>CM031376.1:64299516-64652001 GCA_018208015.1 Medicago ruthenica | reverse complement strand
GTTTGACGTATGTCTCTCCATTTCCCCGGTTGTACGAATGCTTGACGTATGTCTCGTTGCTCGGACAATCGTCATTCTATTTTCAAAACGAAGCATAAAACAAATCCAACTCACCAATTTTGGCCCTTGTGGTCAATCCGAACTTTTCGTGCCTTTGCGCGTTTCTTTCAACTTTTTACGCCTTGTGCGACGTTTATCGCCTTAATGTGCGTTCGTCTTTTTACGCCTTGTGCGAGTTTATCGCCTTAATGTGCGCTTGTCTCCTTTATCATTTAAACGTTTTACGCCTTTGTGCGTTTCAAATCTTTTTAATTAAAAGAACCAACAAACAAATTTTTTTCTAACAAAGAACTACGTACGCTTTGAATTCTCCGACTACCGGGAGATACGTAGGAGCAAGATCGATCTTGTCAAGCCCGTTATAAAAAATCTTTTTTTCTTTTCTCTTTCGTTTGTTTTTATCTCTTTCTTCACCTCACATTATATTTTCTTTTTCCTTTTATATATATGATTAAGCGTGCAAGCAAAACGTAAAAACATTTTAAGCCTAAGAACTAAGAGGTTCCCGTTGAGTACAACGGATGTGAGGGGGTGCTAATACCTTCCCCTCGCATAATCGACTTTCGAACCTAAAATCTCTTTTCAAGGTAATTTAGAACTTTTTTCCTTTTTCCCCGAAAAATTAAAAGTTCAGTCGTGATTTAAATTAGTGATTCAATGCTTCAATAGCTTGACATCCGAAATTCGACGCGACAGAAATGGCGACTTCACTGGGGACACTTAAACACTTTGTTTGTGTATGACAAGTCAAGCCTATCTTAGTGGCTTTTAGGCTAAAATGTTTTTTGCTTGCACGCTTATGCCTTATATCATTATTTGTTTCTTTCTCGCTTTATATATTTGTTTATTGCTTTATATTCTATTATATATATGTATTGTGGGGTTACTTGAGCGGTGTTACTCCACATTGTTCGGGTTAATGCCGGACGTGTGAGGCTCTATTCCCGAGCTTTGAGAAAAAATTAAGATAGGATGGGGTTGCGTAGCGGAGGCCCACTTGACGTATGTCTTGAAGGGAAGATGCGAAAACCCCGCCTAGAGTAGATTTCACTTGGAATATTGAGGTCTTGCGAGCATTTGCAATTGACGACAATAGTTCCATGTGAGTCCGTGATCTCTAGGGACCTTTTAGAAAATCTCATCTTTAGAGCCTACACGTGAGGATGGGGGAAATTTTGAAACATTCATATGCATACCATACATTTGTATTCATGGAAAATAATTTTGCATATCATTTTGCTTTATAGGAAATTAAAAGGCAATCAAAAATTAGCAAAAAGAAATATGGCTTCCGAAAAAAGAAACACATTTCCTTTCAAGGTCAAAACTCCTAAAGTGGAAAGCTTGCTAGCTTTGAGCCAACGGCTCTCTTTGGTCGACAAGAGTAACTTTGAAGCAAATTATGGTTTAATACTTGATCTCTTGCCCGTGAAGATAGATTCCGTGGCCTTAACCACTTTGGCTCAATTCTTTGATCCGCCTCTCCGATGCTTCACTTTCCAAGACTTCCAATTAGCCCCAACCTTGGAAGAATTTGAGAAGATTTCCGGATGCAATTTGAAAGGTCATGAACCTTACCTCGGTTTGAAAGAGGATCCTACTTTAGAGGCCATCGCCGAATCTTTGCACCTTGGTATCCAAGAAATAGCACCACACTTGGAAATTAGAGGAAATACCAAGGGTTTACAAGGAAAATTTTTGGAGGCTCAAGGCTCGAAGCTCATTGGCCAACAAAGAGAGAGAAGCATTCAACGCAATTCCTAGCTCTTTTGATATACGGGCTAGTTTTGTTCCCTAATATGGAAAATGTCATAGATCTCCCGGCTATAGGCGTATTCTGACTAAGAATCCCGTGCCTACACTTCTAGCGGATTTCTATCACTCTCTTCATGCTAGGCATGAAAAAGGGAAGGGAGCATAATTTCTTGCTGCACCCCTTTAGTGCACATGTGGTTAAGGTCTCATATGCCAAGAAGTCGGGACTTTGTGGAGAATCGGGCCAAGCTCAAATGGTCGCAAAGGATGTTAGCTCTCACCGAGAAAGATATCCATGGTTTTCTCCGAATTTAGAGGATCCGAGGTTATCCTTAGTTGTGGGGATTTCCCTAATGTACCCCTCATTGGTACTAAAGGATGCATTAACTACCAATTCGGTCCTATCCCTCCGCCAGCTAGGCTATCCAATGGAGGACAACCCGGTGAGCTCTTATTAAAGCCTATCTTCCTAAGGAAGGAGATCAAGACCCGGCCTTGCTAGAAAGAATCCGAGGAGCTTGGAATCAAATGCACAAAGGAAAGGTTGGCAAGAGGAATTGCGTGGCCAAGCCTCTATATACTCAATGGGTGAAGGAGAGGGTTAAAATAATCAAGTTGCCCTTTGGGGTCATATGCCCTCCTAAACCTCATACACCTAAGCCGATCACAACCATTCCCAACAAAGAAGCGGAGGAACTCAAAGCTAAAATTCGAGAACTCCAAAACAAAAATGGAGAACTAGAATTAAAGCACCTCCAAGCTTTAGGAGAAACCACAAGGATGAAGAGAGATCGTGATGAAGCGACAAATTCTCTCCTAATGTGTGAAAAACGTTTAAAAATCTCCGAGGGGAAGAGAGATTGGATCGGAGGTGGTTTGGTTAGTGCGGATGCCAACCTTATGGCCAAGGATGAGGAGTTGGAAAGAGTCTGCATTCCAACCAAGAACTCAAAAAATTCGGCGAGCTAGCCATCGAAGCTCAAAGAAGTGGAGGTTGAAGTTTCAAGAGAAAGATCAAACAACTCCAAGTAGTCGTCAAGGACTACAAAGAGCAGCTCCAAGCCGAACGCGTCCAACGGCAAAGATATGAAAGCCTTTCTCATCAAGGAAAGCTACAATGCAATCATCTTGAAGCGGACATCAAGAAATTTGAAGAGTACTTCGACAAGATTGCAAGGGAGCATGGAAACCATATTGGCACGACTCCTTGATGAGATTAGACGCGCAAACATCCAGCTAGCTCAGCGGAAGGAAGTTGATCGAATTTGTATGGCAAGACGCCACCCGATTAAGTGAAGACTTCACAAGATTGGTCGCGTTCTCCAACTTGGTCATCGCCAAACTTCCAAAGAACTAGCAAAGGCCGAGATGGTCATGCCACACTTTGACGTCCCTAAGAAGGTCAAGACATTCATGAAGTTCTGCAAGGACACTATAGACTTCTATAGGGAGGAAATGGACAAGGCCGAAAAGCGAGCAGCTATTTGATTGTATTAGCATTAATTACCCTTTGTAATCTCAATGTTATTCAATCAAATAAATATATTTTGGACAATGTTAATTTCTTGGCCTTTAATATTCTAATCGCTAATATTAATTGCACACTTTTAATTTCCTATAAAGCAAGATAAAATAAATTTTTTTCATGCATTTACATTAACATCATTCATTATCATGCATACGTCCATCTTCGAGTCCAAAACTCATATCCCTTTTTCTTATCCTCAGGATTTCTTATAATCCGAATTGAGTCTTCAGTGTTCGCATTTCCTCCGCAACACTATGCGTCTTCCCATAAAGAGAAGTGGCTCATCGTCTCGAAGCAACTCACGCATACAACACTCGAGCAGCCTTAAAGAAGAAGATGGAGAATTTAGAACAAGAGAATCATGAGCTTCGTGAAGAATTAACATCTATGAAAACGGAGATGGAAAAGCTAACGGAGTTAGTGAAGCTACTAGCGGCCGTGCAAATCCCGACACCTCCTCCTCCCTCTAGCTCTCAAGCTCAAGCATCAGCTTCTACTTCAACTCCAACCATACATGTCGGAACTCAACACTACACTAAACCCCCCGGTTGTACGTGGGGCATGCCATTTGAGTTTGGTGAAGAGTCTATCCCAATTCCCACTACTCTCCAAGAAGCTCCGGTATCTCAACCCGAGATTACCTTCCCTCAGGCTACTGTGGCCTTCACAACACCAGTGGTCCATACCACTCAGCATGATCACGGGCCTATCTTTCGTGCCGAAAGTTTAGGTGCCCAGGATAGGATGGCTGATTTCCTTGAAAAATTTGATGAGATGCAAAAGGAGATTAAAGCCCTCTGAGGGAAAGATTTATTCGGGAAGGACGCCCATGATCTCTTCCTTGTACCCAATGTCAAAATCCCTCCTAAATTCAAGGTCCCGGATTTTGAAAAGTACAAAGGGAATACTTGCCCACAAAGTCACTTGGTAATGTACGCAAGGAAGATGTCGACGCAAACCGACAACCATCAGTTGCTCATCCATTACTTCCAAGATAGCTTAACCGGTGCCGCTTTAAAGTGGTACATGGGTTTGGATAGTACCAAAATTCAAACCTTCAACGACTTGGGAGAGGCGTTTGTCCGCCAGTACAATACAATTTGGATATGGCCCCGGACCGGGACCAACTCCGGGCCATGGCCCAAAAGGACAAAGAGACCTTTAAGGAGTACGCACAAAGGTGGAGAGAGATAGCAGCTCAGATTAGCCCGCCTCTAGAAGAAAAGGAAATGACCAAGATCTTTTTGAATACTCTTGGTTCCTTTTACTATGAGCGAATGGTTGCGAGTGCGCCAAGTGACTTCACAGAAATGGTAAGCATGGGCGTACGTTTGGAGGATGCGGTCCGAGAAGGACGCTTAGTGAAAGAAAGTGCTCCATCTAGCAGCACAAAGAGATTCGGGGGTGGCTACCCAAGGAAGAAAGAGCAAGATATTGGCATGATTGGCCATATGGGACCTCATCAAGGGTACTCAGCATATCCACATGTTTCTGCCATTTCACCTTCCATCTCTACGCCTTCAAACTACCAAATTCAGGTCCCACAAAGGCCTCCCCCTCATTATCAACAATCATATCAACAACAACAACGCCCACAAAATCAACAACCATATTATCAACAACCACGCCCACAAGGTCAGCAGCAATTCCGACCTCAAGCACCTCAACTACCCTTTAATCATCAGAATCGCCCAAGAGCGGCATTCGATCCGATACCCATGAAGTACGTGGACTTGCTCCCGGCTTTACTTGCGAGAAACCTCGTACAAACAAAAGCACCACCTCCCGTACCAGATGTGTTACCTCCATGGCATCGCCCTGACCTTACTTGTACATACCATCAAGGGGCACCAGGCCATGACATTGAATGTTGCCTCGCTCTAAAAAATGAGGTCCAAAGGCTAGTCCGTACTAAAGTTCTGACCTTCAAGGACTCAAACCCAAATGTCCAAACTAACCAGTTGCCAAACCATGTCTCCTCTATCAATATGGTTCAAGAATATCAAGGAGCCAGTCCTATTTTGAAGGCCCAAGACATCAGGACGCCTCTAGTTCCGCTACACATCAAGATGTGTAAGGCAACTATGTTCAAGCATGATCATGCTAATTGCAAGGAGTGTTCGGAAAGTCCTCAAGGATGTATGCAAATCCAAAACGACATACAAGGACTATTGGACAAAAAAGAGCTTGTTGTCACAAAAAAGGACAAAAGTGTATGTGTTATAATCCCAGAGTTTAATATCCCGGATTACTTGGAGTTAGCCCCCAGCAGCCAGAAGCCTGCCGCTACTCCACTCATAATATGTTTACCGCGACCTACCCCATACACTTCCAACAAAGCAGTTCCTTACAAGTACCTTGCAACCATGGTGAATAACGGTCAAGAGGTACCTATTCCCCCCTTAGCCCCTGTCAGTAATATCACGGACAGTAGCAAAGTGCTAAGGAGTGGACGTGTTCTTCCCACAGTAGTCCAAGAGAAGGTCAGTACCCCGGTATTTGAACCAAGGCAAACCCAAGACCCCTGCACAAACAAAGATGTAGGTCAATCCAGTAGGGCAAATGCCGATTCGGATCTTGATGAGGTTTTGAAGCTAATCAAGAAGAGCGAATACAAGGTCGTGGACCAGTTGTTGCAAACACCTTCAAAAATCTCTATGCTGTCCTTACTGCTAAACTCCGAAGCTCATAGAGGTGCATTAATGAGAGTTTTGAACCAAGCCTTCGTGGAGCACGATATAACCCTTGGCCAATTCGGAGGCATTGTCGGAAACATCACTGTCTGCAACAACTTAAGCTTCAGTGATGAGGAACTCCCGGAGCAAGGAAGGCACCATAATTTGGCATTACATATATCGGTAAACTGCAAGTCAGACGCTCTATCAAATGTACTTGTAGACACCGGCTCTTCATTAAATGTAATGGCCAAAACCACTCTTGACCAGCTTTCCTACCAGGGGACCCCCATGAGGCAAAGTGGGGTAGTTGTTAAAGTCTTCGATGGCTCGAGGAAATCAGTAATTGGAGAGGTAGATCTGCCCATCACAGTCGGGCCTCACACATTTCAAATCACCTTCCAAGTAATGGATATACAAGCAGCATACAGTTGTTTGTTAGGTCGACCATGGATCCATGAAGCCGGGGCAGTGACATCCACTTTGCATCAAAAGCTAAAGTTTGTGAAGAATGGAAAGCTAGTCACTGTGGGAGGGGAGGAAGCTCTGTTAGTCAGCCATCTGTCAGCTTTCTCTTTCATCGGTGCCGATAATATTGATGGGACGTCATTCCAAGGACTTTCCTTAGATGACGAGAATGCCACAAAGAACGGAGCACCCATGTCTTCTTACAAGAGCGCACAAAGAGCAGTGCAAGATGATTTACTCCCGGATTGGGGAAAGTTAATAAGTCCGCCTGAGCATAAGCATAGAGAAGGGTTGGGTTTCACTTCAACTACAAGAGTTGCCGAACCAAACACTAGCATTGAACCGCTCGAGGACATTTTCCACAGTGCCAGTTTCATTCATTCCACAGCGGAAGCTAATGCCATCACTGAAGATGGGCCTGAAGAAACGGCACATGTCCATGTAACGCCCGGAGGAATTTGCCGCAATTGGGACGCTGTCGATGTTCCTTCTGTTATTCATTCCTCTAAGTAATGTGTTTATTTGTTTATCGCTTTCAAAATAGATCCCTTCGTCTTGCCCAAAGCGAAGAAGGACTCATGTAGGGTTTGTTTAAAGTACTATTATCATCAATGAAAATTGTCGTTTTTATCACGACCTTTCTATTATTCTTTTTGTTGTTTTATTGTCATTTTTCTGAAAAAATGGTAACAAAAAAAAAACCAAACCAAAAAAAATATATAATAAGTATATCTTCTTTTTTTAATAAATTTCAAAAAGTTTGCATTTTCTCTCATTTCACTAAAATCAATCATCCATCATATGCAGACTAAACGTCCATAAACCCGTTGAATACCTTAACCCTAGGCTTCTTCCCAACTTTGAATCAGCTGTTTACGAAGCTGAAGAGGAAGAGGATGGAGAAATTCCGGACGAAATTAAGCGTCTATTAGAACAAGAGAGGAAGACTATTCAGCCTCATGAGGAGGCAATAGAGGTTATCAACTTAGGGTCTGAAGAAGACAAGAAAGAAATCGAGATTGGGGCATTGTTGGATGCATCCGTCAAAGAAAGAATAATCAAGCTGCTTGAAGAATATGTGGATATCTTTGCATGGTCATACCAGGATATGCCTGGATTGGATCCTGAGATTGTAGAACACCATTTACCTCTAAAACCTGAATGTCCGCCAGTCAAGCAGAAGTTGAGAAGAACTCGCCCTGACATGGCTCTCAAGATCAAAGAGGAAGTGCAAAAGCAGATTAATGCTGGATTTCTTGTTACATCATAATACCCTCAGTGGTTGGCCAACATAGTGCCTGTCCCCAAGAAGGACGGTAAAGTTCGGATGTGCGTCGACTACCGAGATTTAAACAAAGCTAGTCCAAAGGACGACTTCCCTTTACCTCACATTGATATATTGGTCGACAATACTGCCAAATCCAAGGTATTCTCCTTCATGGATGGTTTCTCTGGATACAATCAGATTAAAATGGCTGTTGAAGATAGAGAAAAAACGTCTTTCATTACGCCTTGGGGTACCTTTTGCTATCAAGTGATGCCGTTTGGCTTAACGAATGCGGGTGCTACCTATCAAAGGGGCATGACCACTCTCTTCCAAGACATGATACACAAGGAAATCGAAGTGTATGTCGACGACATGATTCTCAAATCAGGAACTGAAGAGGAGCATGTTGAATATTTGCTAAAGATGTTTCAACGCCTGAGAAAATATCGGCTTCGCCTGAACCCCAACAAATGTACATTCGGCGTGAGATCTGGAAAACTCCTAGGTTTCATTGTCAGTCAAAAGGGTATCGAGGTAGATCCCGATAAGGTCAAGGCCATCAGGGAAATGCCTGCTCCTCAAACTGAGAAGCAAGTAAGGGGATTTCTAGGACGTTTAAATTACATCTCTAGATTCATATCCCACATGACAGCCACTTGTGGACCCATCTTCAAGCTACTTCGCAAAAATCAAGAAGTGGTATGGACAGAAGATTGCCAGAAAGCCTTTGACAGCATCAAGGAGTACCTGCTAGAACCTCCAATACTTATTCCTCCAGTCGAAGGAAGACCTTTGATCATGTACTTAACCGTATTGGAGGACTCCATGGGTTGTGAACTCGGACAACAAGACGAGACCGGTAGAAAAGAGCACGCTGTCTACTACCTAAGCAAGAAGTTTACGGACTGTGAGTCCCGATACTCTCTACTCGAAAAGACTTGTTGTGCATTAGCTTGGGCTGCTAGGCGTCTTCGCCACTACATGCTTAATCATACTACTTGGTTGATATCCAAAATGGATCCAATCAAGTACATCTTTGAAAAACCCGCCTTAACCAGAAGGATCGCCCGTTGGCAGATGTTGTTATCAGAATACGACATCGAATACCACACTCAGAAAGCTATCAAAGCCAGCATTCTTGCCGATCATTTGGCTCATCAACCAATCGAGGATTATCAACCAATTAAGTTTGATTTCCCGGATGAAGAAATCATGTATCTAAAGATGAAGGATTGTGACGAGCCACTACTCGGCGAAGGTCCAGATCCCGAATCTAGATGGAAGTTAATCTTTGATGGAGCTGTCAATGTCTATGGCAATGGAATTGGGGCAGTCATCGTCACCCCTGAGGGAAAACATCTCCCTTTTGCTGCAAGACTATCATTCGACTGTACAAACAATATGGCGGAGTATGAAGCTTGTATTCTGGGAATTGAGGAAGCCATTGATCTAAGGATCAAGAACCTCGACATTTATGGAGACTCAGCTCTTGTGATCAATCAAATCAATGGAGATTGGGAAACTCGCCACACCGGTTTGATTCCTTACAAAGATTACGCAACGTTTGCTAACTTTTTTCAACAAAGTCAAGCTGCATCATATTCCTCGAGATGAGAATCAAATGGCGGATGCTTTGGCAACCTTGTCTTCCATGTATGAGGTCAGCCGCCGGAATGAGATTCCAACAATCAAGGTTCAGCACCTAGAAAGGCCTGCACATGTGTTTGCAGCCGAAGCAGTCATAGATAACCAGCCATGGTTCCATGACATCAAAAGTTTCCTCCAAAAGTAAGAGTACCCGCATGGGGCATCCAACAAGGATAAGAAAACTCTGCGAAGATTAGCTGGCAACTTCTTTCTAAATGGAGAAGTTTTATACAAGAGGAATTTTGATATGGTGCTACTCAGATGCGTTGATGAGCAAGAAGCCGATCTTATAATGCATGAGATACATGAGGGTTCCTTCGGGACTCATTCCAGTGGGCACACAATGACTAGGAAGATCTTAAGAGCCGGATATTACTGGATGACCTTGGAGAGTGATTGCTACAAACATGCCAGAAAATGCCATAAATGTCAAATTTATGCGGACAAGATCCATATGCCACCAACGGCTCTGAATGTCCTCTCTTCCCCATGGCCTTTCTCCATGTGGGGTATCGATATGATTGGTAGGATTGAACCCAAAGCTTCGAATGGGCATCGCTTCATCTTAGTGGCGATTGACTACTTCACCAAATGGGTCGAAGCTGCGTCATATGCCAACGTCACCAAACAAGTGGTGGTCCGATTTATTAAGAATCATATCATCTGTCGATATGGTATTCCCAGTAAGATCATCACCGACAATGGGACCAATCTGAACAACAAAATGATGAAGGAGCTATGTCAAGAGTTCAAGATCGAGCATCATAACTCCTCTCCTTATAGGCCTCAGATGAATGGCGCAGTTGAAGCTGCAAACAAAAACATCAAGAAAATATTGCAAAAGATGGTAGTCACCTACAAGGATTGGCATGAAATGTTGCCATATGCCTTGCACGGGTATCGTACCTTGGTACGTACATCAACAGGGGCAACCCCTTTCTCTTTAGTATATGGCATGGAAGCAGTGCTCCCCGTAGAAGTCGAAATCCCGTCATTGAGAATCTTGATGGAAGCTAAATTGTCAGAGGCTGAATGGTGTCAAAACAGATACGATCAGTTGAACTTAATTGAGGAAAAACGCATGACTGCCTTGTGTCATGGACAACTGTATCAACAGAGGATGAAACAAGCTTTTGACAAGAAGGTTCGTCCTCGTGAAATCCAAGAAGGAGACCTCGTGCTTAAAAGGATCCTATCTTTTCAACCCGATTCCAGGGGCAAATGGACGCCTAACTACGAAGGCCCGTATGTGGTCAAGAAAGTTTTCTCCGGAGGAGCTTTGATTCTCACGACAATGGACGGCGAAGATTTTCCGCGTCCTGTGAATTCCGATGTAGTCAAGAAATATTTTGTCTAAAAACAAAAGAACAGCTCGGTAAGTCGAAAACCTGAAAGGGCGACTTAGGCAAAAATGAGCGTCTTGGTGGACTGAAAACCCGAAAGGGCGGTCCAGGCAAAAATTAGAGACACAAAACAGAAATAATTATCCTGATAGGTCAAGAACCCGAAAGGGCGATCTATGCAAAATTAAGGATCAAAAGACAAAATAACTACATCGGATTGGTTACGTTTTACTTGGGGCAAATCAATTGTCAAGGGACTCGGAATCTGAAGCATCCAAACAGTGAATTCAAAGTTGTTAGGAAGAATAGTGGTTATTGTGTTCAATGTACCTTCCCTGTATATTTACCATTTTTTTAAACTTTGTAAGATCCGTGGAACCACGCCATTGGCGGGCCACCACCCCATTAATAAAATTTCTTCCTAGTGAAGTCTTTACATTTTGTTGGGAATTCCCATTTATTCTACTTAGTCTTTTCTTTTATTTTTGATAATAGTACTTGGAACGAGACTCTTTTTCAAAAGAAAAATCATAAATCTTTTTGGAAGGCATAAATAATAAACACATTCTCTTTGGACTTGTGAATAATTGAAGTGCGCGCCAGCAGCTATCCTGAGAACGGATAAACTTCGCAGGCCAAATATGGTCAATTGCTAAAAAGATTTCCCCGGCAGAGTCCCCCCGTGAATCAAAGGGAATATCCCCAGTGAATCGAAAGCCCGAAAGGACGATTCAGAGAAAAAAACAAAGAAGGTAGCATTCCCGGCGGAATCATCAGTTCTTCTCCCCGGCGGATTAGCACAATCCCCAGTGGATTAACAAACTCCTCAGGAGGTCAATCTTTGTCCAAACAATCAAAAAGCCCAATTGTCATTGGCACCTACTCACGAAAGCCCAACCACCATTGGCATCTAAGGCTGGATATCGATCATGCTTCCAAAATGATCCTTATATCCCCAGCGAGGTCGCAAACAAAGCCCAATTTTATTGGCATCCCCCAGTGGAGTCTCAACCCCAAAAGCCCAATCATTATTGGCACCACCACAACCGAAGCCCGACTTTGCTCGGTACCCAAATCATAACCCCCAGCGGCCAACGTGACGTCTGTCATCCCACATCAAACTATCCCCAATGAAACGAGAGCCCGAAAGGACGATTCAAGCAAAGATTTGCCAACCAAAACATAAGCGTCCCCAGCGGAATCGCCAGTTCAATTCCCCAGTAAAGTAACAATCTCCCCATGAGGTATGTGTTCCTCATCAAATGGTTACGGCTTTACCCCGTCAACATTTTGGATGTATTCCCTGTGACATCATCCCCATCAAAGATTACTGAGTGTTTGCAATGCGACGTCGGTCCACTTTTCATTTTACCGGTCTAAATCTTGTTTCACCAAGTTGTCGGTCATGCAATAAATCAAAACAGTCGAGTGTCATCCCCAGTCTGTCTGGTCTAGTGATGTCACTCCCCCTTTTTTCTATGCCAAGTGGTAGTTCTTTAACGAACAGCTTGTGCACCTTTCATCATATTCTTGTACCAAGGGGCAGTTCTTTAATGAACAATTTGTGTATCCCCGGTACAAGTCAATCTTTCACACAACATTCCCAGTGAAAGTCATGCATTCATATATTTGTACGTTCGTACATTCACACATTCATACATTCATGCATACGTACATTTATGCATACAACATACTACAATATCATTCACGGTTGCCCTAACCACCACGAGTCTCACCAATCAATCGTGAACAATTCGTGAACTCCTTTTCCCCAAGTGTCATCCCCAGTTTGTCTGGTCTAGAGATGTCACCTTTTATGCCAAGTGGCAGTTCAAACGAACAGCTTGCGCATCTTTTTATCATGTCTTTATGCCAAGTGGCAGTTCTTTAATGAACAGCTTGTGCGTATTCCCCAGTGTGGTGCCAAGTGGCAAGTTCTTTAACGGACAGCTTGTGCATCCTTTCTCCCCAATTGAAGGGGCAATTCTGTAAGGAACGGCTTGTCAGCCGCATCCCCAATGTCGTCAATGAACAGTTCGGTAAACAACCCGGACAGTTGACATTTCTTTTATTTCCTGTCGTCAATGAACAGTTCGGTAAACAACCCGGACAGTTGACATTTCTTTTATTTCCTGTCGTCAATGAACAGTTCGGTAAACAACCCGGACAGTTGACATTTCTTTTATTTCCTGTCGTCAATGAACAGTTCGGTAACCAACCCGAACAGTTGACATTTATTTCCTGTCGTCAATGAACAGTTCGGTAACCAACCCGAACAGTTGACATTTCTTTCCTGTCGTCAATGAACAGTTCGGTAACCAACCCGAACAGTTGACATTTCTTTCCTGTTGTCAATGAACAGTTCGGTAAACAACCCGGACAGTTGACATTTCTTTTTATTTCCTGTCGTCAATGAACAGTTCGGTAACCAACCCGAACAGTTGACATTTCTTTCCTGTCGTCCATGAACAGTTCGGTAACCAACCCGAACAGTTGACATTTCTTTCCTGTCGTCAATGAACAGTTCGGTAACCAATCTGAACAGTTGACATTTATTTCCTGTCGTCAATGAACAGTTCGGTAACCAACCCGAACAGTTGACATTTATTTCCTGTCGTCAATGAACAGTTCGGTAACCAACCCGAACAGTTGACATTTATTTCCTGTCGTCAATGAACAGTTCGGTAACCAACCCAAACAGTTGACATTTATTTCCTGTCGTCAATGAACAGTTCGGTAACCAACCCGAACAGTTGACATTTCTTTCCTGTCGTCAATGAACAGTTCGGTAACCAACCCGAACAGTTGACATTTCTTTCCTGTCGTCAATGAATAGTTTGGTAACCAACCCGAACAGTTGACATTTCTTTCCTGTCGTCAATGAACAGTTTGGTAAACAACCCGGACAGTTGACATTTCTTTTTGTTGTCAATGAACAGTTCGGTAAACAACCCGGACAGTTGACATTTCTTTTTGTCGTCAATGAACAGTTCGGTAAACAACCAGGACAGTTGACATTTCTTTTTATTTCCGGTCGTCAATGAACAGTTCGGTAAACAACCCGAACAGTTGACATTTCTTTTATTCCTGTCGTCAGTGAACAGTTCGGTAACAACCCGAACAGCTGACCTTTACATTCATTCCTTGTCGTCAGTGGCAGTTCGGAATTTAACCCGAACAGCTGACATTTTACCCTTTTTGGTTCCCGTGGTTAATTGCCCACTCTCCCCAGTGAACAGTTCGGCAATAACCCGAGCAACTAACTTTTTTTTCCCAGTGGAACGCTACCCCCAGTAGAGTCGGATCCCGTTTCTTTAACGAACCGGGATATCCCTGTGTCTCATTTTATCCCCAATCAGGTCATCTTTGCTGTCTTGCATTCATACTTGCATCACAGGCATTCATAACATTGCATACCTGGCATCGCATCCATAACATTTTACTGTCAAAATTGGTCAAAAATGGTGTACTCTGTATTTAAGTTTCTTCGACCCGTCGAATCAAAATTTCACTTTTAAATCTCCGTAACGAAGAAACTTAAATAGGGGCATCTGTCATACCCCATTTTTTGACCCATTTTTCGTCTCGTTTTACTCATCTTTTAAAGCCGAGAATTTTCGTCGTTTCAGACGAAATTTCGGCAGGGAGGTATTTTAAAATACCTCATGTCACTTTTTATCTCGTTTATTTATTTAATTTTATTACTTTTTATCTTTACTTTTAATTTCAGTTTTTATTATTTATTGTCATTGATTTCATTTTTTATTATTACTATTATCACCATTTATTTATTTCCTTTTTTATTATCATTATTATTATTTATTACTATTATTATTATTTTTTTATTTTTTATTTTTTTGGTCCAAGTCAACATTTTACACTGCTGCAGGGGCGCCCTTTTCTGGGGATTTTTCATCATTTCATTTTTCTGTCCAAATCCTCCATAATCCTCACAAAATCAACCAAAGATCACACCAAGTCACTTCCCCATTAATGTTTGCCAAAAATTTAATCCAAGATCTGCAGAAAATCCAGCTTTTGATTTTAGGTCAGAGTCAACAATAACAACTCAAAACCTCTATATAACAGAGACCAAAAACTCAAAAAACAGAGGAAGAAAATTTTTGAATCAGAAAAGAGGATTTTTTCCAGCAACATAAACAAACAAACACAACACAACTAAGCTTCCAACTTTCCCCTCCCCCCTAAAAATTTTCGGCCAACACTCACCAACACAAACAACCCTCACCCACACAAAACAGCAAAACAGCAGCAACACAAACAAACCCAGCTAATAACACACGACCCAGCACACACGCCCTACACACCACGCAAACACGCACAACATACGACCTTGCACATACACACACCCACACGACCCAACCAACCCACACACCACACGGCAAGCAGCACCAAACCACACACACGCACAGAACACCACAAAGCCAACAGCTAAACCGAATCACAAAAAGAGGAAAAGGTAGTTTTTTTGTTGTTTTTGAAACCTAGATCTAGACTATTTTGGGGAGATTTTGGGAAAAATAAGTTTGGATTAGGGAAGAGAAGAGAAAAGGATGTGAGAAAATAGGCTTTTTTTGTGAAAAGGGTGTTTTTTCCTCTCCGGCGCGGTGGCGCCGCCACCTAGGCCGGCGGCCACCACGCCGGAATTCCTTTCCGATGGCCGAGCAAGAGAGAAGGGAGAGAGATGGGAGAGGGACGGTTTAGAGAGAGAAGGGGAGAGAGAAAGAAGAGTGTGAAATGAGGAAAAAAAGAAGGGAATGGGTATATATACCCCTCCCTGATTCAGTGTGCGTGGGTGTACGCGTTAGCGTGCACCCTCGCCCCTCAGACTACCTGATTTAGATCGTACGGCTTTGGCCTTTTCCCCTTGGGATCAGATCAGGGCCCTCTGATTAATCAGACGGCCCAGATCAAATCACGCTGGCCCAATGCATTTTGGGCCTATTTTTTTAATCTGATCAGTTTTTCACTTCCAGCACCCCCCAGTTTTATCTTTACACCTCCCTATTTTATTTCTTTTATTTTTTTTCTTTTGCAATTTTATTTTCCTTTTTATTATTATTTCCTTTTATTTGTTCTTTTATTTTAAACATCTCATTTATTTACTTATCACATCATCTCATGCATTTTATTTTTTATTTCTATTTGTTCATTTTATTTTGCATTTTTTATGTCATTAGAATATACATTTAGGAACAAAGTATATAAATATGCATTGCATTTATTTTTCATTTTTTTCATAGTTTAATTCATAATCCAAGAAAAAGGGATTTTTTCATTTTGATCCAACGTCGTTTTTTTTTAATTCTCTCGCGTTTAGTTTATTTTATCGCACTTAATTTCTTTTTTTAACTCCAAGTAAAAATCAATGAAAACAACAAAAACATTTTCTTTCTTTTTTTCAATAAATTGAACAACAAGCTTGTTCATTAGGTTGCAACAACTAATTTGAGCAATTAAAACTTTTTCATTTGAGTTCTAAACCAAGTGTTTTGTTAGTTTATACATTTTCTTAAAAATCAAGCAAAACTTGAATGAAAAAGGGTGGTTTGACGTATGTCTCTCCTTTCCCCGATTGGATAAACACTTGACGTATGTCTCGTTGCTTAGACGATCGTCATTCTTTTCTAGCTTCCCCAAAAATACGTTTTTCTCAAATTCAAACAAAACTTGAATGAAAAAGGGTGGTTTGACGTATGTCTCTCCATTTCCCCGGTTGTACGAATGCTTGACGTATGTCTCGTTGCTCGGACAATCGTCATTCTATTTTCAAAACTAAGCATAAAACAAATCCAACTCACCAATTTTGGCCCTTGTGGTCAATTCGAACTTTTCGTGCCTTTGCGCGTTTCTTTCAACTTTTACGCCTTGTGCGAGTTTATCGCCTTAATGTGCATTCGTCTTTTTACGCCTTGTGCGAGTTTATCGCCTTAATGTGCGCTTGTCTCCTTTATCATTTAAACGTTTTACGCCTTTGTGCGTTCTCAAATCTTTTTAATTAAAACGAACCAACAAACAAATTTTTTCTAACAAAGAACTACGTACGCTTTGAATTCTCCGACTACCGGGAGATACGTAGGAGCAAGATCGTCATCTTGTCAAGCCCATTAATAAAAAATCTTTTTTTCTTTTCTCTTTCGTTTGTTTTTATCTCTTTCTTTACTTCACATTATATTTTCTTTTTCCTTTTTTATATATATGTTTAAGCACGCAAGCAAAACGTCAAAAAACATTTTAAGCCTAAGTTAACTAAGAGGTTCCCGTTGAGTACAACGGATGTGAGGGGTGCTAATACCTTCCCCTCGCATAATCGACTTTCGAACCTAAAATCTTTTCTCAAGGTAATTTAGAACTTTTTTCCTTTTTCCACGAAAAATTAAAAGTTCAGTCGTGATTTAAAATTAGTGATTCAACGCTTCCCTATAGCTTGATATCCGAAATTCGACGCGACATAGTCTTGGCTCGACCATCCCCTTTTGGATTAGATATGGCAAAATTTCACCATAAGGCATAGGCACAGGATCAAACTGCCTATTGTTGTAGTTGTTCCTCGGGCCCGCTTGGTTCCTTGATGGGTACCCGCTTTGTTGTTGCTGCTGTTGATTTTGTTGAGGCAACACTGCTGGTTGTCGAGGTGGAGTTGTGGGAATTACTTGAGGTGAGTAACGCCCTTGAGCCGTTGCTGCTGCCACATAAGGATAGTGGTAGTGAGGCATTTGATTTGGTGGTGGGCAAGATGGTCCCACTAGAACAGCATTCGTCTCCCCCTCTTTCTTTTTGTGAAAGTTGTTGGGGGGTCTCCTAGCTCCACTTTGAGCTTCTAGAGGGCCTTGGATCTTTCCCCTCTTTACTCCGTCCTCTATTCTTTCACCAATCATGACTAGATCGAAAAAGCCGGAAGATGTGCTTCCAATCATTTTGTCAAAATATGGGCCTTGAAGTGTGCCCATAAAGGTGTCAACAAGCTCCCTTTCCAATAATGGTGGTTGTACACGAGAAGCTAGTTCTCTCCACCGTTGAGCGTACTCCTTGAAGGACTCATTGCTTCTTTGCAGGAGGTTTTGCAGTTGCATCCTATTTGGAGCCATGTCCAAATTATATTTGTATTGCTTTAGGAAAGCATCAGCTAGATCCTTCCATGTTTGGACGTGGGTACGCTCTAGTTGCATGTACCAATCCAATGACGCTCCGCTTAAACTATCTTGAAACACATGTACCATGAGTTTCTCGTTTGTTGCGTAAGCTGCCATCTTCCTACAGAACATCCGTAGATGGTTCCGAGGGCATTGGATTCCCTTGTACTTTTCGAAATCCGGTGCTTTAAACTTCGGAGGAATCACCACGTCGGGCACTAGGCACATGTCCAAAGCGTTGTGGGCACCGTATGAACTGAATCCTTCGACAGCTTTCAACCTTTCTTCCAAAACTCGATACATTTGGGTGGTATCGTTGTCTTGGTGGGTGGTGTCGGGAGCAGATTGTCTTGGCTGATTATTTTCCACATTATGAGGAATCACCTCATGCTGAGTAGTGGAAGTTCCTTGAGGACGACGCTCTTCGTTCCTTACGGGGATTGTGAGCGGTGGTGGAGGTGGTCCATGGCCCTCATTTTCAAATGGTGGGGTATATCCTGGAGGTAAACCATAAAGAGGCCATTGCACGTTGGCTGCATCCGTTGCTGGGCGAGGGTTACTTTCTCGTGCTGATAGAGTTTGCATTAACTCTAGCATCTGATCCATCTTCCCCTTCATTTCATCAACCTCATCTCTCAAAGCCGCTTGAGTTTGTTCCAAATTGTCCATGATCCTTTGTTTGTTGGAGATCTGGTTCTTGGACCGAGGGCTTTCGGGGTTTTCGGGCTATGATTGCTTTGAACTATTTTTAGGGAAATGAATGAGTTTTTTTTTTTGAAAAAAATGCATGAAGATGCATGTGGATGTATGTATGCGATGAGTATACAAAATATGTGTTTTTTTTTATTTTGCTTTATGAGGAAATTTAAAGGTGCACAATTAATATTAGCAATTAGAAATATTAAAGACCGGGAAATTAATAATGCTTCAAAATATTATATTTGATTAGATAACATTTGTTTACAAAGTGTAACTAATGTTATTACAAATCAAATGGCCGCTTGCTTCTCGGCTTTGTCCATCTCCTCCCTATAGAAATCTATGGTGTCCTTGCAGAACCTCATAAACTTCTGGATCTCCATAGGGATGACAAAGTAAGGCATGACCATCTCGGCCTCCGCTAGACTCTTTGGAAGTTGGGTGATTACCAAGTTCGAGAATGCAACCAATTTAGTGAAATCCTCACTTAATCGGGTGGCGTCTTGCCATACACACTCAATCACTTCCTTGCGCTGGTCTAGCTTGACTCTTGCACTTCTAATTTCATCATGTAGTTGTGCAATATGGTCCCCGTGAGCTCTTGCAATCTTGTTGAAGTATTCTTCGAATTTCTTGATGTCCGCTTCGAGATGATTGCATTTTAGCCTCCCTTGATGAGAAAGGCTCTCATGTCTTTGCCGTTGGACGCGTTCGGCTTGAAGCTGCTCTTTGTAGTCTTTAACTACTTCTTGGAGCTGTTGATTTTTCTCTTGAAATTTCAACCTCCATTTCCGTTGAGCTTCGATGGCTAGTTCGCCGAATTTCTTGAGCTCTTGGTTGGAATGCAAGATTCTTTCCAACTCTTCGTCCTTGGCCACAAGGTTGGCATCCGCACTAACCAAGCCGCCTCATATCCAATCTCTCTTCCCTTCGGAGATTCTTAGCCGCTTTTGGCACACTAGGAGAGAATTTGTCACTTCATCTCGATCTCTCTTCGTCCTAGTGATTTCTCCTAAAGCTTGGAGGTGCTTCAATTCTAAGTCTCCATTTTTGTTTTGGAGTTCTTGAATTTTAGCTTTGAGTTCCTCCACTTCTTTGTTGGGAATGGTTGCAATAGGTTTAGGTGTAGGAGGTTTTGGAGGGCTTATGACCACGAAGGGTAACTTGATTGCTTTGACCCTCTCCTTCACCCATTGAGTATAAAGGGGTTTGGCGACACAATTTCTCTTGCCAACCCTTCCTTTGCGCACTTGGTTCCATGCTCCCCTGATTCTCTCTAGCAATGCCGGGTCTTGATCGCCTTCCCTTAAGAAGAAAGCTTCCAACAAAAGGTCATTGGGTTTGTCTTCCATTGAAAAACCTAGTTGTCGGAGAGAGAGGACCGGATTGTAGTTAATACATCCCTTAGTACCAATGAGGGGTACATTAGGGAAGTCCCCGCAACTGAGGATGATTTCCAGGTCCTCTAAATTTGGAGAAAACCAATGGATGTCCTTCTCGGCGAGGGTTGTCATCCGTTGCGACCATTTGAGCTTGGCCCGGTTTTCCACAAAGTCTCGGTTTCCTGGCATGTGGGATATCATCCAAATTTGCACCACAGGAGTACAACAAGAAATTTTGCGTCCCCTTGCTTGTTCATGCCTAGAGTAGAGGGTCTGATAAAAATCCGCCAAAATTGTGGGAACCAGATTTTTAGTCATAAATACCTCTAAAGCCGGAAAGTCTATGAAATCGTCCATGTTGGGGAATAAGACAATCCCGTAGACTAAGAGGGCTAGGATGGCGTTGAATGCTCTTCCCTCTTTGTTGGCTAACATCTCCCGAGCTTTGGCCTCCAAGAACTTTCTTGCAAATCCCTTAAGGTTTCCTCTAACTTCCAAGTTAGATGCTACTTCTTAGATATCAAGGTATAAGGATTCGGCGATGGCTTCTAATGTGGGGTCTTTTCCTGGACCGAGATAGAGTTCATGATCCTTCATGCTACACCCCAAAATCTTCTCAAATTCTTCCAAAGTCGGCGCTAGTTGGAAGTCTTGAAATGTAAAGCACCGTAGAGGTGGGTCGAAGAATTGCGCCAAAGTGGTTAAGGCCGTTGAATCTATTCTCACGGGTAGGAGGCAAGGATTAGCCCATAGCTTGCCTCGAAAATACTCTTGTTGACCGAAGAGAGCCTTTTACTTAGAGCTAATAAACTTTCCACCTTAGGAGCCTTAATCTTGAAGGCGAGCGTATTTTTATTCCCGGAATCCATATTTCTTTTTGCTAATATTTAGTTGCTCTTTTTAAATTCCTATAAAGCAAAATGATGCGAAAATTACTTTCATGAATGCAAATGATATGCAAGGGTATGGTTTATGAAGGTTTGGAACTTCCCCCCATCCTCACGTGTAGGCTCTAAAGGTGAAATTTCCTAAGAAGAGGTCCCTAGAGTCATAGATCTCACATGGAATTAGGGTTGTCTATGGACATACGTCGACATGACTTCAATTAATTCCACGTGAAAATCTCCTCTAAGCGGGGTTGGGCATCCTACCTCACAGACATACGTCAACGCGGGCTTCCGCTCACAACCACCATTCTAACTTAGTTTTTTCTCAAGCTCGGGTAGAGAGCCTCACACGTCCGGCATTAACCCGAACAATGTGGAGTACCATCGCTCAAGTAACCCCCGCATTTGATATATATATGATATGAATATAACGCAAAATAAAACATTTATAAACATAAAGCATGGGAATGACATGGATAAATAAGATAAAGCATGCGCGTAAATAAAAAATAAAAACAATTGGCTTAAAAGCCAAATAGGATAGGCTTGACTCGCTAGTGGGAAAAGGGTCCCCAGTGAAGTCGCCAGCTGTGCGCTCTCGTTAAAAACGTGCAACCCTCCGAGGACGTCCGCGAACGCTCGGAAGGCCTTGTGAAGTCGCCACCAAAGTTTTTGTGTAAAGGGAACGTTGATAAACCCTTAAGTTTTTTGTTTAAAGGGAAACGATAATAAAACCCTTGACGATGAGGAAAAGGACTGGTCATTGCAACCATTGTCGGGTTCGGGAGTCGATTACGCAAGGGGAAGGTATTAGCACCCATCACGTCCGTTGTACTCAACGGGAACCTTCTATTTGGCTAAAGCTTAAATTGTTTTTAGATGTTTTGCGCGCATGCTTATCTATGTCAAAAGAAAATATAACAAAAAAGGGGGAAGAAAGAGATGAAAACAAACGAAAGGAAAAAGAAAGTTTTTTATTATTGCGCTTGACAAGATGTCGATCTTGCTCCTACGTATCTCCCGGTAGTCGGAGAATTCAAAGCGTACGTAGTACTTTGGTAGAAAAACGTACATATGTTGGTTAATTTTAAATGGACGATGTTTTAACCGAATTCTTGCGATTAAACGTAGCTTGTATGCTCGCGCATGGGAGACTTATTAAGCGTCTTGCTTGTATGCTCGCGCATGGGAGACTTATTAAGCGTTTGTTTACGAATCGCGCTAGAATGTTAAAAGGCATGTCCGTTGGGTAAAAGGGTTCGAGTTGGTCGCTATGGGACCAAAATGGGTGCAATGGACTCAAACGAGTCGATCATTGACCGAGGTGACTCCAACGAGTCGGGGGGTGGAATCTAGTGGCCACGGGGGACCGAAAGGTTGGATTGACCACAAGGGGCCAAGAATTGGTTTGGTATGGTCGGGTACGTTGAAAAAATGGAATGACGATTGTCCGAACGACGAGACATACGTCACGCATTCGTACAATCGGGGCAATGGAGAGACATACGTCACACCATCCCTTTTTCATTCAAGTTTTTGGTTGAATCTCTTAGAAATCCCAAAGTTTATCAAAATATTTGGTTTGAAACCCAAGATGAAGAGGTTTTTTAACAATTTTGTTAGAAAACGCACAAGTTCGGCTCGTTTTGCGAACGGTTTTGAAAAGCAAACAAATTCGGCGTATGTTCACCTTTGATTTTGGAAACCATGAACAATGTTTATTGTTCAAGTTTGGATTGAAAATGATGAACATAGCTGGTTTGTTCAAGTTGTTTTGAGAGATTAGGGACATGACTTGTTTTGCAAGTTATCCACAAAAGTGTTACCCGAACTTGCGAATTTTCCAATATTATGCAAAATCCTTAAATGGGTTTGGAAGATATGAGTTTTAAACCTCCTAGGTTCTGAGCTCTTGGGCTAGAACCTCAAAAATTGGCCATTTGGGAGCCTAAACTCAGATTCTGAGTTCTGTCATGGTCACTCTGCGACCATGACTTCGCACTGCGAACAATGCGAATTTTTGAGTTCAGAAGCTGTTTCTGAACTGTTGTTCAGAAACAACTTCTGAACACACTCAGGACCTTTTAGGAGAGTGAAAAGATTTGAGTTTTTGCAATGAAAAGAGCTGGACAAACCAGTTTTGATGTTTTGCAAACCTTGGGATTTCTTTTGAAACTCAAAAGGGGTTTTTAAAACAAAAAGGTTTTGGACCAAAATTGATATGCAAGCACAATTGTAGATGCAAGACAAAGGCTTAGAAACTTACAGAGATCCTTAGCAAAGCTCCAACTGCAATGAACTTGGATTGGTTGAAGGTTCTTGCAAAGGTTTTTGAATGTGGGTGATGAACTTTGAACTTTGTAATGCTCTGTGTTTGGATGGTTTTTGCTAGTGTTTGTAAGCTGGAATGAGTAGTGTTTCTTTGTGAATAATTGCTCTTAGAATGCTGTCTTGAACTCTTGCCTTGCATCTCTATTTATAGGCCAAAATGCAATCCAATGCAATGATGGAAAATCCATAGGACCTAGCTGATTTGTGGGCTAAATTCAGGCTAAAAGGCCTTGCATTTAATGCTAATGGATAGAGGCAACCCTGCCTTGTGCCAAGGGTTAAATCCTTGACTGATTTCAGCCACAAATTCAATGGTCTTTGGATAGAAATGATGATGAACATGGCTGGATTGCAATTGGCTATGCTTGGGGATTGATCCTTGCAATCTCAATGGTTGATCAATAAAAACGTGCACTGTGATGTGCAGAGGTTGGGGGATGTAAAAGGCAAAATGTGGCTGGTGTGAGAGGGATGAAAAGCTGTTGCAAAACAGGGCAAGCAATCATGACTTTTGCAAGTGCAAAACCAGCTGGGTTTGACTGGTTTTGGGGGAGCAAGCAGGAGGAAAGTCTCCAAGCAGGTGGCTGGCAACCTTGGGGTGGTTAACAGGTCACTTGGGAGGGACAAGAGCTGCCCAAGGGCAAGCCCACTTGCTTGTCACATGCTAGGTTGGAAGAAAAAACTTTTTTCCTTGGCATTAATGGCAAGTCTCTCAACTCTGGCTTTGCTGAGCCCAATTAGCCATGAATGTTGATTAAAATAAATATGCAAATGATGTGTAACAAAAACTGGAATTAAATCAAAGAAACCAAAAATCTGCAGAAAAATCGCAGACTTCGCACTGCGAAGTGAACTTCGCACTGCGAAGTCATGAATTTTGAAATGTTGACTTTTTTGTTGACTTTGGTTGACTTTGACCTTTTCCCTCTCTTTGATTTTTTTTTATTTTTGTTTTAGAAGGCTTAGGACAAAATTGGGGTACTACAGTATTTGCTTGCAGAATTTGTTGAACACATTATATGTTTCATTTTTGGTTCTTAGGAATTTAACCCAAGTCCACCTACTGTAATCATCAACAATTACTAACCCATACTTCTTCCCATTGATTGATGCTGTTCCAACAGGACCAAACAGATCAATGTGAAGTAGTTCTAAGGGTCTGGAGGTAGAAACAATGTTTTTGGATTTAAAAGAAGTTTTAGCAATTTTTCCTATCTGGCATGCTCCACAAAGAGCATCTGAGTAATAGTCAATGTTTGGTAAGCCTCTGACCAGTTGTAACTTGTTAAGCTTAGAGATGAGTCTCCAGTTAGCATGTCCCAACCTTTTGTGCCATAGCCATTTCTCATCACTCACTGACAGAAGACAAACTACCTTCTGATCAACCAGTTCTGAAAAATTAATTATAAACATTGTTCTTCTTCTTTCCTTTGAACATAACAAATTTATCTTTGTTGTTGATTATAGTGCAAGTGTTCTTATCAAACAGGACATCATAACCACTGTCACACAATTGACTTATGCTAAGTAGGTTATGTCTTAGTCCATCTACCAACCAGACATTATCAATGGAAAGGGAAGAATTACCTATCTTACCAATACCAATGATCTTGCCTTTCTGATTTCCTCCAAATCCCACAGTTCCTCCCTCTTTCATGGTCAGGGTTTGGAACATAGACCTTTCTCTTGTCATGTGACGCGAGTAGCCACTGTCCAGGTACCAAGACTTTTCCTTTTCTTTGGCTGTCAAGCATATCTGCAACAGAAATGATTTCAGATTTAGGTACCCATATCTTTATGGGTCCTCTTTGGTTAGTCTTGAAGGGATATGGCTTCTTTTGTACCTTTGGTCTGGCATTCTGAGATTTAAAAGGTTTTGTATAAACTGGTTTAGTATTCCTTGAAGGTTTTACAAACACAGCCTTTTGAAAATTTGAGTCTGAATTTTTCAGAGTCTGAGACTTGCTTGTCTTAGGTTCTGAACTCTTCAGACTTTGAACCTTTTCAGATTTAAAATCAGTTTTCCTCATAGTCTTAGACTTAGAACCTTTTGGTTTAGACTTTGGCAAAGTTTTAGATTTTCCCTTCATCTTTCCCTTAGGTTCAGAAGTTTTGGATTCTGAGTTGTTCAGAACCTCAGGTTTAGCAGTCTCATTTTCTGATAAATTCTGTTTCTCAGAAATCTCAGAAGCAGGTACAAAACACATCTTAGTGCCTTTCATAATATTTCCAGAACAGAATGGTATATTTGTTTCTTTTGAATGATTTAATGGATCATTTTTGAAACCAATACCTTCTCCTTTGTTTCTGCTAATATTATAAATCATAGAAGCAATCTTACTTCTGTTGATTCCAGTTAAGATAAAATCCTGAAATGCAATTTCTTGTTCACTTGGAATTTCATCAGGTTTCTTATGAGCCATTTCTTTGAGTTCTCTAACTTCTTCATCAATCTCATTGATGTGATTCTGAAGTTGGAGATTCTCATCAGTCAGCAATTTATATTTATTTTTCAAAGATTTTAATTGACTCAACTTGCTTCTGAGGTGGTTCATAAGATCTTTAACTGTTTCTATAAGTTCAGAACGAGTAAGTTCAGAATATACCTCATCTTCATCTTCGGAGTCTGAACCTAACTCTATATCAGAAGATACTGTTGCCACTAGAGCTAGGTTAGCTTCCTCTTCATCATCCTTATCAGATTCAGATTCATTGTCAAGATCATCCCATGTTGCCATAAGACTTTTCTTGAGCTTGTTTCTGAAGTTGCTTGATTTTGAGCTGATCTTCTTGAATTTCTCCTTTGATTTATCCTTCTGTAGCTCAGAACATTCAGCTCTAAAATGATCAGTCTTATTGCAGTTGAAGCAACCCTTTTGATCTTCCTTCTTGGGACCAGATCCTTTGAAGTTACTGCTCCTGTTAGAGAACTTCTTTCGTCTTTTCATTAAGTACTGAAATCTTTTAGAAAGCATTGCAAGCTCCTCAGCATCTGAATCTTCTTCAGAATTTCCTTCACGAGATTCTTCATCAGATTCTATAGTTTTTAGAACTTTTGATGACTTTCCTTTAGATTTCAGTGCTATAGACTTAGACTTTCTAACAGATTCATCTTCATTGAGTCTCAGTTCATGCATTTTGAGAGAGCTTATAAGATCTTCAATACTTAGAGTATTTAGATCTTTAGCTTCCTCAATAGCAGTCACTTTAGGTCTCCATTTAGATGGCAGACTTCTGAGGATCTTGTTCACATGATCAACAGTAGTATATCTTTTCTTCAGAATCTGAAGTCCAGAAACCAGAGTCTGAAATCTTGAGAACATAGTCTCAATATTTTCATCCTCCTTCATTCTGAACAGCTCATACTCCTGAACAAGAAGATTTGCTTTTGCTTCTCTAACCTTCTTGTTTCCTTCATAGTTAGAGCAGAGAGAGGTGAAGATGGCTTTTGATGTTGATTTATCACTTAGCTTAAGATACTCATTGTGGGGTAGAGAGTCCACAATGATACCACTTACATTGTGATGCTTTCTGTAGATCTTTCTTTCAGCATCAGTAAGGCATCTTCTATTAATAGCCACTCCTTCTTCATCAACTGGTATAGTTATACCATCTTCAATAATGTCCCATAGACTATCATCTATTCCAATGATATGACTATACATCTTGCTTTTCCACCATGAGAATTTCTCAGGATCACCAGTAAACATAGGAGGTTTATGGTGTGAGCGAGATTGCTTTTCACCTGTACCATAGTCATATGATACAGAAGTGTGATTTCTAGGAGAAGGTGGAGGGGAACTACTAGAAGTCATGTTTTTCTTAGGATGTTTACTGACTCACTGTTAGGTGATTGAATATCAGAACCGGAGCTCTGATACCAACTGAAGGTGAGAAAACACAAGAAGGGGGGTTGAATTGTGTTGGCTTTTTCTTTCTCAAAAACTTAGGTTAGTTCAGAATCAGATATTGATCAGATTCTGAAACTATTTTCAGAGTTGTTTTGCAGCGGATATAAAGTAAATGAGAGAGAGAGAGAGAGAGAGAGAGAGAGAGAGAGAGAGAGAGAGAGACAAGCAATTTATCCTGGTTCCTTCCAAAACCCGGAAGTAGTCCAGTCCCCTTGTTACTAACAAGAGATTTTTCACTATAATCACAAAGATTACAATTGCTCAAGCACATAGCTAGAGACTTCCTTGCTCAAACACACAGTATGAGACTTCCTTGCTCAAACACACAGTATGAGACTTCCTTGCTCAAACACAAAGTAAGAGACTTCTAGTTGCTCAAGCACACAAGCAAGAGACTTTTAATCAAATAGAATTACAGAGAAATTTGTTTGAGTTGAACACTTGATATACAATCAGTGGTGTTCACAAAATACAACACAGATTAAGACTCTATACTTAAGAAATTCTAAGATAAGAAGTTTGTAAGAATTTCTAAGTTATTTGATGGCTTTCAGATTTGGCAAAATTGCATTTCCAGAAAACAGAGTACTGCGTTTTCAGAGTCTTGAGTCTTAATCTTCTTCTTCAAATCTTCAATCCTTTATAGAGGAATAAAGAGCTGTTGAGAAGAGCCAGATTCATCAAAAGAGTCGTTGCAATAGAAGTTATATCCAGCATTAATTCCTTCTTGACATTGTGTGTGAAACAGAGGAACAGAGGAATGGAATTTTGAATTGTTTCCTTAAAACAGGGAGAGTGTTTCGTCCAAGGAGACAACTGTTGCAAAGAGCGGTTCTGACTATACAGTACTTTACTGTTGACAGTGACAGTTGTTGACTTCTGCATTTCCTTAAAACTCATACTTCAGAAGCTGGTCTTCAGATACTGTTCATCAGACGCACTTCTTCAGAAACTGGTCTTCAGACGCACTGTTTATCAGACGCACTTCTTCAGAAGCAGACTTCAGACGCACTGTTCATCAGACGCTGTCTTCAGAAGCTGGTCATCAGACGATGTCTTCAGATGCACTGTTCATCAGACGCTGTCTTCGGAAGCTGGTCTTCAGACGCACCTTCAGACGCTGGTCTTTCAGACGCACCTTCAGACGCTGGTCTTTCAGGCTTGCAACACAAGCTTCAATATTTTCCTTTTGCTCTTAACTTGATCTTTCAGAACCACCATTAGATACAACAATTAATTATATTGTCTTGCACACTTAGAGCAAGCATTAGCATATCCAATTTTCTTTTTAACACTTTGTTATCATCAAAAGTCAAAAGAGACTTGTTCATACATTTTGTTCCAACAAAACAGTGAAAATTCCTATTTGAGGCTTGTCACCGGACTCCTCTTGTTGTATGTGTGGTTATCCTCGCGGAAAGGTCCTGCCCGTTCCAGCTGTATCCGGAACCCCCTGTGCTCTCTACCTGACGAGAACACAGAAGACACACAATTTAACCTTTTAATTAATTAGTCCTGATTAAACATCTAACCTGATACACGTATCCTCAGGGTCACTCTAACGTGAACAACTGAGGTACGTCCAGGTGTACATGATATGTACCTATGACTTAATAACTCTGGTACTATTTAAACGTATAAACTGTTCTGTCTGATCGAAGGTTTAACTGAAAATCTAAGCCCTTGACTAATATGAAACCTGTGGATAAACTGCCCATCACTCTTATATGATACACGTGTTTAACTTAGGTTAATCCTTGAAGTCTCTTGAATCTTTATATTCCAAAACAATTCAAAGATCTTTGGCATGGTACAACTATTTGTTAAGAAAAAGCATTTCTGGACAACTTCGTTTTGCGAGCACCTGGGTAATCGTCGCTGAGCGACCAAGAACTTCGCTTTGCGATGCATCTGCCCAGATTTTGGGAATGAAGCTTCGCAAAGCGAACACTAGGCGATGGCCAAGCGAAGTAAGTCAGTAGCAAAATCCTACTCGTTCGCAGAGCAAAGTCTTGCTCGCTCTGCGACCGTAGCAGAAATCAGAGTTCTAGGAAAACGTGTTTTATCTCAAATTTTTGACACCCAGTTGTCCAGTGATCTTTAAAGCATGTCAGAGACTCGATTTAATCTATAAAAACACACTGAGGTCAAGAATTTAACAGGAATTAATCACATGTATCAAAAAGGGGAAAAACTATTCCTTTTCCTAAACCCTAGAAATTTTGTTTTAATTCTCACTCAACCATGACCCAAAGGGAAAGACTAATCTAAAGGAACTCACCTTGTAGTTTGATTCGGTTCTTGCCAAAATCTTACTCAAAACCCTAGCTTTGAATCCTTCCTCCTATCTTGATTCCTTAAGTTTCCCTTGCTCCAAGTTTCCCCAAAGCGAGTTTGCTAGAGATTCAAGAGTTTGGAAAGAAAATTGATGGATTATGGAATGATGAGCGTGAGGGCCGAAATTCTAGAGAGAGATGGAGAGGAAATTCTGAATTTTAGAGAGAGAAGGGAGAGGAGAAAATGAAGAAAGTATTGGTCTTCCCCTATATAAAGCCCTTCCATCTTGAAATTACAACTTTGCCCTTACCTGCTCGTATCTTATTTGATCCTGATAAAAGTCGCGTCTACGCGGGATATTACAGCTATGATGTCATGGAATTTCTGTTTGTTAATTACATGCATGCCAAAATAAATTTTTATCCTTTTGTCTCTACAAGATTTTTGAATTTTGTTTTTAGTAACCCTAACACTGTTTTACATCTTGAGGCATTTGAACAGGAAGATTGGTTTGGAACTTTTACCTTAATATGCATTCAACACTGAAAATTCTGTTATATTTTTTCCAATTTGATATGTCAAAACTATTTTACTGATAGGAGCCTTACTGGATTATCATTTTTTTTAGCCAATTTCATTATTTCATTTAATTTCATATGTTCTTATTATATTAATTTCATATCTTGAATTTTAATATTGGTTTCTGTAATAATATTATAAGCATTGTTCTTTAATTCTTTAATAAAAGATTGTAAAAATTGTATTGTTTTAATAAGTTACTATCAAATGATTTTAGGCTGGCCCTTCAATTATATATAATTGTTGTGCTTTCTTATACCTGCACTAATAAATTTGCAAATTGAGGTTACTTTGTTTTTTGACTGTGTTTGTGTATGTGATTTTTCTACTTAGAGTCTTAATGTTTTATAAACATGGTATTTGTTCATAAGATGGATTAGTAGTCATGCATTTGCTGGAAATCAATTATGAAATCTTTAAAAATAATTTCAAACTTCTTCAGAGATGCATATCAGGTATGTTGTCCATAATGAGGGTATTTGTATCACAAGTTTTTTTTTATTCACCTATAAAATATTATTTGTGTCCCAGAATGTAGATTCCCAACCAATTTTTAATGAAGTTCTTTTTTATTCATGTATAAAATAGCTTTGAGGACACTACTATTTTATAGATTAATTGATATCACTCATATTACTTGCTTCATCTTTTCATGCAATATTAATAGTTTAAATGTCTATCTGCTGTTAATTTATAATCTATTTATTTCACACTAAATACACTGATAATAGCCATTTTTGTTTCACTTGATAACTGTGGAGCTAAAACTGATTTATCAAAGTACTTGACTAAAGCGCACTTTCATTTTTATTACATTTGTAGATGGTTACCAGGTGTAACCGAAGCTGTGAGAGGAGAGGTCTTGGAAACTATTATATGGCCGGATCAGGTAAAAAAAACCCTCCATAATATGCTGCTTACAAGTTTTAATATACCTTTGACCGATTATGAACATTGTTTTTTTAATTATATTATAGGGAAGAATACATTTTCATAGCAAATGGATCCGAAAACATCGTGAACAACTGGATGTTAATAGGTCTGGCTTGCTTATTGACGCCGAAGGGAGAAATATTGTAACGCACTTTGGAAGAGACGAGACGGGGGTTTTTATGACAAGTGGGATAAGAGTGGCCAAGGTGTTTGGTATGCAGAATCCAACAAAAGTGAGGCTGGATTATTTGGGTTCGGTCAATTCCTTCACGATGACACAACTTGAAATTATGTACGTTCCAATTGTGCACACATTAAACATTAAGGAAGATCCCATCGAGATTATGTTCGATGAGGAAATTGATGCCCCACAAGTGGAGGAGGAGGATGACCGTGAGGTTGAAGAAGCTGCGGAGATGGAGGAAGATGGTGTTCAAGGTGTGGAAGAGGCGGAAGCGGCTGGAGACTACTATTTTGTGAAACCGGTCACGGAGGCCATGCATCGCCTATTAAAGGACAAGTCATGGTATGTATACTTCATTTTTACTTTTTTCAATTAGCTAAATATCACACTTCATTAAAAAAACCAACATCAAATGACTTGAAAATAAAACTGTAAACATGACTTAGGGGAACAAAACTAAAGAGACAAATTAAGAAAAGACAAAAAAAAAATAAGTTTCATGTCTAAAACTTATACATGTCTAAATTTTGGTTAAATATTCATCCTTTTGTTTAGCATTGTTTATGTTCTCATGTTACAACTCATACATGTTTTTTCCACTAAATTATGATAACAAAGTATATATTGAAGAGACAAAATTGAATTAAGAATTTGCATACTGCTAATAAAATACCATAGTGTAGGTAGTTCATCACATTTCTTTATGATTGTAATGACAATTTTATGTCTTTTATTGACCTAAAATAATTTAGCCTATGTCATTGTTCAGCTCTTGACTACTTTATGCTTACTTTGAGAATATGTTAACAATTACTTTCTAACCTAACATTGACCAATATACTTGCTTATGATAATGTATTATCCACTATGTTATGCATATAATTTGTGTAATAGCCCAAATTGCAAAGCATTCATATTATCATTTTACAATAGTTAAATTGATGTCCATATTTTGTTATCCTATAAACTTGCATCGTAAATAAATTTATTTTGACATTTTTTGGTAGCATTTTCCGAATCGGATCTCAAGGAAGGTCTTAAGAAAAAGATCAATGAGGATGACTTTGCAAGATGCTGAAACACTCAAAGAATATGATTGTCATGTTATTATCGATCAGAACAATGCGGAGAAATTCTTAGGAGGAGAGTGGTATGAATTTCTTAGAGACCGTGGCCTAAAAGAAAAAGATAAGCTCATATTTGATTTGGAGGCTTCTCCGAAGAAAATGTATGTTCAAGTTGTTCGTGCGGAGGAAGAGGATTAAGGAGGGGATGTAGTTAATGAAGTGTGATATGTAGTTTTTTGGATTAATGTAATTGTTGGTGTATTTAGATGTGAAGTAATTTGGCTGGTGTTAACTATCCTAGGATATGGTACAATATATTATGTGTTAATGACAATGTTTGGACAATTTTTTCCGGGGATGTTGGTCCCCACTTGCTTATTGTATATTATTTGCATGCTACTATTATTCCTTCTTTTATTTTAATTTATGTTCATGTGTTTTTACATTGGCAGTTGACCTTATGTCATATATTTAAAAGGGTAAACAAAACTCATTCCTTTTGCTACCACTTCTTACACCTTGGTATATGAATTTTGTCTAATGACAATAAATTGGCAAATACACGTTAAAGCATGTTAGTGGTTGCTTTAGTGTGCTTTCAATATACCTACAAAAAAGACAATTGCTTTTTATATACCATTCGTGTGTGTCTCTAAAAGTTGTTTCAATGAATGTGACATCAATTTTCGATCTTTCTCTACCATTTGTCAACTTGTGTGTACGCCAAAAAAGTTTAATATTTTCCATATCAATACTTTATCTAGCCTTGAACCAAGATAAACTACTACATGGACAAACCTAACAATATCACACTTTCCTTATCTATCAAGACCTTCAACAATGGAACCAAATGATTCAACAAGTGCAAGGATGAAGAGAAAGTTAGCATTATTACAAAGGAGCTCCAACAAAAAATGCATGGACAAAGGTATTTAACCATTATAAATCCTTGCATACTTAAGTTTTACCTTATATACCAAGATTTTTATACTTTTTGATGTTTATTTCAATTCATTATAGAGGATGATGTTGACAACAATTCTAGGATGAGTCAAGGACAAAAGTCAACCAATGAACCTTTTAGAAGCCCTCTTTCACCATTGATGAATGGTAACAAGCTATATTAACTTTTATAGTTTTGTTTACATTTCAATTCATATCATATCACACCAAAGAGTAAATAAGATGTTCATTGTTTCAAATATTTTATGTTCAAATCTTAAATGGTTTCATTGTTTGTTGTTTCATTGTAGAGGTAAACCAAGTCAAATTAGATACAACACATAATGCTAATGTTAACTCCATTCTTCCAAGAGCTTTTGATTCACCAATGAATAAGTCACAAACAACAACATTAAGACCTTTATCTATGGAACAATTTGGTTCGGCACATGCAAGGATGAAGAGGAAACATGCACTATTACAAAGAGGATGTACCCAAAAACGACTTGATAAAGGTATGGTACCTTTTAAATGGTCTTAATATTATGTTGATATCAATGTCTACCCATTAAGATGTTTTTTTAACAGTTGGTAACTTATCAATCAATCTTACCCTCATTGAAATTTGATTCACACATAATTTGCAGAGAATGAAAGTGCTGACTATGCTTTAAGGTATGAGAAAAAGAAAGTTTCAAATGAGGCAAGAAAGACTCCTACTTCACCCGTTATATACGGTAAATATATAGCCATTATGATTTTTAACCAAAATTTATTAGTGTTCTAAATTTAATTAAAGTACTTGCAATGTGTATATTATATTTCAATCGACACTTGGCCACTACATCGTATGTCCAAATTTAACCATGGTCTTCTATAGTTCAAGCTAACGATGCAAATCACAAAGTTGGAATACCATCTGAATCAACAAGTAATTATTCTCAAACATCTATCAAATCATGTAAGTTAATGTATTAAGTGTAAACATATTTTGAAATATATTGTAATATTGAATAAAATTTTTTGCATACTTAATATTCACATATATTTAATTTTTTATAAACAGATGAATCAACCTTAACTCATTCAAGTTTGTCCAAGAGGTCACGAACAAAAACATCTCATCCTATAGCCGAACGAAGAAGTCCACTATCTACAGTTTTGAACTATGCATCTGTACAATATGCAAGTAAGATTTTTTATTATTAACATGATTTTTACATTTTTTATATAGACTTATATGGTTATTCAAACCAATTAGTCTATATTGTATTGTCCTTTTTTTTCTTCTTAACATTAACAATATACAACTGTCAAATTTGCAGCATCTGAAGTTATAAACACAGCAAAAAAATGGCAAAAAACTCGATTTCAAAGGAGATCGCATTCCAAAGGACTTCCTATTACACGACTGGATTTTGACTCGGTTTTTCAAGAACATGGTGCATCTTCGAACCCATCAGCCAATGGTAAATGTTGTTAATATTAGTACGCACTACGTTTTACTTGATGTTTGTATACATATTTAAAATAATGAAGTGTATAAGAGGGGTTAACCAAGAAAACTTAAACTTGGATGCATTTAAGACTGATATATATGACGATGCTGAGAATAAAGGTTTGTATATGATTATGATATTAGTATTTTGACCTACATATTAGTTTATCATAATTATATATTACATATCTAACATATTTGAAAAAACTTTCAATAGGATGTCTTGATTTTGGATATCCAGATTTCACATGCAAATGGTGCAAAGCTAAAGTTTGGATAGAAGAGAGGGCAACAAAGTCTAGATCTGCGACCAATAATGTTGAATTTTCTTTATGTTGTCAAAAGGGTTATGTTGATCTTCCGTTTTTAGAGAAACCTCTTAAACTAATGATATCATTGCTTGATGGATCTGAACCAAGAAGCAAACATTACCGAGACAACATCAGAGCATATAACATTATGTTTGCCTTTACATCCCTTGGAGGCAAAGTTTTGTCAAAGATCAACAATGGAAATGGACCGCCCCAATTTATCATAAGTGGACAGAATTATCATAGAATTGGAAGTCTATTGCCTGAGCCTGGAAGTACATCAAAGTTTGTCCAACTATACATCTATGACACTCAAAATGAAATACAAAACATAACACAAGTCTTCGAGTATGTTTTATTTTATGATTATATATAACACAATTTTACATCAAATATATCTTTATTGACATGTAATGTAATTTATTTCATAATTTTAATTTGGTTGCAGCTCTAATGATGGCGATGGTAGCTTTGATCTCTCATTGGTCGAAGATCTTAAAATCATGTTGGATGAGTTTAACCCACTATGCAAATCTTTTAGAAAGATTCGTGATATAGTTGAACAAGGTTCACCACCAAAGATGGCTTTAAGGTTATTCAGAAAAAGGGGAAAAGATTCAAGGATGCATAATTTACCTATTGTTGATGAAGTTGATGGGTTGATAATAGGTGATTATGATGTGTCTGAACAAGGAAGAGATATTATAGTTGATGATTTAAGGAGAGGATTACGAAGGTTACATGAGACACATCCGTTATACATGCCACTTCAGTATCCTTTAGTATTTCCTCGCGGTGAATATGATTACGAGGAAGATATACTTTATAAAGAGTTTGATGACAAAAAAAAAATCAAGAGGGGCAAGGGAAAGAGTTGCTATTAGAGAATTTATTGCTTTTAGAATTCAAGAGAGGGGTTGTGAGTTTGGAAACATTGTTTATGGAAGAAGATTGTTTCAGCAGTTCGTTGTTGATTGTTACACCATGATTGAAGCTCAAAGACTTTCTTATATACGAAATAACCAGGGAAATATTCGTACAGATATGTTGAATGGTTTACACGAAGCAGTTGAAATGGGAGATAATGACCCTCAGAGTGCTGGAAAACGTGTCATACTTGCAGATTCGTTTACAGGTTCACCAAAGTACATGTTCCATAATTGTCAAAATGCAATGACAATTTGTAAGAGATTTGACTACCCGGATCTTTTCATCACAATTACTTGCAACTCAAATTGGAATGAAATCAAGAACTTTGTCTCAGAGAGAGGTCTTAGTGCATCAGACAAACCTGATATTATCTGTAGAGTTTTCATAATGAAACTGGATCAAATGATGACGGACTTTAAAACAGACGAGGTGTTCGGGAAAGTGACAGCAGATTTGTTACTTACTCTTAATGTTCATCATAGATTTAGTATGTTAATATTGGTTTTAGTTGTTTTCAAAAATACAATATCTAAATTTTAATCAAGTAATTTTTAATAGGTATGTATATTGTTGAGTTTCAAAAGAGGGGGCTACCACATGCATACATTCTATTACGGTTAGAAGGTACAAACAAACAACACACAACTAAGGATATTGATTGGGTGATATCAGCCGAGATTCCTCATCCACAATTATATCCAAAGTTGCACTTGGCCGTTTCAACATACATGATGCATGGACCATGTGGGGCTGCATGTGAATTCACCTTGCATGAAAGGAAAAAGGTGCACCAAATACTTCCCAAAGAAATTCTTAGGTTCCACCACCATAGAAGAGGATGGTTTTCCGGAGTATAAAAGAACAGATAATGGGGTTTGTATGAATAAAAATGGAACTCCTTTGGACAATAGGTATGTTGTTCCTTACAATCCATCACTTTTGATTAGATATCAAGGACATGTTAATACCGAATATTGCAACAGGTCAAATGTCATAAAATATTTGTTCAAATATGTCAACAAAGGCCCGATAGAGCGAACCTCCATATCAAAAAACAAGCAGGAGAGAAGGATGAAGAAGGCCTGATTGATGAAATCAAGCGTTACTATGATTGCCGATATGTGTCACCATGTGAAGCAGCTTGGAGAATTTTCATGTTTGATATTCATGAAAAATGGCCTCCTGTTTTGAGATTAGCTTTACATCTGGAGGGTCAGCAAAGTGTTAGGTTCAAAGAAAATCAAAAACTTCAACAAGTTGTTAGGTTCCATCAATCGGTCCCAACTATGTTTCTTGCTTGGTTTGTTGCAAACCAAGTTTATAGTGAGGGGATAGATCTTACATATGCTGAATTCCCTACAAAGTTTACTTATTTGCCAGAAAAAAGGATTTGGCATCCAAGGAAAAAAGGTTTTCAGATTGGGAGGCTTTCGTACATTCCTGTAGGATCAGGTGAACTTTACTATATGCGGATTCTATTGACTTTTCAAAAGGGTTGTAAGGGGTTTAATTGCATAAACCGTGAAGGGCAAGCTCTACAACACTTTCCAAGATGCATGTTATGCTCTTGGTTTATTGTCCGATGACAAAGAGTTCATTGATGGAATTTTTGAAGTATCTAGATCAGAGAGTGGTCACATGATCCGGGTTTTGTTTGTTAGACTTTTAAACATAAGCACAATGCACAAGCCTGATAATGTTTGGAAAGCCACTTGGATCTTATTAGCCGATGAAATTCTCTATTCAAATATAAGGATGCTTAACATTCCAGGTAATTGTACTACTTTTAAGTTCCATAAGTATGTCCAAATATATCATAGCATTGATTCGTGGTCAACATAAACTAATTTTTATGATCGCCCTCAAAACTTTCAATGTCCTGGAGCATGCTCCGTTTGCATCAGTTGCTGCAATCACATGTGTGACATATAAGGTCCAACACTTGGACACTCTAGCACCAACCTTGCTTGCAAAATTAATCAATAGCACCTGCACCATCAAGAGGAGAAATATATTAATTAGTTAATGACATGATTGATAAAGCATACAAAGGTGCAATGAAGTAGTTTGCAGAAAATACATTATCAAGATTCATACATCTATCATTTTTTTACTCAATTTATATGCCTATCATCATATCAAATAACTTGTGTTACATGTTATAATACTTTAATATCAATACTTTAATAGCAATTTACTATCATCAACTGTTGTAATATTTTCTAACCATGAATTACATTATTATTTTTTTCAACACGAGATATAAATACTGATATCACTCATTCCATTTCTTATGTTAGTATATAAATTATACACTATAATAGTCAAATTGACCTGAAATCATAATAACTAACGCAGATCTACGCATTCCTGATTGTGATTTGCAAAATCTTTGCCTTATTGAAATAGAAAAGTTGTTGATGTGTAATGGAAGATCACTGAGAGATCACAAATCTATGCCATACCCAGTCTTTGAAGAGTTGTTTGCCATGGAAAATAAATTCATCGCAGATGAATTGAATTATGATAAAGATCAGCAAGGTCGGTTACATGATTCCCTGCTTCAAAAGCTGACTGATGAGCAACATGATGTTTATTCTACTATAATGAAATCTGTTGAGGCACAGGATGGTCAGTTTTGTTTTTTGTATGGATATGGTGGAACCGGAAAGACCTTTATGTGGAAGACATTATCTGCAGCCATCAGGTCACAAGGAAAGATTGTCATTAATGTTGCATCAAGCGGAATTGCGTCTCTGTTATTGCCTGGAGGCAAAACTGCTCATTCTACTTTTTGCATACCATTGAAAATCAATGAAAAATCATCTTGCAATGTAAAACAACAAGATTTGAGAGCCAAGCTACTGAGAGAAGCAAGTCTGTTTATATGGGATGAGGCACCGATGATGCACAAATTTTGTTTTGAAGCTTTTGACCGTACTATGTGTGATCTAATGAGAGTTGTAGATGAAGACAATCTGAACAAACCTTTTGGTGGGAAAAGTTGTCATTTTGGGTGGAGATTTTAGGTAAATTTTACCTGTCATTAGAAAGGGTAACAGACTTGATATAATGAAGTCTTCTATTAACTCTTCGCTTCTTTGGCATAGTTGCAAGATTTTAAAGCTAACAAGAAACATGAGGTTGACTGGTGATGGTACAAATGATGATGCAAATAAGATCAAAGATTTTGCAAAATGGATTTTGAAAATTGGAGATGGGGATATGGTATCGGATGAAGATGGAGAGAGTATCATAGATATTCCAGAGGATTTGTGCGTTCCTCCATGTGACAATCCTCTTCAATCATTGATTGACTTTGTTTATCCAGATATTGTTAGCAACATTGATAATCAAAGGATATTTGAAGAGAAAGCAATTCTTGCTCCGACTCTTGATTGTGTTGAAGAAGTCAACGAGTTTGTTTTGTCATTGATTAAAGGGGAAGAAAAAGAGTATTTAAGTTCTTATACCCCTTGCAAATCTGATGAAGATTATGATATTCAAGGAGATTGGTGTACTACTGAGTTTTTGAATGACATAAAATGTTCTGGAATACCAAACCATAGATTGATTTTGAAGACCGGAGTTCCCATAATTTTGTTAAGAAACATTGATCAAGCAAGTGGTTTATGTAATGGAACACGGCTACAAGTTAATCACCTTGGAAAGAATATCATTACTGCTACTGTCATAACTGGCAAGAGTATTGGTCAGAACGTATTAATCCCAAGGATGGATTTAGTTCCCTCAGATTCAGGATTTTCATTCAAATTTTCAAGAAGACAATTTCCAGTCTCATTGTGCTTTGCCATGACAATAAATAAGAGTCAGGGACAATCGTTGTCTAAAGTTGGATTGTATCTCGACCTGTATTTACACATGGACAATTGTATGTTGCCGTTTCGAGAGTAACCACCAAAAAGGGGTTGAAGATGTTGATTTTGGATGAAGATGACAACCCTTGCAACTCGACTATCAATTTTGTTTTTCCCTAGGTGTTTGATAATTTGTAGACAGTAGCTTACCATGTATGAATATACATATACATATTTAATCTTCAATTATAATTTTTATTATTCAAAGCTATATTGATAAATGCAAAAACCTTTGTATTTATGTTGTAGATAACTCTGGAGCCAACCGTGATGGTGCATCTATTCTCATGAAGACATTTTTTTTGATTAATTGCGCGCTCAAGTGTTGACTACTTTTTTTTTTGTTTATAACATACGTAATCATTTAATTGTTATTCTCCAATATAGTGAAATTGTTATAAATTAAACCGAATGATATATCGGTCGATGACATCTTGATATTTGTGATGACAATAACATTTCAATTGTCTAAAAATTACACTATAAAAGTATTACTTTTTGTTATGTTTAGAGTTAATTTGATACACGCCACAATAATTCTCTTTCCCCCTTGGGTTGCAAGGGTCGGAGACCAGTATATGACATTCATGAGCATTTTTTATTACATATAAAATTGTTTACAAACATTTTAATTATTATTGTAATAAAAATTATACAATAGCCAAAGTTGATTTCCCTCCTCATCCCAGTGAGTCCTTCCTTAGCCGTATCTCACTCTCTCTCACAAAACAAAACCTTCTTCTTCTTCTTCTTCTTCTTCTTCTTATGAACTGAAAAATTTCATTGAAACAAACTATGTCTACTACACTTCTCTCTCTATCATCTTCTTCTTATCCATTCTCTCTCTGTAAATCCTCCTTCAATCCTCTTCTCTTCTACACTTCTCGTCGCTCTCGCTTCAACCGCTTCGCAACCACACCAACGCGTCTTCTCACAACAGGTTCTCTTCTTCGTCTTCTCACCATTCTTCACACTCTTGTTCATTTTCGATTGGATAGAGGTTTTTTAATTTCGTTAGTTCGTCTTCTTCATTTTTCACTATTTTAACCACTTTATGCTTATATTCTCATGAAATTATTCAATTGAATAAGTTAGGGATTGTTTGGACAGATGTTTTTTAATAACTTTTTTTTCTCATGTTCTCCAAAATAGCTTATGAAAACAGTTTTTTTTTTTTTAAGAAGCATTTTAAATTCATTATATTTTTTTGTTATAGAAGCAGCATACATTAGTGCTTATCATGATAAGCATTTGTGCTATAAATTGCAAATAAGTTGTTTATCCAAACAGGGCCTTAATACAGTGAGTTATGCAGGGCTTGTTTGGATAAACGTTTTCAAATTTAGTTACTATTTTTTTTTTGTCTGTTTGGTTATGCAGTGACAAGAATTAATTTTGAATGAATTTCGTTGTTTAGTTAAAAGTGAGTTGAATTTGAAGTGGTTTATGTTTGAATACATTCACGTAAAAGTGAGTTGAACGATAAATTTGGGTGTAAAAGCCAATTCTAGAATCAAAAGCTACAAATTGTAGCTTCACATTAGAATCGATTCCATATGCAAACTCAATTCTACTTGGAGACGTCCGAACATGTGAAAATCAATTTTACACGTCTAGAATGAATTTTTGCCCCATCCAAAGTTGAAACCCAACATGCACTTTAATAATTACAATAATTATGAGTTGTGTTCGATTATTACTAAAAAAGACTTTGGATATGACTGACACGTAGACATTGATAATAATTTAAGAAAATAGTAGTGATTGAATAGAACTTGTTTTACATTGGCACGTCTCGGATACTAGACACGCCGTTAGTCTGAAGTGTCGGTCTTATAGATGTTTTGGGTTTGAAAATTTGTGTATAAATAATGAGAATATGATTGTTGGTGATGAAATTATGAACACAACAATATTTCGTTGGTTTTACTGTAACTGGACTTTTTTGTTTGTGATTGTTTTATGTTTTCAATGTTTCAGTTGCTGCTGCATCAGAGAATAATGGTGTCTTTACTTCTCCTGAGATAGCCAAAACTTTTGACTTTGCTGCGGAAGAACGCATATATAATTGGTATGTTGTTTTTTTCTAAAGATAAGTGTTGGTATTAGGGATTTCTCTTTTTTGTGTATTTTTGATTCAGTGTGATATGTGCTCCGAGCAAAATGGCTTATTTTCTTAGTTTTCGCACTATAACTTTAGTATTGCGTGATTAAATTAGCTAAAGTGAATCATTGAAGCTAGAAAATGGGGTTTAATAATGGGTGATATGCATTGTATTTGTTGCTATTAATGATCGAGAGTTTCAACATTTAACATAAAGTATGTATTTGACTTGTGAAGAGTCATGAAGAATAAGAGTCAGAAGTGTTGACAATGTGTCAGAAATGTGTCAATGGCGTCTCGAGAGAATATCAAAATTCATTCATTTATTTAGTTAGTTTTATTTTTTAAGAAATGGTATCTGATATGGCTCGGACGCGTATCGACGGCATTTTGGTTTATTAGGTTGCTGACAAGAGGATAAAAATGTTATTTTATATAACATTGTGCAATGCATCTAAATTAATTAACCCTTTTCTGTTTTATGTGGGTATAGCCTGTCTCTGATTATATTGATAAGTTGTTTTGGATCATGAATGAGCATTTTGAACTCATAATTATGTTGTTTTTGTATATTTTGTGTTGTTGTAAATAATGTTTTAAATTTAATTATGATTATTGGATGCTAGGTGGGAGTCACAAGGGTATTTTAAGCCGAACTTCGACCGGGGAAGTGATCCTTTTGTGATATCAATGCCACCTCCTAATGTTACTGGTTCTCTGCACATGGGGCATGCAATGTTTGTGACCCTTGAGGTTTTGTCAACTTTTTTTTAATTATTTTTCTATTTCGTTTCATGTATGTTATTACATATATATTCATGTATCTAGATGGCTGGATGTATCATCGTGTGGTGTAAATGTTTCTAAATGGAGAGACAAGATGTATAGTGGTAGAGATATACCATTTGATTTGATGCATCATCTTGCATGTTTGTTTTTGTAATATTTTCTGTATTTTCATAGTGGTAAGTTTTCATTTTTATTTTTATATTATTTCCAAAGATAAGTGTAACAATGAATTTTGTTCTGGAGCATCTTAAACTGTTTCATGTGATTTTTCTAAAGTCATGAAATTATGAGGTTAGTTGCTTGTTACTTATGTGCATAAGGATGTTTGGTATTGCATTGGGAAAATAAAAGATATCTTCCTTCCTTAGCTTATGTTTCTTTCTGTCTGTTTGTCTGCATAATGATGTTGTCTGTCTTGTATGAAGTATCAATACTGTGATTTATTAATTGCTATTGAGATGTTAACGTTTTTGTTGAAATTTCACGTTACTAAGATATATGTTTTTATTTATTATCATGCTTTTTCATCCAGGATATTATGGTTAGGTACAATCGCATGAAGGGAAGACCAACACTTTGGCTTCCTGGGACTGATCATGCTGGTATTGCAACACAGGTTTGTCAATTTCAAAAACCCAATATTATATCAATTTTCATTACTTATTGAGAGGAAGCCAACTACCAGCAATATATAGCCGACCTTAGCCTACACTTAGTAATCTTAATCTGCGCTAACTTCAACTAACTTTCTGAGTTAGTTAAACCTGTACAATCAGCAACTATTACATATAATCTATTCGAGAAGAATTCTCACACACCCCTGCATAAGCTCAAAGAGGGTGAGAAACATTAGGTAGTTCATGCACATTGAGTTTGTCCCTGAGCTGGAGAAATATGGTAGGAAACAGGCTATGTCAGAGAGTAAGCCCATTGATCCTAGGCTAGAACATGCTGTGCAATCAATGTGCATTAGTTCATGTTAAGGTGGTGGATTGTGCAAGCATATGTCGGAAATTCCGCCTTCATTGCAGTCTGCCCCTAGCCGCCTAATTGCGGCATTTGGATTGCCTTCATTCCAGCTTCCAACACCTTCATTGTGTTGGGTGTGAAGGGGTGGATTTAGCCCCCAAGCTTTATAAACACTCCATACACATCCATATCTCTAGGAAAGATTTGTTGTTGGGCTTCCAGCATCAGGTTTCCGCTATCGGGCCACTCGGGTCACGCTCCAGATTTCTAGTCCCTGGTGTGAGGGGTGTGTGTTATAGAGTCCCACATTGGATGAGAGATGACCTGAACATGTATTTAAAAGTGGGGCTTTTCTCACCTTACAAGCTGGTTGTGTAAGGATGAGTTAGGCCCAATACAAAAAAACCTAATAGCATGTAGTACTGGATTAAGGGACACAAATAAACAACACTCTTATTGTTACAATACAGTCTTGGAGTGAGGAAAGGACACTGATTGTTCTTAAAGTAAGGTCTGAATCCATAGTAAATCAGCAGTGGCAGCTGTCAAACTCCTGTATTCATCTTCAGTATTTGACCTAGCCACCAGAATTTTTTCGGACCCCAAGAAGAAGACTGGGACCAAGCTAGATGACTGCACGAGACTTTCTATCATTTGGATCAGCAGCCCACTTTTTGCATCCCAAAATGCAGTAAGAGAGAATGGCATAGTCAAGACAGCAGGCTTGTGCTTTGTTAATGCTTCAAGTCTAAAGGCTTTGCATAGTTGGACTTGGACATGTTAGAAATATAATATAAAAAACCATTCACGTGTCTTTACCTGCGAGCTTTAGCTTTTGGGCGTGGCAAATGGCTTTTGAGTTCCTTATTATGCAATTTCCTTTTGTTACTGAGAATTGTATGCTTCTTGCATTTTCTCTTTATATCTTTTTAGTTGAAGATGTTAGTTATCCACTCTTAAATTTGGTCTCCTTCTACCAGTTGGTCGTTGAAAGAATGCTAGCTTCTGAAGGAATCAAAAGGGTTGAAATAGGTAGAGATGAATTCACAAGAAAAGTTTGGCAGTGGAAAGAAAAGTATGTCTTCGCATCCTTGTTTATCTTCCTGCAATCTACTTTTTTGTTTTTCCACAGCCAATGGACCGCCCTTCTTAAAACGGGGAAAAGTAGAATGGGTTGAAGCTTACTCTTACTCCTAATATTTATGTTAAAAATTTAAATCACAAGAGATTAGAATCTGGAATAGTGTAAAAACTTAGATTTATATCTATAAAGAAGATAAATGATAGAGGCTGAGACTTGAGAGGCCTCTGTGAAAGCGGTCCTTTGATTTCCATTTTATCCCAAATTTATAATATACTTTCTCCAAAATCCATATAACCCAATGTCATACAGTTTAGAGGAATGTGCCATGACCTAATGACAAAGGAAAATTGGAAATTTTATTAAACTTATTGTAGATTTGTTTACATTATTTTTAGTTTAGATGAGTCGTGACTTATGAGTATTCTGCATCTTCAGATCATAGATGTTGCCAATAATTAATTAACTATTTATAGTGGTGCAAATTCAATGTCATTTTCTTAACTTCTCTCCTCCTCCCATGATTTTTCTCTACTTTATTCAGGTACGGTGGAACTATCACAAATCAGATCAAGAGACTTGGTGCTTCGTGTGATTGGTCTAGAGAGCACTTCACCCTTGATGAACAGCTAAGTCGTAAGATAGTTTTCTACTAATTGTAACTTTACCTTGCTAGGAGAGCTTTTGGGCACATAGTTGAAAAGTTATGGTGATGCAAATGAGATAGTAAATATAATTGGGGCAGTTTTTAAACTTTTTTATATGCTATTCTTATTATTTTCCAATATCCATTACATGCATCTGAATTTGTCTCATTAATCTAAATTCAGTGTGGTTGCGTATTAGCATTTATTTGTGTAACATATACTGATGGTTTGTAATTTCTGCAGAAGCTGTTGTCGAGGCATTTGTTAGGCTTCATGAGAAAGGCTTGATTTATCAAGGTATAAGCTGATGTTACATACTTCCACTATGGTATATGTTTATTTTGCAGTACACTTTGTTATACACTTGCTCGAAACTTTTGAAATCTTGGATGGAGTTTGTAGCTATGCTTAGTCAATTTTGTACAAGAGGTCACATGGAAAGCTCTAGTTAATGAAGGAGTTTCAGTTCATATGATATAACATATATTTGATCTGTAAAGGGTATCAGTGGCAAGCCATCAGCTAGTGCGTGAAAATGACTTTCCTATAACCATTGGTTAGAGCCAAGGGCTGACTTTGAGTCGGTATATATTTACCTTGGTATTTGATGTACTTAATGGGAATGCCCATGAGTCTGTGCCTTGATATGTTTTGTTTTTTTTAATGTATTCCTATTGCTGAGTTAGAAGAAGGGTGGAGATAGTCTTTGGAATTTAAGTATTCTCAATTGCATTGAAGAATTTATAGTGGGTGCAATTTGTGGACTATGTTTCCTTTCTACAAACCCATTTTAATGATGGGTATGAAGAGATATTACTCGAAGAAGAAAACCAATTTGATGGATCAATTTTGTGAACATGCGAATCTGCCTCCCCAATATGTTTGAAGAGCTTTAAGCTGTGTGTTGTACCGACATTTGACCAGTGTTAAATAGCGAAAACAGCAGTGCTATAATGCTACTGTGTAGCGGATTTTGCTGAGTCCAATATGAAAGCTGCTACGCCATGCAAGTTTTGCTGTAAGGAGCTAAGGGCAATAATAACGACTGCTGTAGTGTTTGCTTGCAGTTATGTCGGACGTAGGAAGCATAGTAGGAAACATATAATTTTTGATTGTTTTTTTTTTAATAGTACTAAAAACATATCTAGAACAAAAAACTAAAAACAAACTGCAATAAAAAAAATTCATGAAAATTATGAAATTTCATAAATTTGAAGACAGTGCCAAAAGCCTCGTGATATAAGTTCACTTGAAATTAAGTAGCCATTAAGTTCAAGTAACTGTAAATTATTAAAAGCAACAAACATAGTATAAAAATACACTCCTGATCTTGCTATTATTAGAGAGGAGTCAAAGGACTGGGGAAAATCACTGTTTGAACTTTGAACTAAGAGGACAAAATATAGGAAAATATCATGTCATAGACAAAAGATGAGCACAATAGAACAATAGAGAGTTAGTGAAAATAAAACAGAGTAACCCAAAAAATGGAAGAGATAAGTGTTGCATTTTGCACAGACGCACATGTCATATTCATACTTCATATTATATAGTGGTGTATGTAACACTCTGGCCTCCTTGTACTCCAGGTTCTTATATGGTAAACTGGTCACCAACTCTACAGACTGCTGTTTCTGACTTGGTAAGCAGTTTTTTCGTTTTGATTGTACTCTTGTTACTACTTAATTCATATAATTTTAGATATTTTTATTGAACCTTTTCTTTTATGCTTAGGAAGTTGAGTATTCAGAAGAATCTGGATATATGTATCATATTAGATATCGCGTTGCTGGAGGTTCAAGGTACATAGTGGATGTGCTCAAAATTATTCAGTGTTTCTATGTATTTTTTTTGTAGAAGCATATCATCTGAAGCAACCTTTAAGCTCGTGTCTTGATTATACTTCTTTTTTGGGTAAAAGTTTTGATTAGATTTTTATTTATGTTATAAATTTAATTAATTTGATCAACATTTGAAATGAACTGTCTGCTATTTTGTTTGAAGGGACAGATTTTTCCTTTACCGTACAGTTGAATTTACTTAACTTGGAATCGTGACTTGTGATTTATGTTGTCCGACCTTTTTAATGTTGCCTCCATTGCCTGAATTTTGGATGTTAATATTCCTAAGCATTTAGCTATTTTTGTTTTACAAGGGAAGTTTTGTTGTTTGATGTGAAAAGTGGCTGGGCTGCTCTTTTAAATTAAAGTATTTACTCCCCCCCTGTATTCTACATTTTTTGTTATGTTCATCCTGTTCTGTCCTGTCACTATTCCGCTGCCATGTTCTCGAAAATTTGGGCTCATGGAATTTCAGAAGAGTTCTGCCTGTCTCATCCGGCCTTTGTCGGGTACTGTCAGCCACCGGTCGCCGTCTTCGGAAAAGTTCTCCGATGTGCTATCTGTTGATCCTTCCACGAGAGTGCATGAATTGGAAATCTAAATTCTCAATATAATATAGATGACTTAATTGGTGTTATCATCTTTCATTTTGAATTTGATTATTCATGTAGACTTGCCATATTTACTTTCTTTAGAACGAGCTTTTGTTTCTTTGTAAGGTTGTTATCTGTGGCTTTCAATGAATATTACTCATTTTATAGGGACGATTGGCTGACTGTAGCTACGACACGTCCAGAGACTCTATTTGGTGATGTGGCATTGGCAGTTAATCCACAGGTAGGATAGAATACCTGTCTTCGTAAGCTGCTGTGTCTTTTGATAGAATTTGATACACATAAAATGAAAATTATATTGTGTTTCCGTTGGTAATTGAAATCCATTCACTTGGCCTGCTAACACAGCACGTGAAACATAATTAAAAATTTATATTGCCCAGCCCTCCCTAAGAAAATAAACATCAAAGGAAACATGTAAATATTTACATTGTTATTTTTTCAGTACTCGCCAGCATAATATTTACTGTTATTTTTATTTTTTTGTTTTTCAGTATTAAGTTTTGGTATATTGACTGATTCCACAAATGCATGGGATTCGCCAAACCGACAAATGTATTCCTCCAGAATTTCTCATATAGCATTAGCCGTTGCATGATATATATTTTGATCATTTATTTTTAACATTCGATTATGTGTGCGTTTGTGTACAGATGTTAATTGAAATGTTATTAGAGAGAAGAGATCAATAAAATAAACTTAGATGTCATATATAGTAGTATTGAATTAGTTTGCATATATAATATAATTACTTTGAATAAAATAAACTGTTTTTGTTGAAACAATGATTAATATCTTGTATTCTTCACTGAATTGTAGGATGACCGTTATTCAAAGTATATTGGTCAGATGGCAATTGTGCCTTTGACATTTGGACGTCATGTTCCTATTATTGCTGACAAGGTATAAATGTTCCAATTTATTCAACTGGTGTATATTTTAGTTATTACCGCAGTGCTTGAATACACATTTACACGGGTTTCATGTTCTCTTGGTAGTTAGTTTCTTTATAACAATTGTGTACTTGAAAATTAGAACAACCCATCAATTGAGTCCCTAAACTATCGCCCACACTTCAATTTAGTCCCTAAACTATGTAAAAATATTAAGTAGTCCCTTAAGTATATAAAACTGTCAATTTAGTCTCTGCCATTAAGATGTTAGAACTAAATTGACGGATTTTGATATACTTTAAGGACTAAATCGACCAATTTCACATAGTCTAAGGACTACTTATTATATTTATATAGTTTAGGGACTAAATTTGAGAGATGATGATAGGTTTGGGTCTAAATTGATGGTTTATTCATAAAGTAATCTGTTTGAGTTGTTTTCTAAGTCTTGCTGTGATGTTCAGCCCTTGGGCATTTTATCATTCGTGTTAAAGGGTTTATTTATTGTATTCCTTCATATATTGTTCTAGTGATTTTGCAGAAGTTATTTGACAATGCTAATATAAGTTTCACGCCATTAGCTAATATTGATTGGTGTTGTGTGTCACAGTATGTTGATAGAGAGTTTGGAACTGGAGTTTTAAAAATTAGTCCAGGACATGATCATAATGACTATCTACTTGCTCGAAAGCTTGGTCTTCCAATACTTAATGTGATGAATAAAGATGGCACATTAAATGAAGTTGCTGGCTTGTACAGGTATTTGTAGGGATTTTTTATTTAGCTGTTGAAGATTTAACAGTATTGTTATGACTAATACATGAAACTAATCTCCAAATCCAATATCAGTGGTCTTGATCGATTTGAAGTCAGAAAAAAAATGTGGGCAGAGCTCGAGGAGACAGGGTTAGCTGTGAAAAAGGAACCACACACTTTACGAGTTCCCAGATCTCAGCGTGGTGGAGAAGTGAGACAGCATTTTTCTTAGTTAAGTTTTAGAATTATGAATTGGTATTATATTCTGTCACTGATTCGAATCTCCCACTTGGACATTTTCTTCATTTTACAATTAGGTAATAGAGCCACTTGTTAGTAAACAGTGGTTTGTAAGTATGGAGCCTCTTGCCGAGAAAGCTCTTCAAGCAGTTGAAAAAGGAGAATTGACAATAATTCCCGAAAGATTTGAGAAGGTTTGTCCTCTCTTCTGTAATTTTCCCATTCCCACTTCTCTCTAGCTTTCCCTACCAAGGTTTTCATTGTGATGTGACAAATCTAAAGTTATAAATGGAATCATGGGTCATGGATTTGATACAAACTATCTAACCATGCTTGTTGGGGATCTATTTTCTCGATGCTTTTATTTATTTATATTTCTCCCACTTGCTTCTGTTCTTCTCTCCAGACTTTTCACTTACTTAATTTATCACTGGTGGCTCTACATCACAATTATTATTCTGTTTCCTTAAACAGATCTTTTCCACTTTAATTTCCTTTATTAGGAAAAATTTGTGGTTTAGTTCTATTATAGGAAAGTAGTAATAATAAGGATTCGTCTATCTGTATGTAAATTCTTATTCTACATTTATGCATCAGAAAATAATGTCCAGTAAAATTACTTTTCTAGCATTATTTTGTTGATGGTATAAAGTTTTAGATTATGCCATACCCTTACCTTATAAACTTTATGTTCATACAGATTTACAACCACTGGCTTTCCAACATTAAGGATTGGTGTATCAGCAGACAACTATGGTGGGGACACCGGATACCTGTTTGGTACATTGATGGAAAAGACAAAGAAGAGGATTATATAGTTGCTAGGAACACTGATGAAGCACTTGAAAAAGCTCACAAGAAATATGGAAAGGATGTAGAAATATATCAGGATCCTGATGTTCTTGACACTTGGTTTTCAAGGTATTTTATATTAGATATATTTCTTTCTTTGAAATGTATTATGGTAGCATCTTCTTGTAAAACAGTAGAAATGACAATGATGTTATAAGACTAAGTAGTATTTGTTAATGTACGTTTTACTAACCGGTGCTTGTCGTTTACGATTTAAGAATGGCACACTCAACAGATAATTTAGGGATACATTGAGCATTTAGGAATATATAGTGTACGAGTATGGACTGAGTATAAAGCACGAAATATTAAATATATACTACGAGAGCTGTTGTGTCTTATGCTAGCTATATCGTCATGTTTTTCTTTTACACATTGTTCTGTTTGTGCTCCATAATCGTTCTATTTATCTTTTTTACCTTTTCGATACATGGAATTGTATATCTAACCCATCTAATGAGTAATGACACAGATAAGGTAATTGAAGTTATTAGAGCCATCTCTTTTAAAGTCATGTTCTTTTTTTCTATATGTAATAGATGTCACGGCATAAATTTCCCTATATGTTGTCTCTTTACAAGCCTATTGGGAAAAAATCCAAGTCCCATATCGGATAGATAAGACTCTTGATAAGAGTTTATAAAGAGGAGGCACTCCTCACCTTATGAACCGGTTTTGTAAGGATGAGTTAGGCCTCAAATTTCAACATGGTATCAGAGCTTGTCGAATTCAAGGGCCACCTACCTATCCACACACCAAGCCCAAAGAGTGCTGCGCGTGAGGGGGGGTGTATTGGGAAAAAACCCAAGTCCCACATCGGATAGATAAGACTCTTGATAAGAGTTTATAAAGAGGAGGCACTCCTCACCTTATGAACCGGTTTTGTAAGGATGAGTTAGGCCTCAAATTTCAACAAAGCCCTTCCATAGCTTGTTATTTCATCCACATTAAAGATTGTTTAATCTTTTAAAAAATGTTTTCGATTGGCTTTCTAAATATATGTTGCCCAAATCTTTCGTTAAAAATACCATGTATAATTTTTTTCGGACAATCATATAATGAAGAGATTCGTAAACCTAATGTCAGTAATCACGGCGCATTCTTTTACTCTTGTTAGTTGTATGGACTAACTAATTCTTACATATTTTATCAGCGCGCTGTGGCCTTTTAGTACGCTTGGATGGCCAGATTTGTCTGCAGAGGATTTTAAGACGTTCTATCCAACTACAATGCTTGAAACCGGGTATGTGATTACTTGGATTGTCAGTGTATACACGGTTGGTTTTGGGTGCCATTATTAAGTTTATCATATGTAAGATGTAATTGCAATCTAGTTTAGGATGGGGTGTTTGATTTGTTTTCGGTTTTAATTTTAGTTAATCACTTTTCATTATGATTACCAAAATATTAATTTGTTTTCATTTTTTATTTTTGTTTCCAAAAGTTTTTCTCTCTTATGAGCCCACATAGTTCATTTACTAGGGTTTTATACACATAATGAAGAATTGACGTTGATGTTTTTGTAAATAAAATATATTCAATCTATTATTAAGTATTGTTCATAAATATACAAAGTATAGTTCATATATTTATTTCTACGAGAAGGCAACTACTCTACCATTTGTTCCGTGTGAATAATGAATGCAATTGCTTTTGTAAGTCATGTTTGTATTTTATCTATCGTAGCCTTGTTTAAGTATTGGTTTCATTTAAAATTATTTCATATTCTAATCCATTCTTTGTGAATATTCTTCCAACTTATGCTGAGTTTTATCTTTTGACAGGCATGACATATTGTTCTTTTGGGTGGCAAGAATGGTGATGATGGGGATTGAATTCACTGGGAAAGTTCCATTTTCTTATATTTATTTGCATGGACTCATCAGGGATTCACAGGTGACTTCACTTTTTTTTATGCATTTTGAAATTATCATGGTTAGCTTGACTGCTTCATTTTATGTGAAGAATGGTGATGGTTTAAACTTCTATATGCTGTTGGTGCATCAAATCTTTCTTTTTTCAATTTTACTCAATAACTGACCCGTTTCAAATTTATGCCTTGTCTTTGGGCTCACTATGTAACGACTTTATTATTTTCAGGGGAGAAAAATGTCCAAAACATTGGGAAATGTAATTGACCCCCTTGATACTATCAAAGATTTTGGGACAGATGCTTTGCGATTCACAGTAGCTTTAGGAACAGCTGGCCAGGTTTCTTTTACCGTGTTCAAAAAATTGGTTCTTTTTTTATCCAATTAGGAAGGTGATTACATTATTGAAGACAGTGATGTGATGGTTTTTCTCTCTTCAATTCAGGACCTTAATTTGTCCACTGAGCGGTTGAACTCCAACAAGGCCTTCACAAACAAATTGTGGAACGCTGGCAAATTTGTATTGCAGAACTTGCCTAAGGAGAATGATGTATCTGCTTGGGAGAATATACTCTCTTATAAGGTTAGATCCAATCTGAGCATCCAAAAGATAGATTGTTAATTTTTTCTCTGTTTTTTAATAACACATATTTGCAAGGCTGACATGCTACTAACTCTTTGTAAAGATCTCGTGTCTTGAAGAATTTCTTGTTACATAATTTTTTTTTATTCTTTTCTTTTGATAAAGAAAAGATGAGGATGTTGCGTAGCGGAGATGAGGATGTTGCGTTGGATGAGTGGTAAGACTAGACGGGATAGGATTAGGAATGACACCATTAGAGAGAGAGTTGGGGTAGCACCTATAGTAGAAAGATGGTAGAAAATAGGCTTAGGTGGTTTAGAGAGAAGACATGTAGATGTTGTAGTAAGAAGAGTAGATCAGATGGAGGAGAGTCAAATCAAAAGAGGTAGAGGAAGACCTAGAAAAACTATAAGAGATAAGAGAAACTATTAGGAAAGACTTAGAGATTAATGAGTTGGATCCCAATATGGTTTATGATAGAACGTTATGGCGTAATTTGATAATTCGTTGTTGTTGTTTTCCTTTTGATAAAAGACAAAATTCATTAAGATGAAAGCAAAACAAAATTACAGAGAACGGAGGATAAGGGATACTTCCCTCGACTAAAGTACAAAACAGAAAATAACAGAAAAAATTATTAATAATCAGTTGTCAAAAACCTAATTATATCCCAATTCTAGTGTTACATAACACCTTGTAAGTACTACCATAGTTTAAGGTTTGGCTCTGTTGGATTTTTTATTATAGTACTTTCAATTTAGTGTGTTATTGTCACTTTAACATGGAAAGTTTAGTTAATAGTTTAATACTGCTTCTTCTGTTCATTTTAGTTCAACATCTGTTTAGCTAATACTAATCTAACCTTTTCTCTCAACTAATACTTCCAATTTACTGTTCTCAGTTTGACACTGAAGACTCTGTACTTAATCTTCCTTTACCAGAGCGTTGGGTGGTAAGGAAAATTTGTTTTAACATGTTCTTATGTCACTATTTGGACATCTGTGTGATAATTTTACTTCCTCTTTCCAGGTTTCAAAACTTCACTTGCTTATTGAATCTGCTAGTGCAAACTATGACAAATTTTTCTTTGGAGAAGTGGGAAGAGAAACATATGATTTCTTTTGGGCTGATTTTGCTGATTGGTAAGTTGCTTTGTAGGGCATTCTTTGCCTTCATTGTGAGTAATACTCTCTAAATCTTTTCCTCTCTCTGCTCTTAAGGTACATTGAGGCTAGCAAAGGGCGGCTTTACAACTCTGGCAATGATGGCAACTCTGCTGCTTTAATGGCACAGGCTGTTTTATTGTATACTTTTGAGAACATACTCAAAGTGCTGCATCCTTTCATGCCGTTTGTAACTGAGGAGCTATGGCAGGTAAATAAGACATGGTTTATATAGTACAGCACCCACAGATCAATAGGGATTCTATGAAACCATCCTATGTGGTGATAGTTACCGTACCAACAGATACAATGGTCTTTGTGATCCTTTCTACTTTGTTACTGTATCTTCACTAGGGTAGAAACCCTGTTTTTTCTCTGGCAGCGCATCCTCTGACAGTGTTTTTCTCTCCATTGGTCACACAATGACACAATTCAATTATGTGCCCTCACTTTAGTATTGTCCATGCTTTTGAATGCTTGTTTTCCTTTGATTTGTGAATGCTTTAGATATAAAACCATTCACATGACTTCACTTAATACCTTGAGTTTTTGGAGTGGTTGTTCATGAATCTTATATACTATCAAGGCCTTTATGACTGTTAAGAGTCCCACATTGGATGAGTGATGGCCTGAATATATGTTTATAAGTGGGGGGAATCCTCATCTTACAAGCTGGTTTTGTAAGGTTGAGTTAGGCCCAACCCAAATTCTAAGAATGACCATATGGTCTAGAGGTTGAACCTTGTTACCCCCATTATTATAAATGAAAGAAATTAAATTTCAGTGCAAATTATGAGAGTTTGAACCTTGTTTCTCCCATACTCAAGGATTCCTTTTTGAAGGTATGGGTAGGAGATAAAACCATATATGTACCTAAAGCAGTGCCAACTGAAAATCCAAGAAAAATCTAATTTATCTTAATATTCCTTCAAATTCGGTGTTCATTTGTGTTTTTTATTTTTTGAGGGAGTGTTTATTTGTGTTTGATCATAGAAAAAATATCTTGATCTTATCTTACAGTATTTTAGATCATCTAATAGGAGTTGGTTATTAGTTTCTTTATTTGATTAGAATTACGAATCTAGTGTTAATATAAATAAGGGTTTGCTTGTACTCTTTTGCATCATAATATCAAACTAATCATAATTCAAAGCCTTGGATTCTTTATACTCCCTTCTTTCTTACCTAAAACCCTATATAACTTGAAAAATATAATGCAAGTTTTTCAAAGTTTCAATTTCTTTGTTTTGTCAACAGGCACTCCCTGACCGGAAGCATGCCCTTATTGTATCACCTTGGCCAGAGACAAAACTTCCAAGGTGTACCAGCTCTGTAAAAAAGTTTGAAAATTTGCAAACTTTGGTGTGTTTATCTCCTTATTTTCTTCTCTCGTCTCATTTACACAACTTCAACATTATTTAATGTACTGATGTTATGGTACCATGACAGCTTATTTTTTAATGTCTTAGGTTAGAGCTATCAGAAATATTCGGGCAGAATATTCCGTTGAGCCTGCGAAACGAATATCAGCATCCGTGGTTGCAAGCAATGAAGTTATTGAGTATATTGCTGTAAGTGTGGTTTACTCCTCATTTCTCAGGCCCTTGATCATCAAAAGAACTAATTATCCCTCCTTTCTTTGAATTGCAATTTTTAAAACCCAGTATGATTTTTTCTTTTTCAAATATAAACCTGCAAATTATTCTTTTGTTATTTTTTGCTTTTATCTCGCTGCAAATAACATCACCTGCCCCTTTATTAGAGGCGTCAATTGATTTCTAAGCAGTACAAGAACTGTGACCCTTTTGATGGAAGTCTTAGACTTTCTCTTATCCTTTTATTCTCGGGATATAGTAAGTAATGTTATGCTGCATCACGTGCTTCTTCAGGAAGAAAAAGAGGTTTTAGCACTTCTCTCTCGGCTGGATCTACAAAATCTGCATTTCATGAATTCTTCCCCAGGTATGCTTTCGGCTACACTTTGTACTCCCTGGGTTAAGAGTGAAATGACGTTTCCGTTTTATGTGTTTCTCATGTCAATTGTTAACTGGTCACTGAGTTGTTTATTTGGTGGATGTCATGTAATATCCTTCAGGAAATGCTGATCAATCAGTTCATCTTGTGGCTGGGGAAGGACTAGAAGCATATCTCCCTTTGGCCGATATGGTTGATATTTCTGCAGAAGTTCAACGTCTATCAAAGCGCCTTGTGAAGATGCAGAAGGAGTATGATGGAATGATAGCTAAACTCAATTCTCCAAAAGTATGAAATAGTATATTTCTTACCTTCTGCACTATATAGACCAGAACAAACGGTTTTGTTCCATGGCCCTCTCCATATATGCTTTTTAAGTATTAAAATCAGTTTGAGAACCCATTTCAATGCACCGCTGATTAAATCTAGATGCAAGGTACTTGTTTGCATTGAAAAGGTGCGTCGTTGGTCTAATTAGGAAGTTTTTTAAAATGGGATTTCTATTGGCATATTAAACAGATTTAGAGGAAAGATACCAGGTTTATCTTTAAGATATTCGAATACTACATTTATGAAGGTAATATAAAACCTAACATTGAAGATTCTAATGTGAACTAGTATACTATTGAAGTTCTGGAGGTCACATTTCAATCAGTAAAAGAGAGCAATGAAGGCCGTTCTTCAAAAGGGAAGAGAGGCCAAAGGAGGGGAGACCATAAAATTAGGGGTGGAGGAGGCAGACGAGCATGTTGGTACCCATGACACCAGTATGATGATAAAAACCTAGGGCCGTTACGTAGAAAAGAACAAGAAAAACATAGACATGAGCACTTTGGGGAGACCTCAAAAAGCTTAGGGCTACTACTTTTATTGCTTGCCTTCCAAAAGCCACACGGTATCTACTGTATATAGGAGTCCGTGACCTGCTAACCAAGACAGACAATTCATAGGATTTTCCCTAAACTAAGCTATTCAGAGTTCAGACCAATTATTATCTAAAATCACTTTTGTCTTAACCTTTATAAACACAAGAAACACAGCTTCATTCTCAATCTGTTCAGAAATATAGTTCAGATTAGACTCAAATTCTCTACATTATTTTTGTCACCTTTTCTCATACTCTCCGATTACTAACTTTAATAGTGAGAAAGATGTTTGTTATTGCATGTTTCCTGTCTATATTTTTGCATTATTATACTAGAATAGTCTATGTGGTTTTCTCCTGGAATTTGTGTACAAAAGTAATCTGTGCCAATTAACCATTGTCTAACACTTTCTGCAGTTTGTAGAGAAAGCCCCGGAAGAGGTGGTCCGTGCAGTGCGAGAAAAAGCAACGGAAGCCGAAGAAAAGATTACTTTAACCAAAAACCGTCTTGAATTTCTGAACTCTAATGTTCTAGTTTCAAAATAGGCCCATCCAGAGTTGCTACTTTATTACCCTACATCAAATATTGTGACTCGTTATGGTCACACCATAGCATCAGTTGCAGTAAATACTCTGCGGATCAGCAAAATTAATCGCAGCTTTTCTGCTACGTATCACCATCACAAGAGTACAGAATTTTGAAAATGTTGGTTGATTTGGATCATTGTATCTACCATGTCATCTTTCCCTTATGTGTTACAAAAAAACAACAGACATGAATATTTTTTTAGAGGGATGATTCGAAAGTCTTCACAGGATAATGTAACCTTACCAATATATTGTAAAGTACTGGAGTTAGTTAGGTATTTCTGGTTTTATTTTGCAGAAGTTTATGAATGTAGAGTTGGGTATTGCCAACTTCGTTCTTCAGAAGTTTCCCAATAATGTCCCTGTCGCGGTGATTTTTGGATATCAAGCTATTGATTAGCGTTGACTCGCAATTTTAATTTCACCACCGATCTTTTATTTTTTCCGAGGAAAAGGGAGAAAGTTCGAAAACCCTATTTTAAAAGAGAGATCAAAGGTCCGGGGGTTGGTTACGCAAAGGGAAGGTATTAGCACCCTAAACGTCTATAGTACTCTATAGGAACCTCTTGCTTATTTTTATCTTTATGCTAAATTGATTATTTATTTGGTAAAATAAATGCTTAAGTGAAAAGATTAAAGTGATGAAAAAGAAAGAAGGAAAATGTTTTTATTATTTTTATTGATTTGGAAAGACAAAGTCTTTTGCCTACGTACCCGAGCGGGATCAAAATCTCGTAGTTCGGGGTAAAAAGATAAGTGATTGGTTTTGATGGATTTTAAAGTTTGAAAAAGGTTTTAAGAAAGATGAGAGGCCGTAAAGGCATAGAAGGATAAAAGAGAGTGAGTTTGATTGGTTTTAATTTGAAGAAAGCAAGTTTTGATTGATTAAAGGTTGATTAAAAATTTGATTAAGAAAAGAAAGATAAGATTGACTTTTTTTGAAAATTTTGATTATAAAATGTTTTTGAGTTTTGACTTTTTTGACTTTTTTATGAAAATTTTGATTAAGTCCTAAGGTCCTGAGACTAAGTTATGCTGAGAAAAACTAAACGCGCCGGATCCCTCAAAATGACGTTGGATCAAGTGAGGGTCCTTTTCCTCGGATACGGTCCAAATTACATAATCGCCCTCGACATAAAGCATAAAAAATAAATGTGGTGTCGGTGCATATTCTCATTTATATTTTATTTACATTGGACCTAGATACATTCTAATGACAAGAAAATAAATGACGAAAAATAAAAATTGCATTAAAGTAAATATGCTAAAAGAAATAAAAAATGCATAAAATGTAAAACAATAAATAAATATGGTGCTTAAAGTAAATAAAAAAAAATGCAAGGCATAAAATAAATATGATGTTGAAAATAAAATAAAAATGCAAGACAATAAAAATAAACATGATGCTAAAAGAAAATAAAAATGCAAGACAATAAAATAAATATGATGCGTGAAATAAAAGAAAATAAAAATGCAAGGCAAAAAATAAATATGGAGCTGAAAAATAAAATGCAAGACTGAATATTAAATATGGTGCTGGAAAATAAATAAAGAAAATAAAAAAATGCAAGGCATAAAATTAAATATGATGCATAAAATAAAAGAAAATGTAAAATGCAAGGCAAAAAATAAATATGATACAATAAAATAAAAAATAAAAAAAATGCATAGTACTGGAAATTAAAAGCAATAAATAAAGTGCATAAAAATAAAAGAAATAATAAAAAAAAAAGTGCAAGAAATAAATAAAGAAAATAAAAGAATAGAGAGAAAGAAAAGGGGTGCAGAAGTAATAAGGGGAGTGCAGAAATTAAAAGAGTAGTAATCAGAAAAAATAAAGGGAAGAAGGAGAATGGGCCAAGTCCAAAATGCAGAATCCAGGGTGAACCGGTCTGGTTCGGTCCGAAAGAACCAGACCGGTTCAGCAGTCTATAAAAATCTAAACCTGGTTTTTTATTCATTTTAATTCTCTTTTCTCTTTCTTTCATCTTATCTCCTTTCTTCCTCTCTCAATTTTTCCTCTCGTCCACTCACTGAAACTCACGATTCTCATCATTTTCTTTCAAGTTCTCACCATTTTCTTTCTCATCCTTTCCTTTTCTCTCAAGATCTCTCCATTTTCTCATCTCTCACGTGCACTCTCCACCTTTCTCATCCTCTCTTTTTCTCTCAAAATCCACTCACAGTAACATCACGTTCTCTCCATCTTTCTCATCCTCTCTTTATTCTCTTCTACATGAAATCCGAAGCCAGCTTCTTAAAAAAGACTCAGAAAAATCTAGATCTAGGTTTTAAATTTTCCTGGAAAAGTTACCTTTCTCTAAGTTTGCGGTTATGCTTTGGCTTGGGAACAAGCACGAACTGTTCAGTTTCTTGATTTTGGTTCGATGGCTTGATTTAGTGGATGTTGGCTTCGTTTTTATGTGACTGAGCTATGGCTGTGGCTTTGGGTTACTGGCTATGGTTGTAGTTGCTTTGTGTTGGTTTAGATCTTTGATTCGGTTTTGAGAAACTTGGTATTGATTGTTTTTTCAGTGAATCTGGGTTTTGAGATCTTGGTTGTGAGAAACTTTGCTGGATTATTAATAGCCTGGCCGTGTATTCTACTTTGTGGACTGTTGCTATTTTTTTTGTGATGTTGGATTTCTGAAAAGAAAAGGAAAGAGATGAGAAATTAGGGTTTTTGATTTCTGGATTTTGGGTGGTTGTAGTGGCCGGAAATTGGACTGTGTTGGTGGTTGGTGGTGGTTCCGCCACTGACTATTTTTTGGTACTGTACTGTGTACTTGGACTCTGACGTGAACAGTGCATTTAATGCTTTAAATAGACCTGGACTGGAATAATGCAATGACAAAATTACCCCTCTGGGGCTTGGACAGATAATTTGGACAAAAAAGGCCTAAAATAAAAAACCTATAAAACCCATAATAATAATAAAACGAAAATAAAAAACAGAAAATACTAATAATATAAAAAAAAGTAATTAAAAAAAATAATAAGTAAAAACTAATAATAATAAAAATAAAATAAAAAACGGTCGCCTTCGGAACAAAAATGAGGTATTTTAAAATACCTCCCTGCCGAAATTTCGTCTGAAACGACGAAACTTCTGGCTCAAAAGACGAGAAAAAAGAATTAAAAAGCGGGTCAAAAATGGGGTATGACAGATGCCCCTATTTAAGTTTCTTCGTTACGGAGATTTAAAAGTGAGATTTTAAAATCGCCGGGTCGAAGAGACTTAAATACAGAGTACACCATTTTTGACCGGTTTCAAATGTAAAATGCAATGAATGCAATGTTGTGCATGCAATGTTGTGAAAGCTCGCGATGCAAGTATGAATGCAAGACGGCGAAGTTGACCCGACTGGGGACAACAAGACAAAAGGATACCCGAGCCTGTTAAAGGAAACGGGGTCCGACTCCACTGGGGGGATCATATGGTTTTACTGGGGATAAATGTAAGTTGAAAGAAGGAGACACTGTCTACTACCAACAAAGATGATAGCTTAAAGAAAACAGATGACATCACTGGAGAATATGACATGTATTACCTACTATCGTGAACTGATAGCTTGAAAAAGGTAATATAAAAGGAGACATCGTCTACTATCGTTGTATGGATAGCTTGAAAAAGACAGATGACATGTATTACCTACTATCGTGAACTGATAGCTTGAAAAAGGTAATATAAAAGGAGACATCGTCTACTATCGTTGTATGGATAGCTTGAAAAAGACAGATGACATGTATTACCTACTATCGTGAACTGATAGCTTGAAAAAGGTAATATAAAAGGACACATCGTCTACTATCGTTGTATGGATAGCTTGAAAAAGACAGATGACATGTATTACCTACTATCGTGAACTGATAGCTTGAAAAAGGTAATATAAAAGGAGACATCGTCTACTATCGTTGTATGGATAGCTTGAAAAAGACAGATGACACGTATTACCTACTATCGTGAACTGATAGCTTGAAAAAGGTAATATAAAAGACATTGACCTTGCCTACTATCGGTGTGCGGATAGCTTAAAAAAGGCAGACAAAAGATTTTACCTACTACCAATGTGAGGGTAGCTTAAAGAAGGTAGAATGTAAATGTCAGCTGTTCGGGATGTTGCCGAACTGCCACTGACGACAAGAAATAAAGGCAAATGCCAACTGTCCGGGTTATTGCCGAACTGCCATTGACGACAAGAAACAAAGATGAATGTCAACTGTCCGGGTTGTTGCCGAACTGCCATTGACGATAAGAAACAAAGATGAATGTCAACTGTCCGGGTTGTTGCCGAACTGCCATTGACGACAAGAAATAAAGGTAAAATGTGCACAAACTGTTCAAAAAAGAACTGCCATTTGGCGGAGAGGGAGTGACATCTCGGGACCAGACACACTGGGGATGACACCTGGGGAAAGAGAAAGCTACAAATTTTTATGATTGATCGATATGGAAAGATATTTGAGGCAAGACTCAGGGTGGTTAATGCAACCATGATGTTGTTTGTATGTTATATCTGCATGAATGTGTATATGCATGAATGTATTGAATGCATGAATGTATGAATGCATGAATGACGACACGACTTGTATGACCGTGTGACTGATTAACTTGTGATTATATGGGGAATTGACTTGTACGATTGTATGAAAAACTGACTCGTATGATTGTATGAAGGATTGACTTGATGAGACAGGATTGGACGGATAAGATGGAAAGTGACCCGACGTCGCATCACAAACACTCGGTAATCTTCAATGGGGATGATGCCACTGGAGACATATCAAAACACTGACGGGGTAAAGCCGCAACAACTGATGGGGGATAAACACTTCCTGGGGAGAGCGTGCTAATCCAAAAACCTGGTAGGAGAACTGGTGCTTCTGTGGTCATGCTTATTTTGTTTTGTTTTCTTGTTGTTTGTTTTTTTTTTGAGTCCCTAATTTTTGCCTGGACCGCCTTTTCAGGTTTTCAGCCCACCGGGAATATTATTCTTTTGTATGCCCCTAATTTTTGCCTGGACCGCCCTTTCAGGTTTTCAGCCCACCGGGAATATTATTCTTTTGTATGCCCCTAATTTTTGCCTGGACCGCCCTTTCAGGTTTTCGATCCACCGGGACGCTCATTTTTGCCTAAGCCGCCCTTTCGGGTTTTCGACTTACCGAGCTGTTTTTTCTCTTTTTCTTTTTCTCTTTTTTCATATATTTCTTCTTTTTTTTTTTTTTTTTAAGCAATTGACCATGTTCAGCCTGCAAGGTTTATCCGTTCTCAGGATAGCTGTTGACGCACCCTTCACTTATTCATGAATTCAAAGAAAATGTGTTTGTTGTTTGTGCTTTTCAAAAAGACATGAAAAATATTTATGATTTTGAAGAATATTTTGTTTCAAGCTCTACCATCAAAAATAGAAAAAGTTTTTTTTTTTTTTTTTATAAGCTGAATAAATAGGAATTCCAAATAAAAGGCAATAGGCTCAAATTTATTTAAAAGAGTGGCGACCCGCCAATGGCATGGCTCCACGGATCTTAAAAAGTTTGGAAAATGGTAAATATAAGGGGAAGGTACATTGAACACAATAACCGTTATTCTCCCTGACAACTTTGAATTTCACTGCTTGGATGCTTCAGATTCAGAGTCTCTTTGACATTTAATGTGCCCCAAGTGAGTAGAGATTAGACCAACGCAGTTACTTTGTCTTTTGATCCTTAACTTTTGCATAGGTCGCCCTTTCGGGTTTTCGACCTATCAGGATGATTATTTTCTGTTTTATGTCTCTAATTTTTGCCTGGACCGCCCTTTCGGGTTTTCGATCCACCGAGACGCTCCTTTTTGCCTAAGCCGCCCTTTCGGGTTTTCGACTTACCGAGCTGTTCTTTTATTTTTTAGACAAAGTATTTCTTGACTGCATCCGCATTCACAGGACGAGGGAGCTCATCACCGTCCATAGTCGTAAGAATCAAAGCGCCACCGGAGAAAGCTCTCTTGACGACGTATGGGTCTTCGTAATTAGGCGTCCACTTGCCCTTGGAATCAGGTTGGAAAGATAAAACCTTCTTGAGCACAAGATCTCTTTCTTTGAATTCGCGGGGACTAACTTTCTTGTCAAAAACTTGCTTCATCCTCTTTTGATATAACTGCGCTTCATGCGTTTCTTTCCAAGCAAGTTCAACTGATCATATTTGTTTTGACATCATTCAACCTCTGATAACTTGGCTTCCATTAAGACTTTCATACTGTATACCAAGGAAGGGGGTTGCCCCTGTTGAGGTACATACTGAAGTGCGATGTCCATGTAAAGCATACAGTAGCATCTCATGCATGTCCTTGTAGGTGGTTACCATCTTCTACACCATATTTTGATATATTTTTCTTTTTTCTTTTTGTTTTCTTTTTCTTTTGATTTTTTTGTCTGATTTTTTTTTGCTTTTGATTTTTTTTTTGCTTTTGATTTTTTTTTTTGCTATTGTTTTTGTTTGTTTTTTTATGCAGCCTAGATGGCACCATTCATCTGGGATTTGATCAGGAATACTGTAATGTCCAAGTTAATCACCTTCAGTGCTTCTTCATGAGGCTGAATGATGTTCTTTTTCATATTTTTTGTAGCAGAGAGATATTTTCGAAGAATCCCTTCATCCTCTTCCTCTTCAGCTTCGTAAACAGGGAACTCAAAGTCGGGAAAGAGCATAGGGTTACAGTGTTCAACGGGTTTATTAATGCTTAGTCTGCATATGATTGATGATTAATTTGAGAAAATGAGTGAACAATGCAGATTTTTTGAAATTGATTGGAAATAAAAAGTAAAAATGAAATATTTTTGGGTTTTTTGTGTTACCATTTTCCAGAAAAAGCTAAGAATAATAAAAACATAGTCGGGAACAAAACGACTTCTTATTTGATGATGGGAATGCATGAAACAAAAGCCCTAAACAAGGTTCACTTCCGTCTCGGGCGGAACGAAAGGAATTTTTTTGAAAAAGACGAGACAACAAAACACATTACTTGGACCAATGAGTAACTTGAGGGAATGTCAACAGTGACCTAATTGCGGTAAACTCTACCATGTGTTTGCACGACCACATCTCTCTTTTGTTTGCACGAGTGTTGTAGGTGCGAGTCGGTTTGTAATGAATATGCCGGGCCACTTTCTTTGACGGCGGCGGATTGACCTTTTATTTGTGAACAAAGTGTAAGACTCGATTTGGAAACTATGAATGCAGTATGATGCATGATTATGCTTATGCAAAAAAGAAAGTTTTGTTATCGAAGGACTTGTCGAAGTAATTGTAAACATCATAGTTTGAACGTCTCATTTAAAATATTACAAACAATCCCCTTTTTAGGAACAAAACCAAGGGATATGCTCAGAAGTTCATCAGTAGAAATCTTGAAAAGTCCCGATATTTCAAACTTGAGGATGCCAAGTGATCTCTCATAACGAGTTCGAGAAAATCCTCTGGACTAGTCATTAAGGATCCTAGCTTCCTTAAGCTTGTCAAATCTGGGCTTTTGAAATTGTGTTTCTGAGTGTTTCTCTTTGTGATGTTCATTCCTATGATGTTTACAATAAAACTTGTCTAAGTCCTTTGATACTTGATGAAAAAACTGCTTATGAATGAATGCATGTATGCATGATTATGCTAAAGGGCGGAGAAAACATAGTGAGGTTAGGTCCATAATGCTGGAGTCAAGGGTAAACACGCCATTTGGTAAGGACTATGGTTTCATATGTACCTGTATCACGGGTTCTACCAAGTTCCCAAAGTCCTCAACCCCTTCCAAATACCGTCGGGTTACGAGATTGACTCCCGATCCGATAATATTTGTAAGAAAGTCTCGTTTGAGTGTAGTATCGCGTATCAACTAATTCAAGATTACTCTTGGTTAGCCACCGCACTACGTCCTAAAAGGCCAAGATGGGTTAAAGGTAACTAAAAGTCCTCAACTTCATAGGTCACTTGAAAATATCAATGCCGAACACGACTTACTCATGCCAACATTGTAATACTTCCAAGATTCCTCCATTGAGTGGGGTTATCACATGTGCCACATCCGAAATTTACTCTCGGAAAGCCACTATGATTATACCACCGTCCTATCTTATGTTTCCCTCAAGTCCGGGTGTAGGACTTATCTCACCACTCACGTAAAAAGATAAACACTTAAGCATGTATTTACAATTACAAATAATAATAAAGCATAGAGATAAAGAAAAGCAAGATAGGTTTAACCCACTTAGGATTTTGGTCCCCAGTGAAGTCGCCATTTTTCTGTCGCGGTGATTTTTGGATATCAAGCTATTGATTAGCGTTGACTCGCAATTTTAATTTCACCACCGATCTTTTATTTTTTCCGAGGAAAAGGGAGAAAGTTCGAAAACCCTATTTTAAAAGAGAGATCAAAGGTCCGGGGGTTGGTTACGCAAAGGGAAGGTATTAGCACCCTAAACGTCTATAGTACTCTATAGGAACCTCTTGCTTATTTTTATCTTTATGCTAAATTGATTATTTATTTGGTAAAATAAATGCTTAAGTGAAAAGATTAAAGTGATGAAAAAGAAAGAATGAAAATGTTTTTATTATTTTTATTGATTTGGAAAGACAAAGTCTTTTGCCTACGTACCCGAGCGGGATCAAAATCTCGTAGTTCGGGGTAAAAAGATAAGTGATTGGTTTTGATGGATTTTAAAGTTTGAAAAAGGTTTTAAGAAAGATGAGAGGCCGTAAAGGCATAGAAGGATAAAAGAGAGTGAGTTTGATTGGTTTTAATTTGAAGAAAGCAAGTTTTGATTGATTAAAGGTTGATTAAAAATTTGATTAAGAAAAGAAAGATAAGATTGACTTTTTTTGAAAATTTTGATTATAAAATGTTTTTGAGTTTTGACTTTTTTGACTTTTTTATGAAAATTTTGATTAAGTCCTAAGGTCCTGAGACTAAGTTATGCTGAGAAAAACTAAACGCGCCGGATCCCTCAAAATGACGTTGGATCAAGTGAGGGTCCTTTTCCTCGGATACGGTCCAAATTACATAATCGCCCTCGACATAAAGCATAAAAAATAAATGTGGTGTCGGTGCATATTCTCATTTATATTTTATTTACATTGGACCTAGATACATTCTAATGACAAGAAAATAAATGACGAAAAATAAAAATTGCATTAAAGTAAATATGCTAAAAGAAATAAAAAATGCATAAAATGTAAAACAATAAATAAATATGGTGCTTAAAGTAAATAAAAAAAAATGCAAGGCATAAAATAAATATGATGTTGAAAATAAAATAAAAATGCAAGACAATAAAAATAAACATGATGCTAAAAGAAAATAAAAATGCAAGACAATAAAATAAATATGATGCGTGAAATAAAAGAAAATAAAAATGCAAGGCAAAAAATAAATATGGAGCTGAAAAATAAAATGCAAGACTGAATATTAAATATGGTGCTGGAAAATAAATAAAGAAAATAAAAAAATGCAAGGCATAAAATTAAATATGATGCATAAAATAAAAGAAAATGTAAAATGCAAGGCAAAAAATAAATATGATACAATAAAATAAAAAATAAAAAAAATGCATAGTACTGGAAATTAAAAGCAATAAATAAAGTGCATAAAAATAAAAGAAATAATAAAAAAAAAGTGCAAGAAATAAATAAAGAAAATAAAAGAATAGAGAGAAAGAAAAGGGGGTGCAGAAGTAATAAGGGGAGTGCAGAAATTAAAAGAGTAGTAATCAGAAAAAATAAAGGGAAGAAGGAGAATGGGCCAAGTCCAAAATGCAGAATCCAGGGTGAACCGGTCTGGTTCGGTCCGAAAGAACCAGACCGGTTCAGCAGTCTATAAAAATCTAAACCTGGTTTTTTATTCATTTTAATTCTCTTTTCTAGGGATGGAAATAGGCCAGGCCGGCCTACAGGGGCCTACGACCTAGCCCACGACAGGCCAGGCCAGGCCAGGCTTTTTTCTTAAATAGAGAAGGCCTAGGCTTTTTTAGAAGCCTATTTAGCTTAAAAGGCCAGGTCACAGGCCATTCAAAAAGCCTCTTAAGCCTATTAGGCCGGCCTATTTAAGTAAATATAATTAATATTATTTATTATTATAATATATTTTGTACTTTGAATTAAAATATAAATTCGTTAGTAATTTAAGTTTATTAAGATACATTAATTTTTAGCATATACAAATATATTATTATAAACTAGAATTGAAATATGATGCAATATATAGTTAAATTCCCTAAAAACTCATGTTGATTACTAAAAGAGAGTTTAATCTAATTGATCTATTAGTTCGCTAGTCTATTTAAACTTAGATCACATTGCTTACTTAAAGATGTTCATATGATATAGGCTTTTAAACAGGCTAGCAGGCCTTATCAGGCTTTCAGAAGGCCAGGCTCAGGCCTCAAAAGTAAGCCTATGACAGGTCGCAGGTCAGGCTTAGGCCTTAAAAAATTTGGCAGGCCAGGCTTAGGCCTTGCAAAGCCTAGCTCGGCCTAGCCTATTCCCAACCCTACTCTTTTCTCTTTCTTTCATTTTATCTCCTTTCTTCCTCTCTCAATTTTTCCTCTCGTCCACTCACTGAAACTCACGGTTCTCATCATTTTCTTTCAAGTTCTCACCATTTTCTTTCTCATCCTTTCCTTTTCTCTCAAGATCTCTCCATTTTCTCATCTCTCACGTGCACTCTCCACCTTTCTCATCCTCTCTTTTTCTCTCAAAATCCACTCACAGTAACATCACGTTCTCTCCATCTTTCTCATCCTCTCTTTATTCTCTTCTACATGAAATCCGAAGCCAGCTTCTTAAAAAAGACTCAGAAAAATCTAGATCTAGGTTTTAAATTTTCCTGGAAAAGTTACCTTTCTCTAAGTTTGCGGTTATGCTTTGGCTTGGGAACAAGCACGAACTGTTCAGTTTCTTGATTTTGGTTCGATGGCTTGATTTAGTGGATGTTGGCTTCGTTTTTATGTGACTGAGCTATGGCTGTGGCTTTGGGTTACTGGCTATGGTTGTAGTTGCTTTGTGTTGGTTTAGATCTTTGATTCGGTTTTGAGAAACTTGGTATTGATTGTTTTTTCAGTGAATCTGGGTTTTGAGATCTTGGTTGTGAGAAACTTTGCTGGATTATTAATAGCCTGGCCGTGTATTCTACTTTGTGGACTGTTGCTATTTTTTTTGTGATGTTGGATTTCTGAAAAGAAAAGGAAAGAGATGAGAAATTAGGGTTTTTGATTTCTGGATTTTGGGTGGTTGTAGTGGCCGGAAATTGGACTGTGTTGGTGGTTGGTGGTGGTTCCGCCACTGACTATTTTTTGGTACTGTACTGTGTACTTGGACTCTGACGTGAACAGTGCATTTAATGCTTTAAATAGACCTGGACTGGAATAATGCAATGACAAAATTACCCCTCTGGGGCTTGGACAGATAATTTGGACAAAAAAGGCCTAAAATAAAAAACCTATAAAACCCATAATAATAATAAAACGAAAATAAAAAACAGAAAATACTAATAATATAAAAAAAAGTAATTAAAAAAAATAATAAGTAAAAACTAATAATAATAAAAATAAAATAAAAAACGGTCGCCTTCGGAACAAAAATGAGGTATTTTAAAATACCTCCCTGCCGAAATTTCGTCTGAAACGACGAAACTTCTGGCTCAAAAGACGAGAAAAAAGAATTAAAAAGCGGGTCAAAAATGGGGTATGACAGTCCCCTTTATCTAAATTATTCTGCTTGTGATTAGCAGTCACTGTATTGGACCTCAATATTTGATTTAAAATCAGGTGCTAGAAAGCACCAAGGCAATTGCTGATGACAATGTTTTTGTGGTATTTTTTTTTACTAGAAAAATTATTAAATATGTAATCGTTTGCAGTAGTTAAGCAAACACAAGAGGGAGGGGGTGTGAAAAGTGAACACTGGGGGGTGTGAGTTGCTGGCAGCTGCTATAATCATAAAATCAGGTCCCTATAATATTCCTCAATCTTGTGACTGAGATTCTGTTTGCGACTGTAATGCTAAATCTTAAATTGCTAAAACGTTGAAGATTGGTTTTATTTTGTTGTTGATTGTTTTAAGTAAATCAGGAGGGTAGTAACTAAGAGAGGTAAGAATTATCTCCGTTTCTTCACTTAATTTACTAATATTTGAGAAATGATATTTTAACATGAAAACTTTGATGTTAAATATGGTATCCTTCGTTTCTTGTGTACTTTTGACATGCATATGTAAGTTGTAAGAGTTAGTTATTAAGTGTCGCATAATCTTGACAGCCTAATATATATTGATGTGTCAACTCTTCAAAGTTTCATGAATACTTGTCTTTCTACACATTGATCAAAACTTCAGATAAACAAGCATTGATTCCAAAACATTTTAGAACACGTAACAAGACTAAAATTACAAGCTACGAATATTTATTTATTTTTTGTTTTTGAAAGGTACGAATAAATTCTTCTTAAAAGTTGTATATGTACAGCTTGCTTGCAACACATACACCGCATTGATCAAATAAGAATATATACTGCTTTTATAAAGAAGAGGTTACGAATTCAATGATATATCATACAAGATTATGCAAGTATGATGTTCTACTAGAACACTTATAACCAAATCCGACAGTTATAATGTTCTACTAAAATATACTCTTTTCAGTCTCTACTTCTCAGCCAACACTCTTTCAGAAAACCATCATCTTTCTGGACCTTTTTTTTTTTGTGGTCAACCAACCATCTTTTTGGACTTATTCCTTCTACCTCTGGAAATTTGACCAAGCTCACCTTTCTACTACTTTACATGACCAAACTTAACCCTAGCATTCCACAAGCAATGAATAACATTACCATTTGAAAAAAAGCCTAACATGGGCTGGTCCCAAACTATTACATAACGAACTATGCAAAGCAATAATGTCAACAAAGGTATTCTTGAGTTTCTACTTCTCGTAAGAAGCACCCTATACCTTAAATATAATTAGTTTCCAATGGAACTGTTCCTTTCAGTTTCCAATTAATCAGCACCACTGCAAATCCTGCAGAGCAAAGGCTAACAATGTCGCGCTGTGTATATATAATGTGGAGAATATAAACAAAGAACATGTAATTTGATCCATTTCAGAAATTATGGAGTTTCAGAAACCAATCCGCAACAAAATAGACATAAATAGGAACCCATACATTAAATCGTAAACCAAATTGGGAACCTTTTCAATTTCAAAAATAGCAGAAAGAAGAGTTGAAATACTACAGTCAGAAATGAGAAAGAAGGTTTTGGACAAAGCTTGGTGTGATTAGAAGAGTTTGGGAGCAGTAAACAATAACTGAGAAGGTGCAACTTTTATTTTTCATAAGGGGGAGTGAAACTGGTCCAATCAATTTTTTTTTTTTAAGAAGTCAAATAACCCACTAAAATTGGCACCAGAGAGAATCGAACCGGAGACCTTGAGAGGAGCACACTCCAAGGTCCCAAATCAACACCACAAAGCCAACCCAAGCGGGTTAATTGGTCCAATCATATTATCAAGGTTGTGAAAATTGTGCATCCAGTAAAACATTTCTCATACTGTGAAACATTTCTAAGTAGGGAAACTGTGCAAGTTGACTGAACAAACATCATAGTTCTCAATAAAACATGCAGGATTAAGTTAACTGCTTAACAAACCTCGATTAGTGAGCTGGGAATTATCCCGCATTTCTGTTCCCAGAAGGATTGACATATCCACAAAGTCAAACTTGTTGTGGAATAGCTAAATTTGCATTAAAGCTTATTCAGTAATCACAAATACACAAAAAAAAAAAAAAAGCAACCACTCATAGAGCTTATATCATGCAGAGCCCTCAGATCTTATAGCTAAGTATATATCATCTGCAGTTTTTGACAATGGTTTCGTTTACAGCCTTTGTGCACCATCTAAAATAAATAAATAAATATGTGTGTGTGTATATATATGTATAAGAGAGAGACCGAGAGAGATAGAGAGAGAGAGAGAGAGAGAGAATGAAGAGGCAATGGTGCAGGTCAGGCTATGAACAAAACCATGTAGCCACTCAATAGTCTATTTGTCCATCATTGGGCAGTAAAACATAGCAAAGTGAACTTTTTGCTCTAATTTTCACTAATTGTAGTTCATAGAGCAATAAAGTGTGCTTTAGATATTAGAATGATAGTTTATAGATCTCTACCTTAATAAATCATCAGAACATATATAAATAACATACTTTAATCAACACCAACAGACTCTTAACCCTCTATGCCGAATGGCAGAAAAAATAAACTACACTATTGATGCTATTCTAAGACTATAACCAAAGAACTTGACAAAATAAATCGCGGCGAAACCCATCCAACCAACCACAAACTTCACCAAATCAACATGACAGCAAAACACACCAGACCGAGCAGACAAAAGTTCACAAAAATGTGATTTGCATCATCGATCGGAACACAACTAAACTGTCCCAGAATTTTGACCAACCCAAATAGTAACAAAAACAAGATGAGGTTTCTCAATACAAATTTCCTCAAAACTATGCAAATACAAAGATATAAGAGAAGCTTCTATTTTTAACAGGACCAAGCTAGAAATGTGTTTCTTGACTCAAATTGTTAGTTGTTGTTCACTGTGTGAATTCATTCAACTAAATCTGAAGAACACTAAGTTAAATCTTCTAGATATTTATGTACAAAACCATGAATTTCATTATCTGTCTCCATTGGCAGAATCGCAATCAGTATTCTCCTACAACAATCATAAACATATTTACTTAAAAATCAAACATAGCCTTAAAAACTGATGAAAAAATCAATTCAAACCTTTCTTCATCAGCCACCAGTTGAGCCCTTTCTCCTCCAACAGCATTGCGCGGTTGCGATCAAGATCATGAAGGATGTGGTATCGTGTCAACTCAGTCGCATCTCTGTGCTATAGAATCCGTCACCGTTTCTCCATGGGATGGTTGTGGAAGATGTACTCGCCGGCCATGGCGACGGAGATTGGAGGTTAGGGTTTGTCGAAAGATAAGAGAAGAGAGGGTTTAAGGGTTTAGAGGAAAATGCAATTGGGTCGGGTGTAAATGCTTACTTAAATAATGACAACATCTCAAACTACATTAAATATCTTTAACGACAATTAACTATGGTTCGCTTCGAAATTATAGTTATAGTAAGAATGAGTCACAGAAAAATCAACGCAGTAGCAGAGAAACTCAGATAGATGTTTTCAATTTTGGGATACACAAACAATCACCGATCCATAAAATTTACATTCATTCATTTTTACGTGTGAAGATCTAAAGGATCCAAGATTCGTACCTCCACCTTTCACATAATGTCCTTGTTAGCTCTACAAATTGAGCTACACTTATGAGATTATATCTCTAACAAACTGATCTGTAAAATTGCAAGTTGCATCAAATTAAAGCACATAAATACATTTTTCAAATAAAAAAACAAATAGGAAGCTTAGCAAGAGAAAAAACCATTATATAAAAGTTTCATTGAGTTTCTATAAGTATTGAGTTGGATGACATAGGTTTAATTAGTGTTTCTCTTATGTTGCAGTTTTGTTTTGTTTGGTTTGGTTGGTAAAATAAAAACCTCAAACTAAACTGAACTGCAAGTCAAAAAATGACCCAAATACATCCAAATCAAATACGGTTTTCAGTCTGGGTTAGCCCGGTTTGCGGTTTTCTATTGGGTTAGTTGGGATTTAAACACCCTAGCTGTCACATCAATTAATGTGTGTTCAGTGAGTGTACCTTTTAAGTTGGGGGTGGTGCTTACTTCACCGGTGGCCGAACTCACCATTCGTATGCTCCATCTTCCTCATTCTCTTTCTCCACTAAGTTATTTCTCCAAGTCGAGCGGGTGTGCCTGCAGAAGATACTCTGACGCTCAAACAGTTCCAACGACAATGTCAATTACACGGTGTTTCATTTTCAAATGAGCGGTTAATAGGACTATGCATAGTTCAGATATGGTCATCCTCCAAGTAATGCCGTTGCAAATTGATTTATAGTCTACCACTAGGAAATGGACTCTAATTGTACGACGACCTCCCTCTTTTCCAAAGGTAGCCATTAATTCTACAAACCCCAGCAAATGGGCCATTAGTTGGTCGAATCCTCGAAGGTTAGATCTTCCGTAAGGTAGTGAAGCTCTATTTGGATAATTGTACTGTTCAAAATAAGTCTGAATAAATAATGTTATAGGAACTGCATAGGTCAACCAAGACCTTTCTAACTTTAAATCCAACAATGTGGAGATCCGTGAGAAGAAGAATTTGGAAATTCAATGTTCCGCCCTCGTTATAAAATACCAATGGAAGTCTACCGAGGCCTTGGTCGGGTAAGTAGGATGAGGGTTTTTTTCACGCTACAATTAGTCCATCGAGTTTCCTTTCAAGGATCCCAGACCGTTGATTGTAGGCGTTAGCTGCCCGCAATCAATTGTTAACACCGTGACATACTGGAAGTGCCCCCACCTTATGCAATGGTTGTCCCCTGCCCGGATGTTATTATTTGTTTTCCCCTCTTATTGGTAATCCAGCTCGTCGAGATGTTGTTGATATTATGAAGTTCTAGTGTGGTGAGTACGTAGTTAATACTCATCCACGAACCCTGCTTGTTTCAAACTCAACAACAATTCATAAGGAGTTTGGATCATATAAGGTTTGAAACTCTAAAGAAGTATTGCCTTAAAATCTTCCCATGTGGGATTAGGAGAGCGAAATTCCCACCATTGGTACAACGTAAATTCCTTCCTTCCATAGCTACCATGGCCGCTTTCATTTTCTCTGCTTCGTTTACATTTCACAATTCAAAGTAACCCTCTACAGGACTTGTCCAACCAAATGCATCATGTCCTTCAAAAATAGGGATTGTTAACTTCCCTCCATTTGTCCTATGGGTTGTGAATCTGCTCTGACTTGAATGATGACGATCCTTGGTCACTACATATGAACAAACCGTGAACAGTTTCACTAAATTCTCCCACTCTACGTGTTGGGTCACGAGGGGAGCCAAGGAGACCACCCACATCTAGGCCAGAGCAACCTCATAAGTGAGAGAGACGCCACACTCTTACCCAGAACCTTAAGGCAATGAGTTTATGGATCCTCTCACTTATAAAATGCTCAAACCCCCACTTTTCTATCTGATGTGGGACATATAACTCACACTTGCACACAACAATCTCCCCCTCAAGCGTGAGTCCATCAATTTATCATGCTCACCCCTCAAGCGGAAGCTCTTTCATCCGCACACAATTGCTTGTACCGCCGTTGCCGCTTCCAACACAACAGAACCCGTCGCTTGGACACCATGCCATGAAGACTTTCGACACAAAGAGTCGGTCGAACCCTTCGTTGAACCTCTGCTTTGATACCACTGTTGGGTCACGAGGGGAGCCAGGGAGACCACTCACATCTAGGCCAGAGCAATCACACAAGTGAGAGAGACGTCACACTCATACCCAAAACCTTAGAGTGTGTTTGGATGGGGGCATGTTTTGAGGTAATGTAATGTTTTGAGGAAATTCAAATACTTTGAGGTGAATTCCATTGTTTTGATAATAATTTGAAGAATTTTCAAAATGATGGAAATTTATGGAGTATTTTGTTTAAGTTAAATTTAGAGAAATTCAAATGACACCTAAAAGCTAAAAATTTCAAATTTCTTCATTGTTATAATTTTTCAAATTTTGCATTTCCGTCCTCATATTTTCCAAAATTTTCAATTTGACCCCAATAATTTCCAAAAAATTGCAAATTGACCCCTCAATTTTTCAAAAAATATAATTTGACCCCTAAAAATTTTGAAATTTACAAATTGACCCCTAATTTCAATTTTTAAATTTGGCCCAAAAAAATTAAAATTTATAAAAGTTGCCCAAAAATGATGACAATAGAATTTTTTATTACTCCATCTAAACAAAATATTGAGAAATAAAAGTAATTTAATTGAATCATTTGAATTGACTAAAATTCTAAATGCTTTAAAATTTCCTAATTACTTCGTTCAAATACACTCTTAAGGAAATGAGTTTATGACTTTTCTCACTTATAAAGTGATCAACCCCCACTTTTCTATCTGACATGGACATATAATTGACACTTGCAGACAACACAGTGTTGGGCTTCAGCCTGTTGCACTTCCTGTTGTTGTCGCAAGTTGTTTACCTCATCACACGTGGCCCTGTAATCCTCATATGCTCGTTCCAGAAATTCCAATCTTGCTTCCATTTGTCTGCTTGTTTGGACCATCCACTTGGGAAAGATATGTTTTCTGATACCAGTGATTGAAATTGTAAAATTGTAAATGACCAATAAGTTTTATTATTCAATATAAAGACTACTACATTGATAGCTTAAGAACAATTACAAATACTAGATTACAAAAGACAACAACAATAACAAAAGTAATAACTGCTAATAATCTCTATTAAACACCTTTAGGACTTGGAGATCCTAGAATCTCCCAAACCAAACCCAAAATAACAAAAGAACCAATGAGTTCAATCTATAGTCACACGGTTCGGAATTCGCTTCGGTACGTGGTACGAAATCGGGTACGCGGTTCGCGACTTTCAAAAAACTAGGTACGTGGGGGGTATACAGAGTCGGTACGCTGTTTGGGTTCGTGGTACGTTCAATTATAATGATCGGTACGTTACTAATAAAAAATATTTAATTAACAAAAAATAAAATAGAAAATGAAAACTATTTTTTTTAAAGAACAAAGATAAATTCACCAATGAAAATAGTCCAGCAAAGATAAATTCACCACAAGTTTAGAGTGGTCCATCTCCAACTTTATTAACCCAAGCCAAAGCCCAATATTAATATAGTCCAGCAAGCTAACCCAAGCCCAATATAAAAATAGTTCAGCAAAAAACCCTAATTTCATCTTATCATCATCTTCCTCCTTCCACCTAGAGAAACAGTCGCCTCCTTCTCCAATCCAGTTTCTTCAATCCAGTTTCATCATCTTCTTCCTCAAAAACGCGAAACTGTGTCCGCCGCCTCCTAGTTTCTTCTCTCACAGACAAAATTCCTCCACTCACAGTGCTCCGCCTCACTCTTATGACGGTCATTTCTGCAGGTTCTCTTGGTTCGCTCGTTTCTGCGAATTCCTTCACGAATTTGTGCGAACCAATATGCGAAAGAACCGCGAACCGGTTCGCGCGAACCATTTCGCGGTTCGCCACTCAACCCAGCGAATTATGTGACTATGGTTCAATCTTATTCGACCAGTGCTTTACACATTCACGTTTTTAATAGGAGGGTCTACTAACACATTACAACATCAAATGTTTTCTAGTTCACATTTCATCAACTTTCATGTGTTTGAAGAGTTTGAAATTTATTGGTTTGACGTAATCTAGATGAGTTGCTCGACTCTATTGCAAGTGAACGTTTTCCATTGACGAGGATTGTCCTCCGACACTGCTTTGACAATAGTTTGTTGGAATATTTTATTATTTAATTATATTCCGATATCATTTTGTGGGCAAATATCGTAATAATAATTATATTAGCTATTTATCAATTTAGAGCCTTAATTGATTAGTGATCAATTTAAGTAATAAGGCTAATTAAATTTCTATTTAGATAATTAATTAATTGATATGGACTCAATATGGGTGGATGTCCGGATGGCCCATTAACGGAATAATGGAAAACCCTAATGGTCATCCAATATAAAAGAGGCTATGGTCCCCAATACACCGTATACGGCAAACTCTCTCTTCTCCCCATCTAAAGAGAACTTGAGGCATAAAGGTACCGGTTGAGGAAGAACCAAATCAGCCACCGCTAATCCTGTTTGTTTCAGATCACCACCTCATCTCTGTTTCTTTGTTTCTGACCGCCGCTGTTGGAAAGTTGCCGTGAAAGTTTCTTTCAGGTATTCCTAATACCCTAATTCTTAATATCTTTGGTAAATCAAACATGTTGTAGATCTGATCATAATCATGTTCAATGTTTTGATTGCTTCCGCTATTGATTCATAATGATTGAACATGTTTTATGAATTCTGTTTTTATTAAGACCTAAATTTCCAACAAGTGGTATCAGAGCAGGTCTACATGTTTGGTTTATTGAGATTGCATGAAGTTTTACCTTAATTTTTTATGAACCCTAATTTTGAATTTGTGGTTATGTTTGATTCGGTGATTTATTGGAGTATGAATCCATTTTTTCCATTGCTTAATAACGATTAGAAATTTTAAATTGCGGTACATGGTACAATTTTAAGTTTTTGTTTTATTGAGATAGGTTGCGGTTTATACTCAAATTTTTGGGTTATGGTTTTCTTAAATTGTGAGTCTCATCTGTTAACTAATATGGTATTCAATTGAGTGCAAAAGTGCCTAGGTGGTGAATACTAATTGTCTAATAGTGAGCTTATTCCAATCAATACGTTTTGAAATTAAGTGTGTTATAGTTTTGGATTCTATTTCAATATCCATATTTAAACATCGGTTTGTTATGTTGGATTCTATTTCAATATCCATATTTAAACATCGGTTTGCAAAATTTTAAATCACCTATTTATTATATTTTAAGTTGAAAGGGTGATGTGGGTAATTAAGTGTCGCGGTGATTTTCGGAGATCAAGCTATTGATTAGCGTTGACTCACTAATTTTATTTCACGACTGAACTTTTAATTTTTTAAATGAAAAGTGGAAAAAAGTTCTAAATTACCACCTTTTAAAAGATTTAGGGTTCGGGGGTTAGTTACGTTTAGGGAAGGTGTTAGCACCCTAAACGTTCGTAGTACTCTACGAGAACCTCTTGATTTTATTTATTTACTTTGGCTATAACTTGCTTATTATTTTTTTTAAAAAAAAAAGGAAAAGAATGAATTAGAAAAGTGAGAAAAAAAATAAAAATGTTTTTTATGATTTGGAAGGACAAGGTCCTCTGCCTACGTACCCGTGAGGGATCAAAACCTCGTAGTTCGGGGTGAAAATGACGTTTGATTTGTTTGGTGTTTTTTATTAGTTTTTAAAAAAGTTTTAAAAATAAAAGCCAAGTGGCAAAATGGAATTGGTTTGTGTTTTTTATTTTAAAAATGATTAAAGTGTAATTAAAGTGGATTAATGATTTTTTAAAGAAAATAAAGAAAAGAAAACGGACACTTGATTGAAAATCAAGGTTTATTAAGAAAAGATTTTTTTTGTGATTTCGATTATTTGAATGTTTTTGTTTTTTTTTGAATATGGACTAAAACTAAAAAATAAAAGCGAGGAAATTTCGTGGTGACGTTGGATCACCACGAAATCCTTTGAAAATTAAACTAACCTAATATTTTTGTATTTTTTTTATATGAAGCGAAATAAATAAAAATAAATGAAGACATAAAGCAGAATAAATAAAGTGCGAGTGTCGGTGCATATTCTCATTTATGATTTACATTGTACCTAAATACATTCTAATAAAATGGAATAAAAATAACAAAATGATAAACAAAAAGAAAGAACAAAAAAAAAACAAAATTACAAATAATAAATATGCTAGAAAGAAAAATAAAAATGCATGAAATAAAGGGAAAAATAACAAAATGAAAAAAAAATGCATGAAGTACTATGAGATAAATGCAACGAGATAAGATGCATGAAAATAAATAAAAATATTAACAAGATAAAATGCAAGAATGATAAGAAAAATAAAAAAAAATAAATAAATGGGAAAAGGAGGGTGCAGGTTTGGCGTGATTGGAGAGGGAGTCGTGCGGTTGGGTTGTGTCTTTTTGGGAGGTTGGGTTTGTACGGTGGTTGTGGTTGTGTACGGGTTTGAGGTAATTTGCGTGATGGAGGTTGTAGGGTGGTGAAGGTTGTAGTGTGGTGGAGGTGGGAGTTTTTTAGGGAGGTTGGCGTGAGTTAGAGGGGGAGAGGTGTGTGATGTGAGGTTATCATGAATGGTTTTTTGGTTTTTTTGATGAGTAGCGTTTCTGATGAATTTGGCTCTGATGGAATTTTTTTTCTCCAATTCGGCTCCCCCCCTATTGTTCTGACTCAATCCCCTTTTAAAAGCCTAATTGCTACCACTAATGCTCAATAAAACACAAGTTGACAAAATAAGTGGCCATAATAATCAAATAATAACAATTTAAATGTCAAATTAAAAGCGAATTAAGTCTGCATCAAAAAGTCTCCTCCACCAATTTAAATGCCAAATTAAAGACAAATTAAAACTGAGCAAAAAGTCTCCTCCACCAATTTAAAGACAAAAAAAAAAAATTAAAAAGAAGAAACTAATAAAATAAATAGAAAAGAAAATAAAGATGTTAAAAGAAAAAATAAAAAAACATTTAAAAGAATAAAGATAAAAATAAAATAAAATAAAAAGAGTAATAATAAAAAACAAAAAAAGACGGACCCGAACGAAATAAAAAAAATGAGGTATTTTAAAATACCTCTCTGTCGAAATTTCGTCTGAGACGACGAAAAATTTCGAACTAAAAAAAGACGAGTAAAAAGAAATTTTAGGTCAAAAATTGGGGTATGACAGATGCCCCTATTTAAGTCTCTTCGTCCGGAGATTTGAAGATAAAATCTTGGATTCGACGGGTCGAAGGGACTTAAATACAGAGTACGCCAATTTTGGACCTAAAAGAAAAAAAAGGTGAGATGCTCGTGATGCAAATGCGAATGCAAGACGGCGAAGCTGACCCGACTGGGGGGCGAAACGAAAGGATACCCGAGTTTGTTAAAGCAAGGGATCTGACTCCACTGGGGGATAACATAGTTTCACTGGGGAAGGAGTTGTCTACTATCAACAAAGATGACAGCTTAAAGAAGACAGATGATATGTATTACCTACTATCGTATATTGATAGCTTAAAAGAGGTAATATAAAAAGGAGACATCGTCTACTATCGTTGTATGGATAGCTTAAGGAAGACAGATGACATGTATTACCTACTATCGTGTATTGATAGCTTAAAAGAGGTAATATAAAAGAAGACACCGTCTACTATCGTTGTATGGATAGCTTAAGGAAGACAGATGACATGTATTACCTACTATCGTGTATTGATAGCTTAATAGAGGTAATATAAAAGGAGACACCGTCTACTATCGTTGTATGGATAGCTTAAAGGAGGTGACATGTATTACCTACTATCGTGTATTGATAGCTTAAAAGAGGTAATATAAAAGGAGACACCGTCTACTATCGTTGTATGGATAGCTTAAAGGAGGTGACATGTATTACCTACTATCGTGTATTGATAGCTTAAAAGAGGTAATATAAAAGGAGACACCGTCTACTATCGTTGTATGGATAGCTTAAGGAAGACAGATGACAAAATTTTACCTACTACCATTGTGAGGGTAGCTTAAAGGAGGTAAGAGATAAAATGTCAGCTGCTCGGGATGTAGCCGAACTTGCCACTGACGACAGGATAGATGATAAAATGCCAGCTGCTCGGGATGTAGCCGAACTTGCCACTGACGACAGGATAGATGATAAAATGCCAGCTGCTCGGGATGTAGCCGAACTTGCCACTGACGACAGGATAGATGATAAAATGCCAGCTGCTCGGGATGTAGCCGAACTTGCCACTGACGACAGGATAGATGATAAAATGCCAGCTGCTCGGGATGTAGCCGAACTTGCCACTGACGACAGGATAGATGATAAAATGCCAGCTGCTCGGGATGTAGCCGAACTTGCCACTGACGACAGGATAGATGATAAAATGCCAGCTGCTCGGGATGTAGCCGAACTTGCCACTGACGACAGGATAGATGATAAAATGCCAGCTGCTCGGGATGTAGCCGAACTTGCCACTGACGACAGGATAGATGATAAAATGCCAGCTGCTCGGGATGTAGCCGAACTTGCCACTGACGACATGATAGATGATAAAATGCCAGCTGCTCGGGATGTAGCCGAACTTGCCACTGACGACATGATAGATGATAAAATGCCAGCTGCTCGGGATGTAGCCGAACTTGCCACTGACGACAGGATAGATGATAAAATGCCAGCTGCTCGGGATGTAGCCGAACTTGCCACTGACGACGGGATGAAAAGGTAAATGTCAGCTGCTCGGGATGTAGCCGAACTTGCCACTGACGACATGATAGTAAAAGGTATGCACAAGCTGTTCGTCAAAGAACTGCCACTGACGACAAGGAATAAAGGATAAATGCCAACTGTTCGGGTTGTTGCCGAACTGCCATTGACGACAAGGAATAAAAGATAAATGCCAACTGTTCGGGTTGTTGCCGAACTGCCATTGGCGACAAGGAATAAAAGATAGATGCCAACTGTTCGGGTTGTTGCCGAACTGCCATTGACGACAAGGAATAAAGGATAAATGCCAACTATTCGGGTTGTTGCCGAACTGCCATTGACGACAAGGAATAAAAGATAGATGCCAACTGTTCGGGTTGTTGCCGAACTGCCATTGACGACAAGGAATAAAGGTACGCACAAGCTGTTCGTTAAAGAACTGCCGCTTGGCATAAAGAGGGTGACATCTCTGGACCAGACATACTGGGGATGACACTTGGGGAGAAAGAGTCACCAATTGTTCATGCTTGATTGACATGAAAAGCAAGACTCAGGGTGGTTAATGCAACCATGCATTGAATGATGCTATGTGCATGTTGTGTATGCATGAATGTGTATATGCATGAATGTATGAATGTATGTAAGACAATACGACTTGTACGACTGTATGGAGGATTGACTTGTATGATGGTATGACCGATGAACTTGATGAGACAAGACTGGACAGGTAAGATGGAAAGTGGACCGACGACGCAGTACAAACACTCAGCAATCTTCATTGGGGATGATGCCATTGGGGGCATATCAAGACATTGACGGGGTAAAGCCCGATGTATGCAACAACCGGTGGGGAGCAAACACTTCCTGGGGGAATCGTGCTAATCCAAAGACCTGGCAGAAGAACTGGTGTTTCTGTGGTCATGCTTTTTGTTCTTTTTCCTTTTTGAATCCCTAACTTTTGCGTGGACCGCCCTTTCGGGTTTTCAGTCCACCGGGAATATATTCTTTTTTGTGTGCCCCTAATTTTTGCCTGGACCGCCCTTTCAGGTTTTCGATCCACCGGGACGCTCATTTTTGCCTAAGCCTCCCTTTCGGGTTTTCAACTTACCGAGCTCTTTTCTTTTTCTTCTTTCTCAAGCAATTGACCATGTTTAACCTGCTGAGTTTGTTCGTTCTCAGGATAACCGTTGACGCATACCTCACTTATTCATGTGTTCAGAGAGAATGTGTTTGTTATTTATGTTTTCCAACAAAAAAGATTTATGATTTTTTTGAAAAATATTTTGCTTCAAGTACTACCATCAGAAATAGAAGAAATTTTATAAACAGATTAAATGGGAATTCCAAATAAAAAGCACAGGCTCAAATTTATTCAACAGAGTGGAGGCCCGCCAATGGCGTTGCCCCACGGATCTCACAACGTTTGGAAAATGGTAAATATATGGGGAAGGTACATTGAACATAAATAACCGCTATTCTCCCTAACAACTTTGAATTCCGCCGTTTGGATGCTTCAGATTCAGAGTCTTTTGGACCTGTGCCCCTAGTGAGTCATGGCCAACCAGATGCAGTTACCTTGTCTTTTTGATCCTTAATTTTTGCATAGACCGCCCTTTCGGGTTTTCGATCTATCAGGATGATTATCTTCTGTTTCATGTCTCTAATTTTTGCCTGGACCGCCCTTTCGGGTTTTCAGTCCACCGAGACGCTCATTTTTGCCTAAGCCGCCCTTACGGGTTTTCGACTTACCGAGCTGTTCTTATATTTTTTTAGACAAAGTATTTCTTGACTGCATCGGCGTTCACAGGACGGGGAAGCTCATCACCATCCAAAGTCGTCAGAGTCATTGCACCACCAGAAAAAGCTCTCTTGACGACATATGGGCCTTCATAATTAGGCGTCCATTTGCCCCTGGCGTCCGGTTGGAAAGATAAAATCTTTTTGAGCACAAGGTCTCCTTCTTGAAATTCACGGGGACGGACCTTCTTGTCAAAGGCTTGCTTCAATCTCTTTTGATATAATTGTCCATGACACAAGGCAGCCATGCGTTTTTCTTCAATCAAGTTCAGCTGATCATACCTACTTTGACACCATTCAGCCTCTGATAATTTGGGTTCCATTAAAACTCTCATTGATGGAATCTTAATCTCCACAGGGAGTACTGCTTCTATGCCATACACTAAAGAAGAGGGGGTTGCCCCTGTTGAGGTACACACTGAAGTACGATATCCATGTAAAGCATTCTGTAACATCTCATGCAAGTCCTTGTAAGTGGTTACCATCTTCTGCACCATCTTTTTGATGTATTTCCTTTCTTTTTTTTTTTTGCTTTTGTTCCTTTTTGATGTTTTTTTTTGTTTGATTTTTTTTGCAGCCTCGATGGCACCACTCATCTGGGACTTTATTAGGAATACCGTAGCAGTGGTTCCTCGGAACCCAAGTTTAGTGCTTCCAGTGCTTCTTCATGAGACTGAATGATGTTCTTTCCATATTCTAGTAACAGAGAGATCTTTTCGAGAATCCCTTCATCCTCCTCATCTTCAGCTTCGTAAACAGGGAACTCAAAGTCGGGAGAGAGCATAGGGTTACAATGTTCAACGGGTTTATTGATGCTTAGTCTGCATATGATTGATGATTGATTTTAGAAGATGAGTGAACTTTTTTGAAATTGATTGAAAACAGAAAATAAAAATAAAATATTTTTGGTTTTTTTTGTGTTACCATTTTCCAGAAAAAGCTAAGAATAATAAAAAAACATAGTCAGGAACAAAACGACTTCTTATTTGATGATAGGAATGCATGAAACAAAAACCCTAAAAGTTCACTTTCGTCTCGGGCGGAACGAAAGGATTTTTTTGAAAAGACAAGACAACAAAACACATTACTTGGACCTATGAGTAGCTGAGGAAATGTCAACAGTGACCCAATTGCAGTAATCTCTGCCATGTGTTACAAAATTCACTGCCACCTTCCTCAACAGGGTGAGCTTCTGGGCAATCTTGCACCAAATTAACAGATGGGGTCCCATGGCCAGGTAGTAGATTAGCTTGCACATCGGGACTCGACCCTTTGAAGGATAGGATGTTGGCCTGGATCAACTTCTGGACTTCGGCTTTCAGGGCATAACAATGCTCAACGTCATGACCGGGTGCCCCTTGATGGAAAGCACAGGAAAGATGAGGTCTATACCCCCTTGGCAATTTTTCAGGTACCTTAGGAGGTGCCCTAGTTTGAACAAGATTTTTATCAAGCAAAGCGGGAAGCAACTCTGCATACGCCATGGGGATTGGATCAAAATGGGATATCCGCTGAACCCGATTCTGTTGTCGGACTGCTGGGGAGCCTGTTGTCGAGGCTGTTGTTGATACTGTTGCCGAGGCCTTTGTTGGGGCTGGAGCTGATTTCTGGATAGCCGGAGTTGGGGTTCCAAAAGAAGTAGGATGAAAACCCTCGTCTGATAGAAATGGCATCCCCCATGGGTAAGCTCTAGATGTGCCGGGCGGTGGAGCAAGTATGGTAGAAGTTGGTAAAGCAAATAAGATCGGCCGCTCAAGAGTAGTGACAGCAGGCTGAGGAACTGACGTCTGGGCTTGGGAAGCCAACAGAGCCTTCATCATGGAGGTCAATTTCTCCATCCCTTCCCGGAGATTGGCCACCTCTTCCCGGAGGTTCTGGTTTTCTTGCTCTAACAGATCCATTCTTTTCCGATTAGCCATGGTGTTGTAAATGCGAGTAGGTTTGTAAGGTATGCGTCGGGCCACTTTCTTGGACTAGGCAGATAGACCTTTGGAAAGACAAAATGTGAGACTCGGTTTGGGAAACTATGAATGCGATATGATGCATGATTATGCTCATGCAAAAAAAGAAGGGCTTGTTATCGAAGGACTTTATTGAAGTTATTATAAACATCATGGTTTGAACATTTCGTTTGAGCATCAAGGCATTACAAAATAATTCTTTTTTTAGAAACTAAGCCAAGGGACCAATTCAAAAGTCCTTTAGTGGAAGCTAATTTTTAAAAGAAATCTAGAGACTCCTAGCTTCCTTAAATTCAACAAATCAGGGCTCTTGAAGGTGTACTTCCTAGTGCTCCTCTATGATGTTTTAAAAAACTTGTTTAAGTCCTTCGGTAATTGGATGAAAAAAATGTTTATGAATGGATGCATGTATGCATGATTATGCTAAAGAAGCGGAGAAAACATGGTGAGGTTAAGTCCAATAATGTTGGGGTCAAGGGTAAACACGCCATTTGGTAAGGACTATGGTTTCAAATGTACCTGTATCACGGGTTCTACCAAGTTCCCAAAGTCATCGACCACTTTCGAATATTGTCGGATGACGGGACTACTCCCGGTCCAACGACGTTCGTAGGAAAGTCTCGTTTGAGTGTAGTATCGCGTATCAACCAATTCAAGACTACTCTTGATTAGCCACCGCACTACGTCCTAAAAGGCCAAGATGGGTTAAAGGTGACTAAAGGTCCTCAACTTCATAGGCCGCTTAAAAATAACAATGTCAAACACGACTACTCATGTTGACATGGTATTACCTTTAAGAGTCCTCCATTGAGCGGGGTTATATCACATGTACCAACACCCAAGACTACTCTTGGTATGGTACTTTGATTATACCACCATCCTATCTTATGTTTCTCTCAAGCCCGGGTATAGGACTTATCTCACCACTCACGTAAAAGGGAAAAAAACACATATGCACGTATTTACATTTTTTATTTTTATTTAAGCAAGTTATAGCACAAGATAATTAAATAAATTCAAGTTAGGCTCAACCCTCTTAGGGAAATCCCCAGTGAAGTCGCCATTTCTGTCGCGGTGATTTTCGGAGATCAAGCTATTGATTAGCGTTGACTCACTAATTTTATTTCACGACTGAACTTTTAATTTTTTAAATGAAAAGTGGAAAAAAGTTCTAAATTACCACCTTTTAAAAGATTTAGGGTTCGGGGGTTAGTTACGTTTAGGGAAGGTGTTAGCACCCTAAACGTTCGTAGTACTCTACGAGAACCTCTTGATTTTATTTATTTACTTTGGCTATAACTTGCTTATTATTTTTTTTAAAAAAAAAAGGAAAAGAATGAATTAGAAAAGTGAGAAAAAAAATAAAAATGTTTTTTATGATTTGGAAGGACAAGGTCCTCTGCCTACGTACCCGTGAGGGATCAAAACCTCGTAGTTCGGGGTGAAAATGACGTTTGATTTGTTTGGTGTTTTTTATTAGTTTTTAAAAAAGTTTTAAAAATAAAAGCCAAGTGGCAAAATGGAATTGGTTTGTGTTTTTTATTTTAAAAATGATTAAAGTGTAATTAAAGTGGATTAATGATTTTTTAAAGAAAATAAAGAAAAGAAAACGGACACTTGATTGAAAATCAAGGTTTATTAAGAAAAGATTTTTTTTGTGATTTCGATTATTTGAATGTTTTTGTTTTTTTTTGAATATGGACTAAGACTAAAAAATAAAAGCGAGGAAATTCGTGGTGACGTTGGATCACCACGAAATCCTTTGAAAATTAAACTAACCTAATATTTTTGTATTTTTTTTATATGAAGCGAAATAAATAAAAATAAATGAAGACATAAAGCAGAATAAATAAAGTGCGAGTGTCGGTGCATATTCTCATTTATGATTTACATTGTACCTAAATACATTCTAATAAAATGGAATAAAAATAACAAAATGATAAACAAAAAGAAAGAACAAAAAAAAAACAAAATTACAAATAATAAATATGCTAGAAAGAAAAATAAAAATGCATGAAATAAAGGGAAAAATAACAAAATGAAAAAAAAATGCATGAAGTACTATGAGATAAATGCAACGAGATAAGATGCATGAAAATAAATAAAAATATTAACAAGATAAAATGCAAGAATGATAAGAAAAATAAAAAAAATAAATAAATGGGAAAAGGAGGGTGCAGGTTTGGCGTGATTGGAGAGGGAGTCGTGCGGTTGGGTTGTGTCTTTTTGGGAGGTTGGGTTTGTACGGTGGTTGTGGTTGTGTACGGGTTTGAGGTAATTTGCGTGATGGAGGTTGTAGGGTGGTGAAGGTTGTAGTGTGGTGGAGGTGGGAGTTTTTTAGGGAGGTTGGCGTGAGTTAGAGGGGGAGAGGTGTGTGATGTGAGGTTATCATGAATGGTTTTTTGGTTTTTTTGATGAGTAGCGTTTCTGATGAATTTGGCTCTGATGGAATTTTTTTCTCCAATTCGGCTCCCCCCCTATTGTTCTGACTCAATCCCCTTTTAAAAGCCTAATTGCTACCACTAATGCTCAATAAAACACAAGTTGACAAAATAAGTGGCCATAATAATCAAATAATAACAATTTAAATGTCAAATTAAAAGCGAATTAAGTCTGCATCAAAAAGTCTCCTCCACCAATTTAAATGCCAAATTAAAGACAAATTAAAACTGAGCAAAAAGTCTCCTCCACCAATTTAAAGACAAAAAAAAAAATTAAAAAGAAGAAACTAATAAAATAAATAGAAAAGAAAATAAAGATGTTAAAAGAAAAAATAAAAAAACATTTAAAAGAATAAAGATAAAAATAAAATAAAATAAAAAGAGTAATAATAAAAAACAAAAAAAGACGGACCCGAACGAAATAAAAAAAATGAGGTATTTTAAAATACCTCTCTGTCGAAATTTCGTCTGAGACGACGAAAAATTTCGAACTAAAAAAAGACGAGTAAAAAGAAATTTTAGGTCAAAAATTGGGGTATGACATTAAGGTTTTTTGGTTTAACAATTTTTTGATTGTTACCGTGAATATTTTTTTTAATTCACATGAAATTTTTTTTTATGTATCCATAATGCTTGAATGGTTGTTTTCGGATTATCTTTGGGATGATATTTTCGTTTTTTGATGATCCTGATTTGAAAACATATCTGTTATGTTGTTTCATCCATCTAGTCATTGTTATAGTAAATACAATTTGTTTTCATAACTTATAACTATAAAATTAAGGATTTTAATATACCTTGAGAATTAAAATGACTTCTATTGGCTTTACTTTTGACTGAAAAAATTGTTTTTGGTTGATTTTGTTTGAAAGAGTTCCTATTTGGATTCTATGAGAAACGGATTTGGCTCTTTTATAGAACATCACCGTAAAATTCATTGGATATAAAAGCCTGATATTGCATTTTATTTTGACTTTGGTGATTTGATATTATATTAAATCTTTTTGGTTGAGATGATTTTCTATTTGAAATTAATTTTGATTCACAAAGATTTTGTATATAAAGTTTTTTTTTTGAGAAAAAGGCAAATATAAATTTGTTATATATATATTTGGTTGTTATATATACTTGTAGAAGATTTGTTGCCTTTTAATAATGAATCTCAAAATATTATGGACAATTTTTATTTTGTATAGAAAATAAGGTTTTGATTCTTTAAATTTTGGAAAATATTGATTCTAGTTTTGTTTGTTTATTTATAAACATATAAAGTTTGTTTCCTTATTTAGGAAATAATTAAGTTTAGAGTTATTCATTATTTTATTTAAAGAATCATTACTATATGTGAATCAATTGTGGCATGAATATTTTTGGCATATAAAAATTCAATTTTTTTTTTATTTGATTTGCAATTGAATATTTGGTTTATAGCATGATTGTGATGTTTGAGATTATTGTTATTAAGTTTTTACAATAACATCACTTTTCTTTTCCTCCAATCATGCATTTTTGACATATTTCATGCTATTTATGTTTTCGCTTTTATGCGATGCCTGTAAATGTATTGTCATACACACATTGATGTGATTTTTGACTTGCATCTTCTTTCAAATTCTTGTGAACTTGTCTTTACACTTAAGGGTTGCTGAGTGGCCTTATGGTTACTTAGCGACATAATGGACTAATTTGGCCTACATTATGTTAGTAGTGCCTTGTAAATTTAAAGACCATTCCCATTTAAAAACATTTAATTTATTGTGAAATGTCTAGTAATTGCAGTTGTTTTGGTTGAAGCAACATGTTGCCAAAGTAACCTCTGTTGCGTAGATTTAATTCAACTGAACTTACAAAAGACGTAGTATGCAATTATTCATGCGAGTTGTAGTCGGCCTCAAGGAAGGCAGAACTTGGCCGGATAATTACATGCATGTGATAGTAAATGTGTGGTGATTATAAAGTAATTTTCCATGTAAATAATAGGATACCCGAAGGTGACTATTATTTGACAGGACTTATCACCCCATTTAATATATATTAAAATTATCTAGTAATTGCGGTTGAGTCGGTTGAAACAATAATGTTGCCCAAGTAACCTCTGTTGCGTAGATTCGACTCAACTGAAGTTACAAAAGATGTAGTGTGTAATTATTTATGCGAGTTGTCGTCGGCCCCAAGGAAGGCACAACTTGGCCGGATAGTTACATACCTGTGGTGGTAAATATGTGGTGGTTATAAAGTATTTTTCCATGTGGAAAATAGGATGCCCGAAGGTGACTATTATTTGACGGGACTTATCACCAATGTTTGATCATTGCGTTGAGAGTATCGCTTGCAATTAATTTTTACAATCCGAAGATTGTGAATTAATGGTGCGCTTGGTATCTTGTTAAGGTCTTTTATTTACAAATAAAGATGCATGTTTCTATAATATTTTATTGACATGTGTGATAATGTTGTGTGAGTGTAAACTTATTTATACATTTAAGAGTTTACATCCACACGAATATAATGGTAAACATATGACAATTATAAGAATTTATTCTTTGTCAAAGTAAATTGTCATTGTTTGATCATTGCTGTAAAATACCACTAGCAATTGATATTATTGTTTAAAGACTTGATATTAATGGTGCACTAGGTGTTTTTGTGAGTGCTTTTGCTTCTCTTGTTCTCTTTATGCTAATACAGTTTATGTATCTGTTAATTTGAGTTAAATTTTTAACTCTTAAAAATTTTATCTTTTAGGAATTAAAGAATAATATTAACATTGTTCTTGGATCTAGACCTTATATAAGGGTGGTGAAACTCACATTCTCTTGCAAATTCAGTATCTAATGTGAGAATCAAGTTTGACAAGTGAGTATACACCAAATCTTATAGGTCTTATGCGATCATAAAGTTAAAAGATCAGAAATCTTATCAGTGTTATTTAAGTTGACAATTTTTGTCATATTTTCTTTGCTTAAACTAAGGTGCTTTTAAAGCAATATAGAGAAAGACAATCTCTCATTGGAGAGTGATATTTCATCAAGATTATTAGGCAAAGAAAATATTGAGCACATTATGTAAATATTTAATCTTGTTGAGACATTATAATATCGACTATCAGATGACTTGTTCGAAAATTCAGTAATTTCGACTATCATATGACTTGTTCGAAAATTCAGCATTTAGTATTCTCTTTGCACAGTTAAGTTTATAACTGTTAAAGTTAGAAATGATCCTTTAAAGGATCAATTCATAAAGTGTGCAAATAAAGAAAAGCTGAAGCAAGAGAAAATAAAATAGTGCTCATTCGGAAAATACCTCAAAAGATAAGGGCAAATAAAGAAAGGTAATCTTGACTGACGTATACCCAATGATGTTGAAAGATATATCAATTTAGAATGGACAAAGTCGATAAAGACTGTTTTATTCATTTTAAACTAATTTTAGATTGTCGTTACTATTTTTTTTTTGTGTTTAAAAGACAATTTGGTGAATCATTATTTGAATTAATTTTTGTTTTAATTTCTCTTTGACTAAATCAAGATATTTTGAGTTTTATTTTCAAATGATGATTCAATGTGTCTTTTAAGTTTAGTTATTAGAGTCAATTCAGTTGTGACTTGTGACATTCTATAATTGTTTAAGGGTTTGAAAGCTATAAGTTTTTCGTCCCAAAAATTAAGGAAATTTTGAGACATAAATTGTTATGTTTTCTTGAGGATATTGAGTTTGGGGGAGACATATGGTAATAGAACAAAATTGAATGAGGAAGACTTAGTTCTAAACTAATTCATATAGTTACTATTATTATTTTATATTTGGATCCTCATGAGGACATTATTGTTCTTCCTCTCCATCAAGTTAAGAAGTTAATTCATATAGATCAAACTCAACACCCTCAAGAACTAGGGCATCTGGTGTCATAAAGAATTGACTAACAAGAGAAATTCTATTTAGTATATTTGAAAGACTCTATTAGTGTTAGCACAAATAAGTTAAGAAATTTGTCTCTTTAGTGTTACCACAAATTCTCATAAAGTATTTGCCTCATTTGGTTTTGAGATAATATTAAGTAGAGTTGTGGATTTAGTAAGCTTAGTGGGAGTAAATTTATATTCCTATTTTAATGTGTCAATTTTATTTTATTTAGTCAACTATGATATATGTTAGTAATGTGAAACCAAGGAAATCTCTAACAAAAGTTAGTGATGAAAGATCCTGGGGACACCTCTTTTGTATTAGGCATTTCAATACTTAGAGATTCTTCTCAAAGTATTATTCGGATATCACAAAAGAGTTATATCAGTAAAGTTGAAAATAAATTGACATTAAAGTTAATAAACTTTTGGATGACCTCAATCACCGAGACAGACTTTTGTAATATCCCGCTCAAATGTAACAGTTATCAGCGTTAGAAACTTGCTAAGCAAGCATGGCAATTTTGTAAATAAGTGGCAATGGCGTTATGGTAATAATTGGCACAAGGAAGATTATTTAAAAAAGGAGGGGGAAGATATTTTCATTCATTTTCTCCTCACCCTTCTCTCTCAAAATCTGATTCTCTCCCTCTTTCTCCCTCTCTCACGCCCTCACCATCACTCTATGCCAGCACCCATCAAACTTCATGCAATCTTTATGTGTTTTATGCAAGCAAGCTTAAGCTTTGGAGGTTTAGAACAAGAAGAATCAAGGAGAAATCAAGCTAGGGTTTTGGAATAAGCATAATAAGCATCAAACAAGGCAAAGGTGAGCTCCCTAGGGTTTTATAACCCATTTGAGAGTTGTTTACTCTTAGAGCAATTTTTATTAAGTGCCCTAGATTATGTTAAATGTTAATTCCTTGTTCCAGCCATGTTTAAATGATTTATAAGCTTAAGAAAACCCTTTTTATGCCATTTGGGAAGCTTGGGTGTGTTGGGATGGGTTGGAATGATGAAAAATATCAATTTTGAGATTTCTGGACCTGTCATGGTCGCTACAGCGACCAGGCAGAATTTTATTCTGCCTACCGTCGCTACAAGCGCAGGCTTGTCGCTTCAAGCGCAGGCTTGTCGCTACAAGCGCGGAGGCCCAGACAGCACTTGACAGCTTTTCTGTTTTGGGTGTTCTGGGACGCGTAGGCATGGTTTTTCGCATCCGTTTTCTCCGTAAACATTTTAGAAACATTGACTACCATTCTAACACATTCAAGAGGCTCCCAATAAGGATGGATATGTAAGGAACAAGGATTGAACATTGATTTAGAATAGTTCAGAATTAAAGGGCAAAGTCTAGACGAATACAGGAAATCATTACATTGTTTATGTAAGCCTTAAGAATGACATATGAGAACGATATGTCCAGAACCTTGAATAGGTTAACAGGAATAGAATTACATTCAGATATGTTAAGGGTAGTTTATCAGGATTCCCTTAATCAGGCAGATTATAGGATACATTAGTCAGTGGTATCTAGTTCCCTCAGTTCAGGCTTAGTTATATTTTTATATCAGGACGTGCCTCAGTTGTTCACGTCAGAGTGACACTGGGGGGTACACGTATCAGTTTTATCAGGATATTAATATTTATATAACAGGAATAATAATTAATAATCAGGACAAACTTTGTGTCTTCTGTTCTCTCGACCAGTTAGAGAGAACAGGGGGTTTCAGCATTGCTGAAACGGGCAGGAACTTTCCGTGAGGATAACCACACAGAGTTATAGTGTGTCTCCTGTGCTCTCGACCAGTTAGAGAGGACGGGGGGTTCCAGATACAGCTGGAACGGGCAGGAATCTTCCGCGAGGATAACCACGCACTTAGGCAAGAGGAGTCCGGTGTTAGCCTGATATGATAGGAATTTTCACCGGTTATCAGGGGAATGTGCTTCGGGGTTACTCCACCCGGGGGCATTCCGTAAAATGAACCCAGATAATATTGTTTGTTCAACGCTAACAGCTAACATAAAGACATTTATCAGTTAATTATATTATTATGTTATCAGGCAGAGAATAGTTATCAGACAGGTATCAGATTCAGGTATCAGTTATCAGGCGGTGATCCTAGGATTCCCCTCGATCACCCAGATATCAGGTTATAGTCTAGATCTCATGATTATTCAGTATTAGGCTCAGACAGTGATCCTAGGTTTTCCCTTGATCACTAGTTTAGCAGATGTAGTTCAGTCATGTCTACCCAGTTAGCAGGAACAGTCAGGTAGCCCTCTATGGGTAAGGATAAGACTTGGCAATCATAGGTATCCCCAAGATTGCCGAGAGTAGGCACGGCGACCCTAGGTTTTCCCCGTGGTTGCCAACAGTAGGTTGGGCAGGAGCTCACTGAGACATTATGTCTCATCCCAATCCTTCTGGTGCAGGTTTACAGGTTAGCAAGAGATGTTCATGAAGATCTTCCGAAAGACGCTGGATGGAGTGCAGATGCTCGTCAAGGACAAGCTCAGAAGGTTGACAAATTACTTATGTATATGAGAGTGTAATTGTAAATGATATTTGGATATTTGTATTAACGAGCTATTGTACTCATTCAGTAGTTTTTATTGTATTTATTATTGAAAATTTTAATGTACCCAGTATCAGCTTAATACACATGCTAAATATTCTAGATAATTTAGTGTGGGTGTTACAACTTTTCAGTCTCAAATATTGCCCATTAGGAAATTTAAGAATTCAGGAATTTAAGTATTTTCCTACACTTTGCCTATAGGATTTTTATGTACGATTTTATTATACGCATTAGGAAATAGCGTATATAATAAGATTGTTTGGCAGATATTTGAGCAATTCAAAGTTTGAATCGTTGAAAACGCAACCATAAGGATTTTTAAAGAGAACAAGAGAGCTTATGCTCACATCAGGGATCTGACAATTTGGAGATCATTAGTGTGTTAGACTCTGACTTTTGGATGTGTGTATATAATACTCATCCTAACTCAGGAAATGACTGTAAGTATTTATGTCACTTGGTTGCAAAGTAAAAGGGGATTGAAAACCCATTTAAATTATATAGTGACATAATGTAGTCATATAATGTTTTAATAACAAAGTTTATAGGTTCATTACATTATAAATTATTGTTGTTAAATGATAGAACATTAGAGACAAACTTTATGCTAGGTGACCCACTAATCAAAGACATGACACATAAGGTCTTTCAAATGGTTGTTGTCATTAAGGATGTCTTAGATTAGTGGGAGTCTCTTTTATTCTATGTTATATACTTTTGTTTTGATATCGATACAGACTTTATATTATGATTTTCTGCAGAAATAAAGTTTATGAGGTTATTTTTTGTTATAACCATTTCTGTATCATTTTGTGCAAATATTGAATTTGCAAACTTCAGTTTGATCTCACTAAAGTTTTTAGTTGGACCAGTTGAAAATAGACATGATTTAGAGATCACATTACATGAAATTTCCATGTCACTCATCCATATCGATCTATGTCATCAATTACATTGATATGGTGGTCGTCGGGGTTCCGTCACATTATACGTCAGTGACGACAGCCACGGTGGTCCCATTATTAATGTATGAGGTGGACCAGATTGTAAAGTTGAAATTTAAAGATGAATAGCATTCAGACGCGCGCCTAAAGAATTATGGTATAATTATTAAGATATGTAGCCCAAGTGGGAGATTGTTGGAATATTTTATTATTTAATTATATTCCGATATCATTATGTGGGCAAATATCGTAATAATAATTATATTATCTATTTATCAATTTAGAGCCTTAATTGATTAGTGATCAATTTAAGTAATAAGGCTAATTAAATTTCTATTTAGATAATTAATTAATTGATATGGACTCAATATGGGTGGATGTCCGGATGACCCATTAACGGAATAATGGAAAACCCTAATGGTCATCCAATATAAAAGAGACTATGGTCCCCAATACACCGTACACGGCAAACTCTCTCTTCTCCCCATCTGAAGAGAACTTGAGGCATAAAGGTACCGGTTGAGGAAGAACCAAATCAGCCACCGCTAATCCTGTTTGTTTCAGATCACCACCTCATCTCTGTTTCTTTGTTTCTGACCGCCGCTGTTGGGAAGTTGTCGTGAAAGCTTCTTTCAGGTATTCCTAATACCCTAATTCTTAATATCTTTGGTAAATCAAACATGTTGTATATCTGATCATAATCATGTTCAATGTTTTGATTGCTTCCGCTATTGATTCATAATAATTGAACATGTTTTATGAATTCTGTTTTTATTAAGATCTAAATTTCCAACATAGTTATGATGGAATCTTTTGTATGTAATCCAACTGTCAACTGTCAGAGTTTCTGAATGATCAACATGTTAAGGAGTTGACTTTGGTTGTTGGTGATTTGATGTCCATAAACCTCAGTCTTTGTCATGCACTCAGATCCACATACATTTATGGTCAATTAGGATAACAGAGGTGAAGGAAAGCACAAACCTGGTCCAATTTCGAGAATTAAGGGACCGATTTGATGAAGAGATTTTTTTGCAAAATGACTTAAGGCGGAAATAGCATTAAATTAGAAACATTTATTTGAAATAAATAGTTTTATCCTTACTTTCCTTCCATCCAAACATGTGATTAATGCTTTAAAAAAGAATAAAACATACTAGTAAGCTTTTTTTCATTAATTAATTAATTACATTCAAATGGAAAACTTGGGTGGGGATGGGGAGATGAAATAATCAAACATAATTTGAAGTACACACAAATTAATGAAGTACTATATATAACACCTCTATAAACCAAAACATCGCAATCTTGTCATGATAACTACGGTATGCATACAAGAAGAGAATGAGAGAAGTATCGTCCTACAGCCGAATGTTGCAATGAGGAAAGACACTCATGAACGAATGAGTCCTTGATAAGTAGGGATGGAGCTTGATTTTAGGCTAAATCGCTCTTTTGATCCCTTAATTAATTTTTTGGTATCGCTTTGGTCCCATAAGTAATAAAAAGTCTGTCGCGGTGATTTTCGGAGATCAAGCTATTGATTAGCGTTGACTCACTAATTTTATTTCACGACTGAACTTTTAATTTTTTAAATGAAAAGTGGAAAAAAGTTCTAAATTACCACATTTTTAAAGATTAGGGTTCGGTGGTTAGTTACGTTTAGGGAAGGTGTTAGCACCCTAAACGTTCGTAGTACTCTACGAGAACCTCTTGATTTTATTTATTTAGTTTGGCTACAACTTGCTTATTTTTTTTTTAAAAGAAAAGAATGAATTAGAATAGTGAAAAAAAAATAAAAATGTTTTTTGTATTTTTTATGATTTGGAAGGACAAGGTCCTTTGCCTACGTACCCGTGAGGGATCAAAACCTCGTAGTTCGGAGTAAAAAAATGACGGTTGATTTGTTTTGTATTTTTTATTGGTTTTTAAAAAGTTTTAAAGATAAAATAAAGGCCAAGTGGCAAAAAGAGATTGGTTTGTGTTTTTTAATTTTTGAAAATGATTAAAGTGTTATTAAAGTTGATTAATGATTATTTAAAGAAAATAAAAGAGAAAAAGGGACACTTGATTGAAAATCAAGGTTTATTTAAGAAAAGATTTTTTTTTGTGATTTTTGATTATTTGCATGTTTTTTTTATTTTTGGATATGGACTGAGACTAAAAATATAACTAAAAAAAAAAAACTAAACGCGAGGAAATTCCGTGGTGACGTTGGATCACCACGAAATCCTTTTGAAATTAAACTAACCTAATATTTTTTGTATTTTTCTTTTGTAAAGCGAAATAAATGAAAATAAATAAAAGATATAAAGTGAAATAAATAAAGTGAGTGTCAGTGCAAATTCTCATTTATATTTACATGGGTCCTAAATACATTCTAATAAAATAAAAATAAAAATGACAAAATGATAAACAAGAAAAAAAACGAAATTGCAAATGCATTAAAATAAATATGGTAATAATAAAACTAAAATGAAAATGCATGAAATAAAAGAAAAATAAAAAAATAAAAATGCATGATGTGCTAAAAATAAAGGTAATAAAATAAAATGTGAGAATAGAAGGACTAAAATAAAAATGCAAGAAAAGAAATAATAGGGAAGAAAATAAAAGAAAAGAAAATAGAGAAAGAAGGGGTGCAGGAGAAAAAAGGGGGTGTAGAAAGCGATCTAAGAAGAAAAGAGGAAAGAAAACGAATTGGGCCGTGTTGTGCTCATTGGGCTGAAGAAATAAAGAAAATCAGACCGGTTCGGTCTGAGAGAATCGAACCGGTTCGGTGTCCATATATATACTAAACAGCCGGTTTTTCTCTCATTTCATAAATTCTTTCTCTTTCTTCTCCTCTCCTCTCTCTCTCTGAACTTTCTCTTCACTCTTCTCTGACTTTTCTCCGGCGCGGTGGCCGGCGGTGCCAGGGGGCGGCGCCACCGCGCCGGAGCAGCGAACACTCTCCTCTTCTAAAAAAAAAAAGTTTTCGGGAGCCTTCTTCTCCCTCTAACCAAATATGAACTCAGCTTTTTCAAATCCTCTTTTAAAAGTCCTAGATCTAGTTTTGAAATTTCAAAAAAAACACTACCTTTCGAGGACAAACTGTGTTCGGTTTTGTGGGATGAAGGGTGAGGTGTGTTGTGGTTCGGTTTTGAGTGTGGGTGGCCGCGTGTTTGGTTCCGTGATGGGGAGGAGTGGCTAGGCCGCGTGTGTGTTTTGTTGTGTGTGAGTGGGAGTGAGTGGTATGGTGGCGTGTGTGGAGGTGTTTACGTTGAAATTTGGTAAACAACCGCTAGTCTGGGTTAATTACTTGCGAGACCAACTAGTGAATCTCAGGAGCATAGTGCTTTGTTTGAATTCTTTAAATTGTTTGAATGTTTATCACACATAAACATTTATTGTAGTTTTGGGAGAATTAAACGTAAAAGTCACTTGGATTGCAAGCAACAAGAAAAACAAGTTCTTAATAAACAACTGCTTTGTTTCGATCGAAACAGATAAATGAATGGAATTTAAATGAGAGGCATTAAACTTTACATGAAACTTAAAGTGCTTGAAAGATAAATTTACATGAAAAGTAAATTGCATAGAATTGTAAAATGTGCTTTACAGAAAAGAATGGTTCACAGATTCATACTTGGATCCCATTTCACTCGTTTCTCTTGATAGCATGGGTACTTTGAGTTTTACAAGGATTTTCGTATAAATGAATTGCGACCTTGTTTCTGACTAAAAAAACTACTATATATAGACTTTCGAAAATAAACTGTCCTAACGGTCGAACACTATCCTACTGCCAAATGTCCTGCCACGTACACCCTGCATGCACTTAACTGCTCCTTAGAACGGTTGTATCGCTCGAAGTCGAATTGAGTTTTGTGAAGTTTGTCAGAATTGTGTAAAGTCCAGAAATCTGTTGCTTCGATTCGATCATACGCTAGGTCGATTTGCCTTATGGTTCGAAGTCCTCCTTCTTGCCTTGGAATTGTTAAGAGTCTTTCTGCTCTTCGATTAGATAGAATCTTACAAGATTCCCTTCAGCATTTAATGCGTGTTGAGAGCATATTTTTAGTTTATAAAAATATGGGCTAACAAATTGCCCCCAAAAAATGTCTGCTTCGATTTGTGATTGAAGGAAGATGAGAAGTTGACATTTTTTCTTTCTCTACACGTTTTACTGAAACGGCGTCATGATTGCACGTTTACTGTGTAACTGTCACCTCGATTCCCACTATCATCATGAGTTCCAACTTTCTAGGTAAAAGTGGGACACGTGTCACACTGGGAAGTCGAAGTGAATTTGATTTGACAGATTTTTTATTAAAAATATTTTTTTTTGAAACCCTATAAATAGGCCAGAAACGGCCATTGAAACACTTTTTAGATAAAAGCTCTTTCAGTTCTTGCTTTTTTTTCACTCTCTCACTTCTCAATCTCTACAGCTTCTTACGAATCAGACCAACCCATTGTTTCTTTTCACAATCGTATGTTCTTGAATCTCTAGTAAAGAAACCCTTTTCTTGGAATCAGCATCATCGGCATTGATTCAACCAGTTTGTCATCAAAACCCTCTTCGTAAGAACTGTTCATCTTCTTCTTCGATAATGTCTCAAGAAAACCAAGAAGTTCCTATAGCTGGGAAATGGCCAAGTAACGATGGGAAAGATATGGTACCTGAACCTCACGGGGACGCAGCAAAGAAGGCCGTTTGGGAGTCGAACGTGATGATCCCATTTTCTGTGGGCGGCCAGACTTATGCCTTTGGTGGGCCTCTTCCAGATCAGCCAAATCTGTCGAAGGCTATGGATAAGGTATTTCCTTCGTTCACAACTTGTGAACCTAGGATATTCCTAAGTGACCCATACAACTTCAGCTTTCTAAGTAAACCAAGTAAGCTATTTCGATCAGCCCCTTACATAGGTAATCTGGATTATGTCTCTTGGCTAGATCGAGTCGAAAGTGACTATGGAGAGTTTTGGAAGAGACATGAGATCTTTGACCTTATCCAATTTTCCAGGACTGGTCCAGAGTATCGACCAGAGATGCTCATCTCTGCTCTGCACTTCTTCGAGAGTGCAACCAACACGTTTCAATTCCCTTGTGGTATGCTTACTCCAACCCTTTTCGACGTAGCTGCTCTTACAGGCCTTAGGCCTACTGGGGATACCTATGACCCCACCATCACTAATGACGATATCAAGGTTGATTTTAAAGAGGCAACATTTGCTAAATACATAGCGGAGAACAGGGGTCATGACGACGAAGTATCCTTCAAAGAACACGTCGCATTCCTGACCTTGTGGCTGTCGCATTTTGTCTTCTGTTTGAAATCTCTGCAGGTGGCAAAAAGATTCATTCCTATGGCCCAGCAGATCGGAGAAGGCAGGATATTTGGGCTTGGTCGCCTTTTGCTGGCCGTTCTCTATGATTCGATCGGGGAGGCCTGCGATGACCAGAAAAAATCGAAGGATGGCTCTTCCTTCCTAGTGTCCGGCCCAATGTGGCTTCTTCAGTTGTGGCTTAATGTCACTTTTGAAAAGGAAATGGGACTGTTCATCCCACAAGACTATGCTGAAGAATTTGCCAATCGTTCTATCGAGGGCCAGAGGGCACTTCGCCTGACGCCCAGGACCTTAGGCCAGAGCCCACAGAGGCTCTTTCTCACGTATATGCAGGTCTTCCTGGACTTCAAGCATTTTCTTCCACAACATACTCCCTTCCATAAGAGACAGTTTAGTCCGGCTTGGTTTACGGAAGATTTCCCCACTATCGACCCAGACAACGAAGACAAAGTAAATGAAGTATGGTCAGCTTACTTGTATCCTTCCATACTTTCATGCAGAACTGGGGTGAAATCAAACTACTTAGGTTTGGTAGGGTACCAACCTAATCTAGTGTCAAGACAGTTTAGGCTTTCTCAACTTCGACCCAAGAGTATGTTTTCAGACCCCAAACATGTTTTGAGGGGAGCTAACCTCTCAGATAAGCTTTATAAGAAATACCTGAAGTCATCTGGAGAGCTCTTGTTCGAATTGCACCTATTCGAATACAGTGCTTCGTTCTTCTGCACTACAGAATTCACAAAATGGTGGGGGAAGTATTTTTCTAGTCATTCAGTTGGAGACACTAAAGCTATGATCTCCAGACTGGAAAGTGGCTTTTCCCAGCCAATTATTGAGAACATACGTTCGAAGCTCCCTGCTCGAGGTATCAAACTCATTTTTGTCACTTATTGATATATGCTAGTTTTATTTATTTATGCCTTTCGATTTCATCTGTTCAGGCAAAGCACCGGTGACAAAGAAGGGTGTAGAATCGTCTCGAGCTGGAGAAAAACCCAAAAAATCGACTGGCATAAAGATCCAGGAGGCCACGAAGGAGAAACCAGAGAAGGTAATTGATTTTATTTACCTTGTTTTAATTTCCAACATTTTCTAATTTCTTTCCAATTCGATTATGGCAGAGTCGGAAGAGAGATAGTAGTTCTGAGGCTACTACAACCTCTAAGAAATCAAAACCCGAGGTCATCTATGTTATAGATGAAGAAGAAGTAAGACCATTCGAATGTCTTTTACCTACCTCACTTTTTGATCTAATGTCAATCCCTTTAGTCTTTTCTTATCTTTTCTTTGGAAACAAGAAGAGGAGGAAATTCCTCTTATTAGGAAATGAAAAACGCCCCCCAGCTCAACACCCACCGAGTCCGTCGAACAGACGGGTCTAGGTAGTTCTCAGGCTCAGGGGCCTAAAGAGAATAAAAGGAAGAAAGACAAGAAAATCAGGCCTGAGACTGCTGCAGATCGAAAAGCAGAAGAGCCTGTTGAGAAGAAGAAGAAGAAGAAGAAGAAGAAGAAAAAATCTTCTAAGTCTTCAGGAGATCATCCAAAAGCAGTTCCTTCTGAATCTCAGCCTGCTTCGACCGAGGTTGATAATCAGGCTGACCATGAGAACAAAGATAAAGAGGATGCTGGAGGGGTTAAGACTCCTGAAGAACTTAATCCAAATCCCATCATTGTAGAGATCGAGGTACGGGTTTATCCACAAACCTCTTCTTTTATGACTTAGATTGCCTTTGCTAGCATCCTTTTTTATTCCATTTATATTTCGAATCAGGTGGAAGGTCATGCTGCAGAGGGCGCTCCAGCATGGACGGAGAAAATTCCAAGCCCCTTTATCGAAGAGCCTCCCAGTCCTGTAGGAACGGAAACTGCTGCTGAGGCAGACCAACAGAAAGAAGATCAACCAGATCAACCAGCTGCGTCTGAGAGTCCTCGTGGTCGGAGGGACACATTTGTCGAATCTGAAACTGAGCAACCAGAGGCTGCTGTTTCTACTGAATCGAGCAAGGGTTATTCGCCCTCCCCTGAGAGGTACCAATTTGATGATGAAGCTATCAAGGAGGCTGAGGTAGTAGGGTCAGAAATCTTGTCGGAGTCTTCAACTTCGAAGCTTTCTGCCAGCTTAGGGTTGCCTGAAGAGGAATTCATGCATATGCAAAGTTCAGACCCTGCAGCTACTCTTCGACTTCTGCTTACCAAGCAAACCCCTCCTCCGACTTCAAGTGACAGGGCCAGTGATTCGACTCAGTCAGCAGAAGAAATTAACTCATATGTGCGTCAAGACTCACTTCTGTTAAAACTGACTACAGATTTTGTAATGAAAGATGTGCCTAGCATAATCAAAGCAAAACCCTCCACTGCTTTTGGACATCTCAACTTTTTGAAGAAACTCCACAATCCCTTGACTACTGACGAAACCTTAGGGAAGGTTATTCAAATCGAATCAATTATTGATCAACTGGCCAAAACTGTGCAGCATGATGAGGACAGTGCCATGAGGCTTGTTGCTCAGAAACGAACACATGACCATTTGCTCGAAAGGGCGAAAACTGCACAAGCTGAAGTTGATCGATTAGCAAATCTCGCCAAAGAAGCGCACCCTGATATCAAGGTTTGCAATGACAACATCTCTGATTGGGAAAATCATATCATCGTGTTGCAGTCGCAGATTGACAACTATAGGCAGAAAATTGCTGAAGAGGAAGCCAAACGCAACCGACTCGAAGAGGACGTCAACAATTCGATTAAGGCTCGAATTGATGAGAAGGGACGAGAGGGTCTTAAGGCTTACAGTGCTTCTGCAGTAATCCTTGAAGAGGTTAACAGCTTGGAAAGTGCCCGCCAGGTCTTCGATAAAGAGATCAACAGCTTAACCAAATTGTACTGGGAGTCTGTAAAGCATTTGTAATACCTTAATTATCTTATGAATCTCGAACATTTTTTGGCATATTTTGATTGTAATGTTCAAGACATGCCCAGTTTGTGGCAGTTTCTTTAATTAACATTTCGAATCTCTTTGAAGTTTTATTATGCGCTTATTTTTACTTCGAGTCACTTTGACTATTTTAGCATTTGAAAACGCCAGATATCGAAGATTTACTTGGTTTTTGTGATACACTCTGAACTCCTCTTTTTTAGTAACGGATAAGATTGTGCCTAAAACGAAACGCGTAACTACTAAGCCATATCTCTGACTGGCTCTAGTTTCGAAATAAATCAAACATCCGTTTCCAAAACAGTCAAACTGAAGTGGCGTGAATTCCGAGAAAAATTAGGAAACGGTTGAAGAGTTATTAATGATCTTACCATTATATATACGGTCATTCGCTATCCGTTTTACTTACTCTATTCTGCAAGTCATACTAGTATAGCCACTATCACCAATTTTGAAAGAGAAACATGGGTAAAGGCAAACAAATTGCGAAGAACACCGATAAAAAGAAAGCAACGTCTGCAAAGAAGGACAACAAAAAGATTGCTGATTCCTCAAAGAAGACCAAGAAACCTTCTTCCAAGGGCGAAAGCTCAAGAACCTGCAGAGCTCCCCCTCCTCCTGAAGGGAAAACACCTTCAAAGGCTCAACCAGAGATTTCCTCCTCAGAGTCTGATAGTACGGGCCCTGATTGGGCAGAATTCCTTTCGACCTATGATGAGAACAGGGAATATCTTCGTTCATCAGATTCAGAAGTAGATTCGAAATGAAGACCCTTCAAGATCAACGTGCCACTTTTCTTTTGTAATTCGAATAAAATCTTAGCACTTTATGATGGATAAAAAATCCAAGATAAGACCTTTGTATGATGAGGGGTAAAACCCACCATTTTAATTCGAATATTTTATTTTATTGGCATCTTCCCAAGTTGCCACTTTAGTTATTTTGCTTTTCGAACTATTCTTGATTTATTCGAATCTCCTGAAGCGCTGGTTTATATCTTTTCAAATACTTACCATTTACACTCAAGGTACATTGATCAGGAGTTAACTCCTCTAACTCATAAGCACCGTTCGAATAAATCTGAACTATCTTAAATGGCCCTTCCCAATTTGGGGACCATTTGCCCAAAGTTCGATCTTTTCTATCCATGGGCAGAATGATTTTCCACACCAAGTATCCAACATTAAAAGTTTTTGACTTTACTTTTTTGTTATAAGCTTTTGCAACTCTTTCCTTTTGCCTAGTCAAGACTTCTAATGCTCTTAATCTCTCCTCATCTAAATCAACCAACTCGTCTGACATCATTTCCCAATAATGATCAATTGGTATGTCCATTTGTTTTTGTATTCTGGCTGATTGCAAATGTATTTCGGCTGGAAGTACAGCATCATGACCAAACGTCAGTCGAAATGGGGTAGTGCCAGTTGATTCCTTAGGAGAATTTCTACATGCCCATAAAACTTGATCCAACGTTTTATTCCAATTTCTTGGTTTTTGGGCAATATTTTTTTTAATCAAGTTAATGATAATTTTATTGGCTGCTTCGACTTGACCATTTGCTTGCGCGTAATAAGGTGTCGAAGTTAGTAATCGAAAGCCAGTTTCTTGAGCAAATTCTTGCATCTTTCGTCCAATAAAAACCGAACCTTGATCAGTGGTAATTGTTTCAGGAATACCATACCTATAAATAATATGGTTTTGAATGAAACTAATTACTGCCTCCTGATCGACATTTGGTAAAGGTACTGCTTCAATCCATTTAGTAAAATAGTCTATTCCAACTAAAATATATCGTTGGTTTTTAGACGAAGCAGGCTTAACCTCACCAATTAAATCCAGAGCCCATCCTCTGAAAGGCCAAGGTTTGATTATGGAGTGTAACTCACTAGCAGGTACATGCTGTATCCCTGCATGCTTTTGGCATTCTTGACAGCCTTTAGCAAATTCTATGCAGTCTTTTAACATAGAAGGCCAATATAAACTTGTCGAAATAAAAGCCATTTCATTTTATGGCCTGCTTGATGTGATCCACAGGCACCACTGTGAACATGGGAAACTGCTAAATATGCTTCTGATTCACTTAGGCATTTTAATAAAATTCCTTCTGCAGTCTTTTTAAATAATTCATTTCCCATAATCACGTAGTTCAAAGCCCTATATTTGACCTTTCGAGCCACATTACCTGTTGGATTTTCCAGATATTCAACAATGGATTTTCTCCAATCATTGTCCAACATGTTGTCAATGGCAAAAATTTGAATTTTTTTCCTGAAGATCATCCATGTTTTCATCCTCATTATCCGGTGGCGTACTTGTCCCCACAAGTTTTGGCATTGACAATGTAGTGCTCACTGGCTCTTGTAACACCAGTTTATCTTTTATTTCGATCAACTGAGTTAACTTTTCCTTCGACATTTTGTACCCTGAAGCTATTTGGGCCAAATCATTTGCTTCTTGATTTTCTAGTCGAGGTACATGTTCAATATTAATATAATCGAAATGATTTGCTTCTTGCTTCTTGTATTCTTGTGTTAATTGTCTCAATACCAATTCTGAATCACCCCTTATGTTAACACTTCTTGCCCCCAAGCTAATTAAAATTTCAAGGCCTGTGATTAAAGCTTAATTTCGTTGTAATCCCAAGCAAAACAGTCTTTGAACTCTTTAAGAAGAAGCACCAGCTTTTCTTTTAGGCATGAAGTGATATTAGCACTGATATAAGTTGGCCTTTTGATCGAGCCATCTCCAATATCGATCTCCTCTAAAGGATCTTGTGCTTGCATCTTTGGCGCCTCACTCATAGGATCCTTCTCGAACCCCAGTGGCTCATCGTCATAAATGCAGTCAAGTCTTCGACCCTTTGTTTCTTTGATTTTCTGATCTTCGATCTTGGCTTCCACTGCCATATTTTGTTGAAACTCAGCCTCAAGGGCCGTATTTAATCTATTTTCGGCCATATAAGCCGTAATCCTGGCCCATGCAGTGGCCTCAGTCATAGTAATCTTCATATATATTCCACCCAGTTGGTGGAATGACTCCATCTTCAGAAGAAACAACACCAATTTCTTCCCTCTCCCATATAAAGCCATGGGCAGGATGAAGCTTGACAGAATGGATAACATTGTCACTTGGCTCGAAAGCAGAGTCCTTGTCACCACAAGGTGCTATATTAGCCAAATTTTTGTCAAATGTTTGTGGAGTGACAATGTCAACCTCTGACCTATAGAAGCTTTGATCTGCCTCTATGTTTTCAACAATCCCATCCTCCCTCCAAATAATAAGTTTCTGGTGGAGAGTAGATGGTACAGCCCCAACTCCGTGGATCCATTCCCTTCCTAACAGCAAGTTAAAGTTAGCCTTGGATTGTACCACCAGGAATAGAGTTGGTCGAACTATACTGCCTACAGCAACATCAACTTGTATGACTCCCAAAGAATATCCAGTTTTGCCCTCATAATTAGAGAGCACAATGTTGTGGGCAGATAGATCAGTGTCATATTTCCCAATCTTGTAGAGCATAGATTGAGGCATCAAGTTGACAGCTGCTCCCCCATCTATGAGCACTTTGTTGATCCCAACATTTTCAACCTTTGCTCTGATGAAAAGGGGTTTGAGATGGCTTTTCATCCCAAGGCTTGGCTTCTCGAAAGAGGCTAATTGCTCTTCAACGCAGCCATTGTTCATCACATAGTAACATACTGCTTTGGGTCAGCCATATCAAGATGATCGAATTCATCTTCGATCTCAGTAACCTCAGATTGGACATCATACTCAGATGGCAAGATGGATACCACGCAGATGACATCGAAATCAGGTTCAGAATCCAGCAAATCCTCGTCTTCCATCTTATCTTCATCCACTGGAGGGAAGAGTCTTTCTTTTGCTGGCCTCCTAGACACTTCCTTATATTGGCCAGTCTGCAGATTCTGTTGGGCCAATTTCTTTTGACGCTGAAACCTGCGCCATTGGGTCCTTGTCATAGGATTCTTACCCTTGTAATTGTTCCTATAAGAATACTTATTAGCCTCCTGTGGGCCAACTTGTTTCATTCCACTGGAACCACCCACTTCCATGGTTCCCTTGTTGAACCTTATGAGCCCCTGGTGCATCCATTTTCCGACAGGAAACGAACCAGGAGGAACAAAAGTATTCTTTCTACCAGATTTCTGGTTGTTGTTCGACTGCACCATAACCCTCTTGCCTTTATCGAAACGCTGGTTTTGCTTTGTCCCCTTGTTGACAACTTGGTACTTCTTGAGGCCCTCAGTAGCCTCTCTATCACATACTGCACTGCAGCGAGGACACAGCATTACATTCTTGTTTTCGAGTTTGCATCTGTTCAAGAAATCGATCAAATCCTCTTCAGTCTGAGGATATACAACTTTCATCTTTTCGTTGTAGTTTTCTTCAGATATGTCTTGAACTTGCACCTGAGACACCTCCATGGCTTCGACCATCATTATTCCTTGAGGTTTCGCATAGAGAGTTTCAACAGCTTTAGGTGTTTCAACATTCGCCTGAGTGGTCTTTGGTTTCTCACCAAATTTGAGTCTCCCTTCATTGAGAGCCTTTTGGACCAGATCCCTGAAAAGAATACAACGTGAGGTTTTATGGCCAAGGAAATTATGAAATTTACAATAACCCCTTTTCTTCTGTTGTTCAATTGGGGGTTCTTTTAAGCCCTTAGGAACAATAATCTGGCCATCTGTAACTAATAAATCAAATATTTCATCACATTTGGTTATGTCAAATGTATAAGTTTTAGACACAAATTAATCATTTTTAGGTTCGACAGGATTTTTCCCATTCGAAGGTCTAAGGAGTTTACAGACATAAGGAGGTCCAGGTTTTAATTCTGCTAAATCAACCTCATTGTCTTCGATATCTTCATAAGTGATATCGAACTCTTGGTCACTGTCATTTGCTTCGACATATGCAACCTTTTCCCTCTTATGAAATTTAGAATTTCTAGCCTTTTCAGCTTTTAGCCGTTCGACTTGTCGAACTCTATCAGCCAACTGAGCCATGTCCCTCAAATACTGAGTATCTAATTTCTTTCTAATCGAATAGTCTAGGCCACCAGCAGCCATTTCGACTAATTCATGTTCAGGGACTTGGGTGAAGCACCTTGCCTTTAAAAGTCTAAATCTATTGAGATAATCATCAATTGACTCAGGCGCTTTACGTCGAACACTTGCCAATTCTTTAAGGCTTATTTTTGACTGTCCCATGTAAAACTGTTCATGGAAAACTCTCTCTAACTGATTCCAATTATGTATGGAATGTGGAGGGAGGGTTGTGAACCATGTAAAGGCATTTTTTGTTAGAGAATTTGGGAAATACTTCATCCTTAAATTTTCATTATTTGCTATGTCTCCTGCTTCTGTCAGAAATCATGCAATGTGCTCAACAGTTGATTCGCTAGTGTCACCAGCGAACTTAGTGAATTTTGGGATTTTGACACCCCTTGGTAGTTCAGTTTGAAGCACATATTCTGACAAGGCAGAAACAAAATTTGGTCTATGTAAACCTACATTCAAACCATTTTGGACTAAGATAGCTTCGACCAAATTTGCTATGTTATTTTGTGCCCCTAAGTTATTTTGTTGGACATTTCTAACCACTTCATCAGCATTTTGATTTCGATTTACTAAGACTATCCCTGGATTTGGTTCGATTTGTGGTTGGACTTGTGGTTGAACCTGTGGTTCGATTGGACCCATTTGTAATTGTCCTTGATTAGGCTGTACCACTATGTTATTGGGCATAGGCACCATAGCATTATTTGGTATTTGGATGTTTTGTATGGGTGCTAGATTCTGAATCTGGGGGACTGGTTGATTAGGAACGTGTGGAGCCCCAAAGAAATCAGCCATCCTACCCATCTGGGTGGCTAACAACTGATAAGACTGGTTAGTATTTTGTATCAAAGGATTAAACACTGTACCAATTTGTTGTGTCAACATATTAACCATATCATGATTACTTTCATCCATTTGTTGCCTTAAAGACATCAAGGATGTATTAGTTAATGGTGGCACCGTATTTCGATTAACAGAACTGGAGGCCAAACGTTGGTTTGTAGGCGAGTAAACGCCAGGCACAGTTTCTGAATATAATGAAGGGCTAGTTTGTAACCCTTGCATCAGTGTTGTAAGCATACCATATGGCACATTCCTACCGTTGCCTTGATTCATATATTGTGAAAAAGGCATACTGAACGTAGAGCCTATTGTGCCTCCTCCTCTTGCTGGGGATGGCTGGCTCGCTATATTTTGGGGTATCGAAACTGCAGGGCCTGCAGTGGTAAAAGGCATCGTTGTTGGCGCATTGATAGGCATAGTAACGCCCATTGTCGAAGAACTGGGAGCGGAGATGGTTGCTCCTGTCACATTCGCAACAACGTCATTCGAAGTGTTCAATGCACTCGAAGGCGCTGACACATTGTTATCATTCATATTTGCATTTTCCATATTATTTGTGTTTGTATTTCTGGGTGGTGGTCTAACCATTTCAGGGAGTACTTTCCCACTCCTCAAGAACATGCACTAACGCAATTTCCAGAAAGAATGCACAAATAGAAATTTACAAATCCAAACGCAAATATTTTTTGATAGAAAAGATTCAATTAAAGCACACGTCCCACCGGGCGTGCCAATTTGTTTACGTTGAAATTTGGTAAACAACCGCTAGTCTGGGTTAATTACTTGCGAGACCAGCTAGTGAATCTCAGGAGCATAGTGCTTTGTTTGAATTCTTTAAATTGTTTGAATGTTTATCACGCATAAACATTTATTGTAGTTTTGGGAGAATTAAACGTAAAAGTCACTTGGATTGCAAGCAACAAGAAAAACAAGTTCTTAATAAACAACTGCTTTGTTTCGATCGAAACAGATAAATGAATGGAATTTAAATGAGAGGCATTAAACTTTACATGAAACTTAAAGTGCTTGAAAGATAAATTTACATGAAAAGTAAATTGCATAGAATTGTAAAATGTGCTTTACAGAAAAGAATGGTTCACAAATTCATACTTGGATCCCATTTCACTCGTTTCTCTTGATAGCATAGGTACTTTGAGTTTTACAAGGATTTTCGTATAAATGAATTGCGACCTTGTTTCTGACTAAAAAACTACTATATATAGACTTTCGAAAATAAACTGTCCTAACGGTCGAACACTATCCTACTGCCAAATGTCCTGCCACGTACACCCTGCATGCACTTAACTGCTCCTTAGAACGGTTGTATCGCTCGAAGTCGAATTGAGTTTTGTGAAGTTTGTCAAAATTGTGCTAGGTCCAGAAATCTGTTGCTTCGATTCGATCATACGCTAGGTCGATTTGCCTTATGGTTCGAAGTCCTCCTTCTTGCCTTGGAATTGTTAAGAGTCTTTCTGCTCTTCGATTAGATAGAATCTTACAAGATTCCCTTCAGCATTTAATGCGTGTTGAGAGCATATTTTTAGTTTATAAAAATATGGGCTAACAGGAGGATGGTTGGATGGTTGGCCGAGTGTGTGGAGGATGGCTGGATGGTTGGCCGAGTGTGTGGTTATGGGCTGTGTGGGTTTGGGTTTGTTTTGTGTTTGCTGGGTTGTTGTGGTTAGAGGAGGGTGGTTTGATGGTTGGTGAATGTTGTTGCTGTTATTGTGTTTTAGGTTTTTTTTGATTGAATTCTGAAATGCCTCCCATGTTGACTGATTCCCCCCTTCTCTGTTGTGCTGCCTCAGTTAAATACACTAATTGCTATCAATGACCATAAAACTGAATAAAAGACCATTAAGTGACACATTAAAACACATTAAGTTTATGAAAAAAAAGTCTCCTCCACACAAGGTCAGACTGATAAAATTAATTAAAAAAAAGGTAACTAGTAAAAAAAAGAATAAACAATAAAAATGTTTAAAAAAAATAACACTAAAAATATTTAAAAGAAATAAAAATAAAGATAAAAATAATAATAAAAACAAAACAAAAGACGGACCCGAATGAAACCAAAAAAATGAGGTATTTTAAAATACCTCTGTCGAAATTCCGTCTGAGACGACGAAAAAATTTCGAACCAAAAGACGAGTGAAAAAGAAACTTTAGGTCAAAAATTGGGGTATGACAGATGCCCCTATTTAAGTGTCTTCGTCCGGAGATCTGAAGAGAAAATCTTGGATTCGACGGGTCGAAGGGACTTAAATACAGAGTACTCCAATTTTGGACCTAAAAGAAAAAATGTGAGATGCTCGTGATGCAAATGCAAATGCAAGACGGCGAAGCTGACCCGACTGGTGGTAAAACAAAACAAAAGGATACCCGAGTTTGTTAAAGCAAGGGATCCGACTCCACTGGGGGATAACATAGTTTCACTGGGGAAGGAGTTGTCTACTATTGCACTAATTCAGAACGATAGACTAACAAAGACAAAGACCGATTTTACCTACTATCGTGTAAATGATAGCTTAAAAAAGGTAAAAGAAGGAGACACTGTCTACTATCAACAAAGATAATAGCTTAAAGAAGACAAATGACATGTATTACCTACTATCGTGTATTGATAGCTTAAAAAAGGTAATAGAAGGAGACACCGTCTACTATCAACAAAGATGATAGCTTAAAGAAGACAGATGACATGTATTACCTACTATCGTGTATTGATAGCTTAAAAAAGGTAATATAAAAAGAAATTGTCTACTATCAACAAAGATGATAGCTTAAAGAAGACAGATGACATGTATTACCTACTATCGTGTCTTGATAGCTTAAAAAAGATAATATAAAAAGACATTGTCTACTATCAACAAAGATGATAGCTTAAAGAAGACAGATGACATGTATTACCTACTATCGTGTCTTGATAGCTTAAAAAAGGTAATATAAAAAGACATTGTCTACTATCAACAAAGATGATAGCTTAAAGAAGACAGATGACATGTATTACCTACTATCGTGTCTTGATAGCTTAAAAAAGGTAATATAAAAAGACATTGTCTACTATCAACAAAGATGATAGCTTAAAGAAGACAGATGACATATATTACCTACTATCGTGTCTTGATAGCTTAAAAAAGGTAATATAAAAAGACATTGTCTACTATCAACAAAGATGATAGCTTAAAGAAGACAGATGACATGTATTACCTACTATCGGTGTGCGGATAGCTTAAAAAAGGCAGACAAAATATTTTACCTACTACCATTGTGAGGGTAGCTTAAAGAAGGTAAAATGTAAATGTCAGCTGTTCGGGATGTTGCCGAACTTGCCACTGACGACATGATAAAAGGTAAATGTCAGCTGTTCGGGATGTTGCCGAACTTGCCACTGACGACAGGATAAAGGATAAATGTCAGCTGCTCGGGATGTAGCCGAACTTGCCACTGACGACAGGATAAAAGATAAATGTCAGCTGCTCAGGATGTAGCCGAACTTGCCACTGACGACATGATGGTAAAAGGTATGCACAAGCTGTTCATTAAAGAACTGTCACTTGGCGAAAAGAGGGTGACATCTTTGGACCAGACGCACTGGGGAAGACACTTGGGGACAAAGAGCGTTAAAATTGTTCATGACTGATTGATGTGAAAAACAAGACTCGGGGTGGTTAATGCAACCATGTATTGAATGATGTTATGTGCATGTTGTGTATGCATGAATGTGTATATGCATGAATGTATGAATGTATGTATGAATGTATGTATGACTATACGACTTGTATGACTGTATGGAGGATTGACTTGTATGATTGTATGACCGATAAACTTGGTGAGACAAGATTAGACAGGTAGGAAAGTGGACCGACGACGCAGTACAAACACTCAGCAATCTTCATTGAGGATGATGCCATTGGGGACATATCAAAACATTGACGGGGTAAAGCCCGATGTATGCAACAACCGGTGGGGAGAAAACACCTCCTGGGGGAGACGTGTTAATCCATAGACCTGGCAGAAGAACTGATGTTTCTGTGGTCATGCTTTTTGTTTTTTCTTTTTTGAATCCCTAACTTTTGCCTGGGCTGCCCTTTCGGGTTTTCAGTCCACCGGGAATATATTCTTTTTGTATGCCCCTAATTTTTGCCTGGACCGCCCTTTCAGGTTTTCGATCCACCGGGACGCTCATTTTTGCCTAAGCCTCCCTTTCGGGTTTTCGACTTACCGAGCTCTTTTTTTTTCTTTCTTTTTTAAAGCAATTGACCATGTTCAGCCTGCAGATCTTATCCGTTCTCAGGGTAACTGTTGACGCACACTTCACTTATTCATGAGTTCAGAGAGAATGTGTTTGTTGTTTATGCTTTCCAAAAATATAAAAAGATTTATAATTTTTTTGAAAAATATTTTACTTCAAGTACTACCATCAAAAATAGAAGAAATTTTATAAACCGAATAAATGGGAATTCCAAATAAAAGGCACAGGCTCAAATTCATTTAACAGAGTGGTGGCCCGCCAATGGCGTGGCTCCACGGATATCACAAAGTTTGGAAAATGGTAAATATAAGGGAAAGGTACATTGAACACAATAACCGCTATTCTCCCTAACAACTTTGAATTTCACTGTTTAGATGCTTCAGATTCAGAGTCTCTTTGACTGCTAATGTGCCCTAAGTGAGTCATGGCCAATCCGATGCAGTTACTTTGTCTTTTGATCCTTAATTTTTACATAGATCACCCTTTCGGGTTTTCGACCTATCAGGATGATTATTTTTCTGTTTTATGTCTCTAATTTTTTCCTGGACCGCCCTTCCGGGTTTTCAGTCCACCGAGACGCTCATTTTTGCCTAAGCCGCCCTTCCGGGTTTTTGACTTACCGAGCTGTTCTTTTATTTTTAGACAAAGTATTTATTGACTGCATCTGTGTTCACAGGACGGGGAAGCTCATCATCATCCATAGTCGTAAGAGTCATTGCACCACAGGAGAAAACCCTCTTGACGACATGTGGTCCTTCATAATTAGGCGTCCATTTGCCCCTGGAGTCCGATTGAAAGGATAAAATCTTTTTGAGCACAAGGTCTCCTTCTCGAAATTCACGGGGACGAACCTTCTTGTCAAAGGCTTGTTTCATCCTCCTTTGGTATAATTGTAAGAGAAGAGGGTTGCCCCTGCTGATGTTCGCACCGAAGTACGATACTCATGCAAAATAAAAGGGAGCATCTCATGCCAATCCTTGTAGGTGACCACCATTTTCTGCCCTATCTTCATGATGTATTTTCTCTTTTTTTTTGTTTCTTCTTTTTTTGCAGCTTCAATGGCACCATTCATCTGGGATTCGACCAGGAATATTGTAATGGCAGTTCTCCTGAACCCAAGTTAATCCTTTCATATACTAATAACCGCGAGACCTCATCGGGAATCTCTTCGTCCTCTTCCTCTTCAACTTCGTAGATAGGGAAATCAAAGTTGTGAGAGACAATAGGGTTACAGTGTTCAACGGGTTTATTGATGTTCAGTCTACATATGATTGATGATTGATTTTAGAAAATGAGTAAAAAAATGCAGACCTTTTGAAATTGATTTACAATAAAATATTTTTGGGTTTTTTGTGTTACCATTTTCCAAAAATAGCAAAGAATAAAAGGACATAGTCGAGGACAAAACGACTTTTTATTTGATGATGGAAATACATGAAGCAAAAAGCCCTACAAAAGTTCACTTTCGTATCGGGCGGAACGAAAGGATTTATATATATATTTTTTAAAACGAAAAGCAAAAACAACAAAATGTTATTTGGAACAATGAATAGCGGAAGGGACGTCAACAGCGACCCAATTACGGCAAACCCTGCCATGTGCCACAAAACTAGCTGCCACCTCCTCCAAATCGTCTTCAACTGGGTAAGCCTCTGAACAAACTTGCACCATATTAACAGATGCAGTCCCATGATCCGGTAGTGGATTAGCTTGCACATTGGGGTTCAAATCTTTGAAGGACAGGATACCAGCCTGGATCAACTTTTGGACTTCAGCTTTCAAGGCGTAACAATGCTCAATGTCGTGACCGGGTGCCCCTTGATGGAAAGCACAAGAGAGATTAGGTCTATACCCACGGGGCAACCTTTCAGGTACCGGAGGAGGCGCCTTAGTTTGGACAAGATTTTTCTCAAGCAAAACAGGAAGCAACTCTGCATATGCCATAGGGATTGGATCAAAATGGGATATCCACTGAACCCGATTCTGTTGGGCGAACTGTTGGGGAGCCCGCTGGGGAGCCTGTTGCCGAGCCTGTTGTCTAGGCTGCTGTTGATACTGTTGCTGAGGCTGTCCATGAGCCACCATACTTACCTGTTGCTCTCTCTTTCCTGAGAAGCCATTCCCAAACTTCTTTGTACTGCTGGCAGCAAAGGCACTTTCCATAACTAAACGTCCCTCTCGGACTCCCTCCTCCAGACGCATTCCCATATTAACCATTTTAGTGAAATCACTAGGCGCACTTGCAATCATCCGCTCATAATAAAATGAACCAAGAGTATTTAGGAAAATCTTGGTCATTTCTTTCTCCTCCAAAGGTGGGTTGATTTGAGCAGCAATTTCTCTCCATCTTTGGGCATACTCTTTGAAAGTCTCCTTGTCCTTTTGAGCCATGGCCCGGAGTTGATCTCTGTCTAGGGCCATGTCCAGGTTGTACTTGTATTGGCGGACGAAGGCTTCTCCTAAATCATTGAAAGTTTGGATCCTGGTGCTGTCCAAACTCATGTACCATTTTAAAGCTGCGCCAGTTAGACTGTCCTGGAAGTAGTGGATGAGTAATTGATGGTTATCTGTCTGGGTAGACATCTTCCTAGCATACATCACTAGGTGGCTTTGAGGACAAGTGTTCCCCTTATACTTTTCGAATTCAGGGACCTTAAACTTGGGCAGGATCTTGACATTTGGCACCAAACAGAGGTCGTGAGCATTTTTCCCAAAAAGATCTTTCCCCCGGAGGGCTTTGATTTCTCGTTGCATCTCGTCAAACTTTTCCTGGAAATCATCCATCCGATCCTAAGCCCCTACACTTTCTGTGTGAAAGATAGGTTCATTGTCGTATTGGGTCGTATGAATCAGTGGAGCTGAAAAGGCCATAGTAGCCTGAGGAAAAGTAACACCGGGTTGAGGAGCAGAAGTTGCAACAGGAATAGGGATGAATCCTTCTCCGGAGCTAAGAGGCATGCCCCATGGATATCCGTCGGGCATTGTGTATTGTGGAGCACTGGTGTGCGCTGTCGGAGTCGAAGTAGTTGCAGTTGTCAACTGAGCTAGAGAGCTAGGGGAAGGAGACGGTGGATGAACTTGTGCGGCTGCCAGCAGCTTTACCAACTCTGTCAATTCTTCGATCCTTGTCCGCATGGATGTCATTTCCTCCCGAAGTACTTGGTTTTCTTGTTCCAGATGGTCCATTCTTTTTCTCAGATATGCTCTAGTGTTGTACGTGTAAGTCGGTTTCTGCTGAGGACGTCGGGCCACTTTCTTGGACTAGGCAGATGGACCTTTGAAAAAACAAGACGTGAGACTCGGCTTGAGAAACTATGAATGCGATATGATGCATGATTATGCGTATGCAAAAAAGAAGAAAGATTTGTTATTGAAGGACTTTGTTGAAGTAATTGTAAACATCATGGTTTGAACATTCTTTCGAGCATCAAGGCATTACAAAATAGTTCCTTTTTTAGAAACCAAGCCAAGGGACCAATTCAAAAGTCCTTTAGTGGAAACTAGATTTTAACAGAAATTTTTTTTAAAGACTCCTAGCTTCCTTAGATTCAACAAGTCAGGGCTTTTGAAGGTGTACTTCCTCGTGCTCCTCTATGATGTTTTAAAAAAAACTTGTTTAAGTCCTTCGATAATTGGATGAAAAAAAGAGTTTATGCATGGATGCATGCATGCATGATTATGTTAAAGAACGGAGAAAACATGGTGAGGTTAAGTCCAATAATGTTGGAGTTGAGGGTAAACACGCCATTTGGTAAGGACTATGGTTTCACATGTATCTGTATCACGGGTTCTACCAAGTTCCCAAAGTCATTGACCACGTCCGAATATTGTCGGATTACGGGACTGACTCCCGGTCCAACGACGTTCGTAGGAAAGTCTCGTTTGAGTGTAATATCGCGTATCAACCAATTCAAGACTACTCTTGATTAGCCACCGGACTACGTCCTAAAAGGCCAAGATGGGTTAAAGGTAACTAAAGGTCCTCAACTTCATAGGTCACTTAAAAATAACAATGTCAAACACGGCTACTCATGTCGACATGGTATTACCTTTAAGAGACCTCCATTGAGTGGGGTTATATCACATGTACCAACACCCAAGACTACTCCTGATATGGCACTTTGATTATACCACCATCCTATCTTATGTTTCTCTCAAGCCCGGGTGTAGGACTTATCTCACCACTCACGTAAAAGGAAAAAAACACATAGGCACATATTTACATTTTTTGTTTTGTTTTAAGCAAGTTATAGCACAAAATGATTAAATAAATTCAAGTTAGGCTCAACCCTCTTAGGGCATCCCCAGTGAAGTCGCCATTTCTGTCGCGGTGATTTTTGGAGATCAAGCTATTGATTAGCGTTGACTCACTAATTTTATTTCACGACTGAACTTTTAATTTTTTAAATGAAAAGTGGAAAAAAGTTCTAAATTACCACATTTTTAAAGATTAGGGTTCGGGGGTTAGTTACGTTTAGGGAAGGTGTTAGCACCCTAAACGTTCGTAGTACTCTACGAGAACCTCTTGATTTTATTTATTTAGTTTGACTACAACTTGCTTATTTTTTTTTAAAAGAAAAGAATGAATTAGAATACTGAAAAAAAAAATAAAAATATTTTTTGTATTTTTTATGATTTGGAAGGACAAGGTCCTTTGCCTACGTACCCGTGAGGGATCAAAACCTCGTAGTTCGGGGTAAAAAAATGACGGTTGATTTGTTTTGTATTTTTTATTAGTTTTTGAAAAGTTTTAAAGATAAAATAAAGGCCAAGTGGCAAAAAGAGATTGGTTTGTGTTTTTTAATTTTTGAAAATGATTAAAGTGTTATTAAAGTTGATTAATGGTTATTTAAAGAAAATAAAAGAGAAAAAGGGACACTTGATTGAAAATCAAGGTTTATTTAAGAAAAGATTTTTTTTGTGATTTTTGATTATTTGCATGTTTTTTTTGTTTTTGGATATGGACTGAGACTAAAAATATAACTAAAAAAAAAAGCTAAACGCGAGGAAATTCCGTGGTGACGTTGGATCACCACGAAATCCTTTTGAAATTAAACTAACCTAATATTTTTTGTATTTTTCTTTTGTAAAGCGAAATAAATGAAAATAAATAAAAGATATAAAGCAGAATAAATAAAGTGAGTGTCAGTGTAAATTCTCATTTATATTTACATGGGTCCTAAATACATTCTAATAAAATAAAAATAAAAATGACAAAATGATAAACAAGAAAAAAAACGAAATTGCAAATGCATTAAAATAAATATGCTAATAATAAAACTAAAATGAAAATGCATGAAATAAAAGAAAAATAAAAAAATAAAAATGCATGATGTGCTAAAAATAAAGGTAATAAAATAAAATGCATGAGAATAGAAGGACTAAAATAAAAATGCAAGAAAAGAAATAAAAGGGAAGAAAATAAAAGAAAAGAAAATAGAGAAAGAAGGGGTGCAGGAGAAAAAAGGGGGTGCAGAAAACGATCTGAGAAGAAAAGAGGAAAGAAAACGAATTGGGCCGTGTTGTGCTCATTGGGCTGAAGAAATAAAGAAAACCGGACCGGTTCGGTCTGAGAGAATCGAACCGGTTCGGTGTCCATATATATACTAAACAGCCGGTTTTTCTCTCATTTCATAAAATCTTTCTCTTTCTTCTCCTATCCTCTCTCTCTCTGAACTTTCTCTTCCCTCTTCTCTGACTTTTCTCCGGCGCGGCGGCCGGCGGTGCTAGGGGGCGGCGCCACCGCGCCGGAGCGGCGAACACCCTCCTTTTCTAAAAAAAAAAAGTTTTCGGGAGCCTTCTTCTCCCTCTAACCAAATATGATCTCAGCTTTTTCAAATCCTCTTTTAAAAGTCCTAGATCTAGTTTTGAAATTTCAAAAAAAACACTACCTTTTGAGGACAAACTGTGTTCGGTTTTGTGGGATGATGGGTGAGGTGTGTTGTGGTTCGGTTTTGAGTGTTGGTGGCCGCGTGTTTGGTTCCGTGATGGGGAGGAGTGGCTAGGCCGCGTGTGTGTTTTGTTGTGTGTGAGTGGGAGTGAGTGGTATGGTGGCGTGTGTGGAGGATGGCTGGATGGTTGGCCGAGTGTGTGGAGGATGGCTGGATGGTTGGCCGAGTGTGTGGTTATGGGCTGTGCGGGTTTGGGTTTGTTTTGTGTTTGCTGGGTTGTTGTGGTTAGAGGAGGGTGGTTTGATGGTTGGTGAATGTTGTTGCTGTTATTGTGTTTTAGGTTTTTTTTGATTGAATTCTGAAATGCCTCCCGTGTTGACTGATTCCCCCCTTTCTCTGTTGTGCTACCTTAGTTGAATACACTAATTGCTATCAATGACCATAAAACTGAATAAAAGACCATTAAGTGACACATTAAAACACATTAAGTTTATGAAAAAAAAAAAAGTCTCCTCCACACAAGGTCAGACTGATAAAATTAATTAAAAAAAAGGTAACTAGTAAAAAAAGAATAAACAATAAAAATGTTTTAAAAAAATAACACTAAAATATTTAAAAGAAATAAAAATAAAGATAAAAATAATAATAAAAACAAAACAAAAGACGGACCCGAATGAAACTAAAAAAATGAGGTATTTTAAAATATCTCTGTCGAAATTTCGTCTGAGACGACGAAAAAATTTCGAACCAAAAGACGAGTGAAAAAGAAACTTTAGGTCAAAAATTGGGGTATGACAAAGTCCGTTTGAGTCCTTTAATTTTATCTCCGTTAAACATTTTAGTCCATTCCGTTAGGTTTAATTAAAAAAACGTTATTGTTATACACGTGTCATTTTAGAATTGGCTAAAACTTTGATTCTTCTTCTTCTCTATTCTTTCCTCCTCTTCTTCATGATATTCATCATCGACATCAAACAAGCCCAGTAAACAAACCCAAAAAAACCCAGCTAACAAACCTTTTCATTTTCTTCGTCTTCATTATCATCATCATTAGAAACCTTCATGAAAAAACCTAAAAAAAAAAAAATCAATTTCAATCAAACCCAGAGCATAACATTCTCCTTTCTTAACCAATCTCAAAGCTTCATTCTATCTAATGCAATGAACATCAATTTTAAACCAATCTGAAACCTACAACACAATCTCAAACCAATAAACCGTGATTTCTGAACCAATTTCAAATCATTTTTCATTTCAATAATATCTTTTTTTTTGTTCAGATTTGCAAAAACCTTCTTAGATTTTTGAAGAATAAGGTTTGTATTTGTTCAAAACTTGAACTTTGACACCTCCATTTTTCATCAAAAGCACCAATCATCTGACATAGAAACATGATGAATGCTTTCTCTCTCCCAAAACCTACAAACAAGCATAAAGCTATACACAAAAAACATAAAGCTTTCATTGCTACCTTTCCAAAGTTCTCACGCCAAATGCTTCAAAACGCAGTTTTGTTTTTTTTCGTTTTCTGCTTTTATTGTTATTGTAGTTTTTGGTTGATATTTGGGACGTGGGTAGGGTTCAAAATTGAACCTTTATGGGATTGTGTTTGATTGTGATTGTTTTGTTGTTTGTGTTGATGGTAGAGAAAAATTCAAAATAAAAAAAATCTTGACATATGAGAAATTAATTATTTTGGGTTTGCTGGGTTTTTTTTATGAAGATGGTGAAGAATTGGAAGAAAGAAGATGAAGAAAGAAAGAAAGAAAATTAGGTGGTGATAGTATACTATTACTTACAATAGACCTCCAATATCCAATGGTTTATTTTTTGACAAATAGATCAAACGGTTAAGATTAAAATATTAATGAAGTTTATGGTGTATCACTTATAATATTGGTTCACCTAAGACATTTGGGGTTAACCCCTTGACAGAAGGGACCAAAATGTTTAACGGAGATAAAATTAAAGGACTCAAACGGACTTTTTATTACTTATGAGACCAAAGCGATACCAAAAAAATAATTAAAGGACCAAAAGAGCAATTTAACCTAGATTTTACTTTGTTTGGGAATGTTTTTAAAATGAACAATTGTTTATGTACTCTCTCCGATTTTTCACCAGAGTAGTTAAAAAAAAAAGTTTTGACCATACAAATTTTTAAATGTATTGATTACTTTTTTTTTCTTCAAATATACTCCTTATTAATACTACCAATTTGTCTTGGTATATTAAAAGTTAACATTTAATATATATTTAATTAAAGGTAATATAGTAACAATCACACACATTTGAGACACATTTATTACTCCAACAACTTTTCTTAATATTCGTGATTTTTGTAAACTACTCCTATAAAAAGGGACGGAAGGAGTATTTCTTAAAGTTTTATATGAAAACTTGACTAGTAAATGGTCACTTTAGACCCTGACTCTGCACATCGATGTCACAAAGATCTCTGACTTAGGATTAAATACAAAGTAGTCCCTGAATGTGCACTTCCGTTATCAGTTTAGTCCCCAACTTTAAACACTTCTGTTAAGTGATGAGGTGGCAAATGTTTTGTGCTGACAATGTGCATGAGGTGTCACAAAGACTAAAATGAAAATAGAAAATGGTCACTTTAGTCCATGAATAGAAAATCAATATCCTCAAATTGAATCTCAAATCCCGAATTTAATCCACAAATCCCTAAATCTCATCTAATTCACTCTTTTGTTCAAAATTAAATCTTCCATTAAACACCAAAATCGAATCACATGATGATGTGTGTTGGCGCAAACTCGTCCCAACGAAGTGTTGCTCATTCGTCAAAAACTGAGTCTTCATCCTCAATGAAGCTGTCATGGGCATATAGAATAAACAAATAGAAAACATTAAAATGATCATTAAGGTCCCTGACTGTGCGTACTTATTATCAGTTAGGTCCCTGACAGTAAACACTTACTGTCACTAAGGTCCTTGACAGTAAACACTTATAGGCACAAAGTGGCAACATCATAGGTACATATAAAAATAATCACTACTATAAAAAGTGCATACATTTTGCATCATTGATTTGCATTCTGTGAAAAAGATCTCCTTTTGACTTTGGCTGGGTTTTGATGATAACTATACCACATCACAGAAAGAAGAAAGTTTGGAGGCTCAAGATTAAGAATGAAGATTAGTGTCTAAGCTTCTTGGTTATACTCTTTGTAAGTATGACATCTGTCTTTTGATTTATCATTCTTAACTTATGAAACAACTTAGAATGCTCAAAAAATAATTACAACCATTTTTTCTAGGTCTACAGATGAAGCAATGCTAAAGCTCTCAAGAAAATAAATCACACACTCAATGATTTTTAGATAAATGTGATTGGGTGAAAATATTTTTATTAGAAAAATTATTTTTGATTTTGAAAAATCATTTAAATGAATTATGCCTCGAATAAATTTGTTTCAGCACATTTATTTTATTTGGCCAAAATTGTTTATACAAAAGAAAAATGTATACGTGTCTTATTTAAAGGCATGTTAACGACCAAAATTGTTTATACCATGGCTATCTTTATCCTAACAAATTAGACCTATTAAAACTACACTATTTTAAGAATCCTTGCTTCTAAGCATGTCCACATCATCATAAGATGACTTGACATATGTTTCAAAAAATTCTCCTAAATTTTAATTCATGCTTAATAATAATTATTATTTAAAATCCATTTTTAATTTAAAATTAATTTGTTCATAAAATTACAATCAAATAATTATGATTACAATCAAATTAATTTGTTCATAGAATTAATTTTGTTTAATATAAAACTAAACATTATATTCTTATGATATTAAATGGTAGTTTAATCAATATTTTTAATTTGTGTTATATATGCAGATATAATTGGAGACATGACTGGAGTGAGTATTGAAAGAGAATATTAAAGAGACAGTGGAAAGACTAAGCTGAATATTATTGAAATGGACTCAAATGGGTAAGCGTGGTATTTTGTAAGTGTATTTTTTTAAATATGTATTATGGTATTTAATTAATTTTTGTATAATCTTTGACAATTTTGAATAGATATAACTTTAAATGTACTCTTTTAGAAGGGTATATTGAAGAGTTGAACTCTTTTCTATCTTATGGTGAATCTGAAAAATGTTGTTGTTGTCATTATGTTGGCAAAAGTTAAATTGTTTGAAGGTAATAATATATAACTAGCAATATGATTGTTTGTGTGTGTGTGTGTGTTTGTGTGTGTTATATATATATATATATATATATATATATATATATATATATATATATATATATATATAGTGTTGTAGAATGTATTTTCTTCCACTAAAATCACCTTCAATCCTGAAATTAATAAAACAAAGGAAATGAAGAAAATGTATGCTTATTTTTGTAGATATAACATTTTTGTACGATTCCTTTATGAAATACATTTTTTATTAAATAATAATATTATTGACATTTACTTTTTTTTATAAGGCAGGAGAGAGGACAAACATCAAGAGGAAGCAACAACATCCCAACTAGGTTGGCACACCGATGAACCTCCATCTTATGCCGCCAATCTCAACAATTTTATTAAAAAAAGGGAAAAAATATATATACAAGATGTAAGACCCCGATCCCCGAGACTACTAATTAAATAATAAATCATGAAATTCAACATAATCAGGATATTACAAATCATCATTCAACTCATACATATTCCTCATATAAAAATCTCATAAACAATAATCACAGCACAACGGAAAATAATACATCTCAACAAAATGTCATCTCGGGTCTCAACATAAAAATCTCAAATAAATGCATCATAAAGAATAATCCGAACAAGATAAAATAAATTCCTAGACTCCTAGATTAGAGCACCTAATCTAGACATCTGCAAAGCAACGTAAAAAGGAGTAAGCGTAACGTCGTCCTCAACACAACTCACCAAGCAACTACTCCTCAACCTGCAAATCTACACCACAAGGGTGAGGCGACAACAAAGCCACTGGAGGGTAAGATATACGTCCAACAAAAGGATATAATAAACACATGTAGGTTTCAGGCAAAACATCAACAGCACAAAAACATTCAACATAAATAAATGCAGCAGAAGCGGGACCAGTCTCTCCGCCTATATTTTCTCTACTTGGTGGGTATCACGCTCTTCACTAACAAGAGCGCCCGCTATGTGGATGTTGCTTATCTGAGGTACTTCAGAGACTTGGAGCTTGTCTCTGATTATGCACGGGGAGCTACTGCCCTTGCACACCTGTGCATGGAGCTTAACAATGTCTCGCATTATAAGACCAAACATCTTGCAAGATACTTATCTTTGTTGCAGGTATAAATAAATAAATAATAATGGAGTGCATATTTATTAATTTTTATGCCTTCATTGTTTGTATATTTATATGTTGTTGACTTTGTTGCAGGCTTGGGTGTTTCAACACTTCAAGGGTATAGGTGCCAGGGATGCATGGGGTGGATATCAGGAGGCATGTCCACGTGCTTTGATGTATCTGCCGCTCAGGGGTTTGTCTTCAGTAGACGAGTACAGAACGCATCTGCATCAGCTGGATCTGGCGGGTGTTATCATGTCCCCGTATCATGAACACCGTGAGGCATGTCCCTTCGAGCAGGTCAGCCTTTACTCTGGATGGCTCAGATACGGTTCTCGTAGGGTGAGATATCTGTCGGAGCGTGTGCTTCGCCAGTTTGGGAGCGTCCAGACCATCCCCAGACATCCATGTGAGAGTGCATCTTCCCATACGACCTTAACGGAGATCAACCATCGCTATGTGCACTATCTTGATAATATGCTGACAGCTCGAGACTTGGAGCTTGCTGCTAGGACTGGTGTGGAGACGTCACATGGATACATCAGATGGTTTTATTCCATCTCACATCCACACGTCATTCTTCCGGACGAGGTTGTTCAGGTCCCGAGGCCACCCGAACAGGAGGCCCTTGATGAGATTGCTGCTGAGCAGGACGGAGAGCAGGGGTACTTGGTGTTGACCGAAAGGTTGGGTCATATCAGAGACCATGTCTATGCCGTCATGCCCAGTGGTGTGGTGGAGCAAGGGTCTGATTAATGGCGCCATTTTGAAGCAATCTTGGAGGAGGTTCATGGAGGGCGAGTTTATCGCGGTAGGCGTGTTGTTGGGGGTGGGGGTGGGGGTGGCGGGGCTTAGTTTTAGTTTTATGGTGTTGTAACCTTTGGATAATCATTAATTTTCAATTTTATGTCTGAACACTTGGTTTGTAACTTACGTATAATTTTAGTTTTAGTTTTAATGTTTGAAAATTGTGTTGTTTCTTATCGTTTCCATTACAACATTTTTGTTATTTATTCATGAATGCATCTTTATTTCACAAGATTACATAATCTGTATGTATCAGAGAAAAAACAATGTTCCTGTTTCTGTACTGATACATTTCGGATTATATAAAACATTCCGTATTATATAATCCGAACTAGTCATTTTTTTTTACCTTTTTTACACCAAAGTTATGATTTTCTGGGGTGTTTGTCATGTTTCGGATTATAAAATACGAAATGTCTAAAATGATTTCGTATTATAAAATTCAAAGTGTAGTTTCACATACATTACACAAACATCTCCAATGTGCTCTATGTTCCAACAACTTAAAAATATTTCGGATTTTATAATCCAAACTAAGTCCGGATTATAAAATCCGAACAAAGGGTATTTTGAAAAGAAAAAAATAGGGCGCGCGAGAATGTCATAGGGTAGGAAAAGTAAAAGCCATAAATTTTTTAGTTGGTCTGGTGTTTCCTTGGTGGTTTTGAAAGATCTTCATGTCTAGATAGAATTATTTTGTTCCCTATTTCGTCAAGGGAAGGGTTTAACGGGATAATTTGGAGAACAAAGAATGACTATATCTCCTCTTTGAAATTTCTTGTGGTTGACGAGTTCGTTGATTCGATTAAATGTGTACCTTGGAGGTGGTTACTCTATAAGAAAAAAAAAGTGGCTACTGTTTGTACTACAAATGGGTTTCCAATCTTTTAAATTATATCCATAAATGCTTCTAATGATTTGGAGATTTAACATATAATTATAGAATCTTTCAAGTTAACAAAAATAATCATCGTCAAGACAAGATTTTCTCGTCTTAAAAGCAAGGATCACATTTAGATCCCAACATAATTTTGGAACATAAAACTTGAATCTTTAAGCATAGAAATTTACACTTTTACACAAAATTAAGACTTTAGCACAAGGCTTAATCTCCCATCATAACTTTTGATTATAGAACATGTACTTAACATAAACATGAACATAAATATAAAACATGAACATAACTAAAATGCTTCAATATAAATATAGAACTTTAAAATAAATAATTTGCTTCAATATAAGTAAATGTTTGGGTATAAAAAAGGCTTAATTGCAGATTTGGTTCTCTTATTTTAACCATTTTGCGAAATTGGTCCCCCTATTTTAAAATTCGATAGTTTTGGTCCCTCTATCTATTAATATGTCTAAAATATGGTGATATAACATGTTTTAAATGCAGCTTTTAAGAGAATTTTCTTACTATTTCATCGATGTTGATATTTTTGTCAACTTGAGATCATATACCATGACATTGAAAACCTATCACAACACCTTTTTTAGTTAAAAAATATGATGAAGGGACCAAAACTGTCGAACTTTAAAGTAGGGGACCAATTTCATAAAAAAATGAAAATAGGGGGACCAAAACTGCAATTAAGCCAATAAAAAAAAGTTTCAATATAACGAAAGAGTTTAAAAATAAACTGTAAATCATCTACTATCCACTATTTTTAAATTAAAGATCACATCTTTGTCCCAACATAAATTTGGGGACACAAAATTTGAACCTTTAATAAAATTAAAAATTTGAATCTTACCGTACATATAAACTTGAACACAAAACACAGATTGGATTTCTAAGCATAGAATTTGAGACTTTGTTATGAGATAGTAATTTGTTACAAGGCCTAAGCCATTGATATAGTTCTTTCTTATACATAAAGTTTAAAGTTCTGAATCTTGACATGACCTGAATATAAAAAGGGACTAAAATTTTAAAACTTTAATATAACTAAACGTTTGAACATAACATAAAACTTGAACACAACTAAATGCTTGAACATAAATATATGGCTTGAACAACAAAATAAATGTTGAAACATAACTAAAATTTTAAACATAAATATAGAACTTGAAAAACAAAATAAAACTAAAATAAAAACCTTAAAGATAAATATAAAACATAAACATAACAAAAAAACAAAAGACAACTAGAAGTAGAATTAAAGAGATGAGATGGATATAGAAGAAATTTAAGTTATTCACCCACACACATACCAACTTGGTCAATGGAGAGAGAAACAATTCAGCACAAATTTCTCTCACAATTTTTTTCTAAGTGTCTAACATAAAAAATGGGAGGAATGAGTATTTATAGAGAGAGAGAATAAGTGTCTTGGTTCTTGTGTAATTATGCTCCTTTTGAGGGTTTGGTTGGTCATTTCTCCCCTTAATTTCAGGCAGGGTCTAATAATATCTACTCCCTCCATTTCTTTTTAAGTGTCTCTTTTGGAGAAATTTTTTGTTCCTATTTAACTGTCACTTTCAAAGTTCAATGCAACATTAAATGTTGTTTTACCAATATTACCCTTAGTTATTTAATGCGGAGAGAGAAATATATGAAATGAGATATTAAATGAATAAGGTCATTATAGTAAAAGTATAAATTATTGTATCAAAAGTAGTATTTATTGATTATATTGGTTTGTGTAAAATGTAAAAAAGTGACAATTAAAAAGGAACGGAGGTAGTAATATGTTATGAATATAATTTTATCTTATAAAAGTAATAAATCACTGCATTAGTAGATATTATTTAACAAAATACAAAATACGACTTATTAGACCAGATACAATGGGAGTGTTGAATCTCCCTTTCAACTGTTGAGAGAGAAAAAAAGTCTTGCAATGGTGTTGTTTAATGTAGTGGAATGCTGATGTGGAATGAAAAGTGTTGAATGCATTCAACATGTTTAATTGCTGACGGGTGGGTCCCAGAGAAGCCACGCGGCGCATTTTGGTTGGAAGTGAGGGCGAGTGCAGCCCACACGCTAGACAACGCGAGTGGGCGTGGCATGTGGGTTGGAGAGAGAGTCTGAAATGGATAATAAATGACACGTGGCTGATTCTGATTGGCTATCTGAATTTTTCTCATCTTAATGATTTGAACTCAATTATTTCATAGCAAATTAATTTTAAAAAAAATAAAAAATTACCAAAATTCACGATTTTTTTTCCTCTATAAATAGAGACTTGGTTCATTTGATTTGGACACAAAAAAAATCAAGTTTTTCAGTATCTTAATCTTATTATTATCCTTCTATTAGCTTTCCTTTTGAAGTTTTAAACTTCTTTTTTGTGAAATGAATCCAAATAATAATAATTTAAACACCCAGAATTCTTCTAATTACCCATTTAGCTACCAAAATCCCAACAATTATCAACATCCAAATCAATTTCCAAACCAACGTCCTCAAAACATGCATAATTTTGGTTTTGCACCAAATTTCAACCACTCATCCTCTGTTCCAAACTTTAATCCATATTATGGATCTATGATGGGATATCCATCTCAAACACCCCCGTTTAATGGTTATATGCCAATGGGAAATGAAAACTTTCCGAGTGTTCGTGCACCTGAATTTCCTGAATTTTCAACACAAATAACTCTTGGTGGCATGACAAATGCTAATGAAGTCACTCCAAATCCAGAGGATTCAACTCCTAAGAGCAAGAAAGCCCAGCAACCAGCATGGAACACTGAACAAAATTTGGTGCTAATTAGTGGGTGGATTAAATATGGAACAAGCAGTGTTGTTGGGAGAAATCAGAAAGGTGAAACATATTGGGGTAAAATTGCTGAGTATTGTAATGAGCATTGCTCATTCGATCATCCGCGTGATGGTGTTGCATGCCGAAACCGTTTTAATTATATGAACAAAATACTGAATAAATGGATTGGCGCTTATGAAAGCGCTAAGCGTTTGCAAGGAAGCGGTTGGTCAGAGAATGATATTTTGGCAAAAGCGCAGGAATTATACGCAAGTGGGAAGAATATTCAATTTACTTTAATGGCAGAATGGCACGCTCTCCGTGATCAACCACATTATGGTAGTCAAGTAGGAAATATTGGCTCAGGCAGTAGTGGATCTAAGAGATCTCACGACAGTGATGCATGTGGCTCAAACTCTATAGGATCTACTGCTCGTCCAATGGGTAGGGAGGCAACTAAGAAAAAAGGTAAAAAGAAAAGTAAGGAAGCTGCCTTGGAGGTGGTGGATAAAGAGTGGGCTGAATTCAAACAATTCAAGGAGAAAGAGCTTGAACAATTGGACAAGATAGCGTCGGTGCAACAGGAGGCTAACCCATTGATGAAAGAAAAGACTAATGCTAAGAAAATGAAAATGTATCGAAGAAAGGACATCGAACGTGCATTTGGAGCGCTTCAAGCTCGATTTAAAATCATCCGTGAACCAGCTCGCTTGTGGGACATAGCCGATTTGGGTATCATCATGAGGTCATGCATCATATTACATAATATGATTGTTGAGGATGAACGAGATTCATATTCTCAACGTTGGACCGATTTTGAGCAGTCTGAGGAAAGTGGATCTAGTACACCGCAACCATACTCGACCGAGGTGTTACCCGCTTTTGCAAATCATGTGCGTGCTAGATCCGAGTTGCGTGATACAAATGTTCATCACGAATTGCAAACAGATCTAGTGAAGCACATATGGGCAAAGTTTGGAATGTTTCGCGATTGAAGATGATTTGTATCGTACTAATTAAGTTACTTGTGTGTTGTCTGCTTAGTTTTTTGTATTGCATTTTAAGTTATTTGTGTGCCGCGTGTTTAGTTTATTGTATTAAGAAAATAAAAATAAATTATTTAAATAAATTTTGTTTTTACAAAAACACTAAAAAATAAATTGTTAAGTGTTTATTATTTTAATTTAATTATAATTGATAATTGTAATTTTATGTAATTATAAAAACAAAAATATAATATTAAATAAAAATATGAAATAAAAAGTGGTGGGGTAGAGTGTTGAATGAAAAAGTGGTGGGGTAGAGTGTTGAATGAAAAACCATTGGAGAGGGTATTTGTTGAATGAATGTTGAATTATTATGTGGAAGAGAGAGAAAATGATGTGGAGTGTTGGGAATAGAAAAAGTGTGTGTTGAATGTGTGTTGTGGTGTTGAACCGGGAATGGATTTCCTGCAGTGAAAATCCCTCCAGTTTTCTGCAGTGACACAATCTGCACCATTAATTATTTTCTCTCTCTTATTTTCAACATTTAAAATTTACACATGCATTAATTTTTAATGGATATGATTTCACTGGACTCTCCTGTGACTGGAGAGGATCCAAACCCGTGTTGAACCATTGTAAATGGTCTTATAATTAGGCTAAAGTGCACTTTTGGCCCCCTAAGTTTCAGGATGTTGCGATTTTGGCCCCCAATTAAAAAAAATGAATAATTTGTCCCCCAAGAATTAGCCTCATTGCAATAGTGATCCTTTTTGGCAATTTTGACTCAGTCAATGCTGAGTGGCATGTCACGCGTGTAATAACTAATTTAAAAAAAAGAAAAAAGTCACGCGTGTATTTACTGTTGAATTAAAAAAATAAAAATAATTGACACATTTTTTATAAAAAAAACCCAGATTTTTTTTTAAAAAAAAAACTCACCCTTTTCTTCATATCTTCATCTTCTTCATATCTTCATACTTTCATCATAAAAAATCTAGAATTAAAAAAAAAATGAAATCATCATTTTCATACATTCATTATACAATCCAGAAAAGAAGAAAATTAGCAGCAATTAGAGAGAATAAAAATACATTTAGAAACTAATCAAAGTAAAATCACACCAACACTTCAATTCCAGGATTCTGGTGAGTTTTTTTCCGAACACAGTAATTCAATTTTGCAGGAAACCGAGTCAACGCAATCCAAGTTCAATTCGTGACTCGCCGGCGGTGAACTCGGATTCGAGTTTTACGTCAGAAAGTTCAAGATGGCGGACTCCGACAACGACTCCGGCGGACCACACGGCGGAGGATCAAACGCACACGGAAGTGAGATGTCACCACGAGAACAAGACCGATTCCTTCCAATAGCAAACGTAAGCAGATCATGAAAAAAGCACTTCCAGCGAACACAAAGATCTCAAAAGACGCAAAGGAAACAGTTCAAGAGTGCGTTTCAGAGTTCATCAGCTTCATCACCGGCGAAGCCTTCGATAAGTGTCAACGTGAGAAGCAGAAGACGATCAACGGTGACGATTTGCTTTGGGCGATGACGACGCTGGGATTTGAGGAGTATGTTGAGCTGTTGAAAGGTTATCTTCAACGGTTTAGGGAGATGGAAGGAGAGAAGACGGTGGGGGCGCGTGATAAAGACGCACCGCAAGGTTCTAATAGTGTGAATAATAGTTCTTTCAATTCAACAGTAAATACACGCGTGACTTTTTTCTTTTTTTTTAAAATAAGTTATTACATGTGTGGCATGCCACTCAACATTGACTGAGTCAAAATTGCCAAAAAGGATCACTATTGCAAATGGGCTAATTCTTGGGGGGCCAAATTATTTATTTTTTTTAATAGGGGACCAAAATCGCAACATCCTAAAACTTAGGGGGTCAAAAGTGCACTTTAACCTTATAATTATTGTAGTAACTAATTTGAAAAAGTGCAGCTCCATTTCCCTTATCCTACATTTAATCCAGTTCCTTTAGCAGATAGCTGCCACGTGAGAAGTAAATATTTCACTTGTGTTTTTAACCTAAAAATAACTTGCCCATATATTGATTTTTTTAACAACAAAATTTATTAATAATCAGATCTCTGTGCACAAGACGAACAGAGACCGACAACGCAGAAACATATCAAAAGACGTCGTATATAGACGGAACACCTAAACAAAAAAAACATATCTCATACAACATAAACACCACTAATCAAAATCAAATCTCCAAACCCAAAGCCAACACCAACACTTAGCTAAACCCCCACATACCAACTAATATGCTAAAGCCTCCAACTCCATCGTGAATGACCACAAAATCAAAATCTACACATCTATCACACGCTACTCACACCAAACCCCTACAAAAAAACCATCAAAACCATCATACCTTGCCCATATATTGATTGCATCCAAGTTTACTTGATTTCCTCAAAGTGTGTGTGATGATTTAGATAAAACTATCATGAGGTTCATTTCGAAGGGTGTTGCTAATAAAGGATGCACTTAGTTAGGCAAGCTTGTTTTGGGAAATTTTTCTTTCCCGTAACAAATTATGGGTGAAAATATTTCAAGAAAGATACCTGAAATGAAGACTATGTTCAATGTGTCTCTAAGTTGATGATCAGCCATTTGGAAATCTATATTTAAAGCGTTACATAAACCACAAGATGTTTTTATTTTCAAAATCGATGAGTAACTCTAATTTTTATATGATCTTTGGGTCTTTAAATTTTTGTTGTTGTTCATGATACTGCTTTAAAAATTAGTGGTTTAATGGTGTATGTCATTTAAATTTGTTATACACCTTGAACTCGTCCCCACGAGGGCTGCTTTTGTCTAAGTGTTGATGGTAGCTCGTTAGTTTCGACTAATCAAGCAGGTTTTGGTGGTTTACTCATTCATAGATAATGATAGCTTGTTTTTGTTTTTAGTTCTCTTTTTCTTTACCAAAAAAAAAAGCTTATTTCTCTATCGCCATAACAACAACTCGTTGATGCTTGTACTCCGACCATTCTCAGCTCCATCGCTACCCTGACGTAGCACTAGGACGTATTGCGGTGGAGCACAATGAAAGACTTGGCATCAACGAGGTGCTACAATGGCAGGCATCGACGGTGTTTTCGCGGTCATCCGAAACTGAAAGGTTTTTAATTAAAAAACAAGTTGACCAACGAAGTTTTTAATCTGAGCCATCAAAATATTTAATTGCCACGTGGCAAACATCTGCTAAAGGAACTGGATTAGATGGAGGAGAAGGGAAATGAAGCACATTTGGACTCTATTTGCAATGTATCTTTTTCTTTAGGGAAAGTTGCTGAGCCAATGTGTGCACAAGATTGAGTTATATTCCATTAAAAAACAAAAGGCTATACAATTTAAGCCATTTATTTAAATCATAAGTTACTAGCAAATAAATAAAAGTATTATATCATTGATTTAACAAACAATATCAACTCAGGAAGATTATCAAGAAACAAAGTAAAAATTGCACCTAGTACAAAAATCAAAATAAAAGCAAGCATTATTTTAACAATATATCCTGAGCTTATTTGGTTAGGTTCTCTGCTTTTACCACCTGAAACCTGGAGAAAGAAAGTAAACAAATAAAGGTTTAGTTAATCATTCCATAGTTAAAAAATATAAAAGGAAAATAAAAAATTTCAACAATAAAAAAAAACAGTCTAGAAGTGATGTTCATGCAAAAGGGTACAAAGTTATGTTTTTACTTTAATATGAAAATAAACTTACATGTCTTGGTGTCTGCTTTGCCATTCCTTCTCTCTGTTCTTCTGCAAACAATAGTGAAACATTAATCAATTATTCGTAAATGGCTCTTAACATTGGTGAAACAAGTCATAGATCATTGTTTTCGTGGAAATTTTTTTAGCTGTTTTTTATTTAAATGGAGAAACTATGCTTAAATGTATGTACTCAAAAGATTTAAAGAAAGAAACGTTCATCAAAATATAACAGTTAAAACTATATATTTAAATACACCAGTGGGTTGAACACGCAACTAATTGAGATATAAAAGTTAAACCCTTACGTTAGATTTGAGTCAATCACACAATAAAACCTGGATGCCCTCAATTATTTTGGCATTTTGGCTCATCGCAAAAATCACATTATTCATTGATTTTTTAATTTGACCAAATAGTTGCCAACTAAATAACATACAACCTCTTGTGTCACTCTACTAGGGTATTCACCCTAGTTGGATTTGTGGTGTATAATTCCATTCCAATCCCCTTGTTGGTAGTGTAGTTAAGATTGAATGATGGGTCACCCTCATGGATTCATGCTGCGATCAGGGGAAGGTCGCCGGAATGACTTTTTGAGGTCAAGGTCGAGAGTTTCAAGCAGGGTCACTAGGTTTTTCATGTTGGGCTGCCCATTTCGTCGGGCCTTGTTGAAAATGGGTCGGGTTTGTGAAAAAGACCCATTTACACCCGTTTCTTCTCTCCTCCCTCACTTAGTACCACGACAACCCTATCAGCACTCATTATCTCCTCTCCTTCCGATGTTCTCACCCATTCGACCTTCTCTCCCCTTCCTGTGAACAGAAACGCCTGAATCGCCATACTCTCTGTGACGCCGGAACCACCTCCTCCTTGAGACGCAGGTATCTCCTCCACTGTTTGCCGTTCTCTCCTCCTCCATGCAACAAACTTTCCCCACAGCCCTGTCATGCAGGCAGTCAACTCTCCCATTAGACCCTGTTCATGTGGGCTCCTCTTTCACATTGGATTTATCTTCTCATTCCTCTTCCCACAGCGAGTTCAATGAAAATAAACCCATCTCGGTATCTTTTTCTTCGTTGTCATCGGTTGTGAGCCCTCCACCAAAACAACCACCATTAGACAGGACCACAGTTACGTTAGCAGTTGAAAATCATACAAGCCAAAGGATCTCTTATTCACAACTACTTGAGGATGTCATCCCTCCACCGAATCTAGTTTTTTTCCGGCCTCCGCCGAAACCACCAAATTTAACATTAGTATGGACAAAGGGTGTTGTTGAGTTGTTTGTGAAAATGGCCATAGAATCAACATTATGGCAAATCACAGTATGTGTGCAGAGAATTGTGGCTGAATCATTTTTCGGTATACTATCCTACCTGCAAATACTTATTGATCATAGGGTCAAGTTGGACTTTTGCAAGACCACTGATAATCGAACTGTGTCTGCAGCGACCACAATTTGTTGTAATTGGAGAAAGGATGTTAGAATAAGAAAATTGGCTTGTTGCCTCTAACTAAGTTTTATACCCATTCTATGATTTCTAAGTCATATCTCTCTCAAGAATGGGGAATGCCTCTGCCCGGCTGAATATACTTGCTTGTAATGATCCTAATTTTAGCATGAGAATGAAATTTTTCTTTTCTTACCTAATTTATCAACAACAACAAACAAGTCATATCCCACTAACTGAGGTCGGCTACATGGATCAAATTACGCCATAATGTTCTAGCATAAACCATCTTTGGATCCAACTCATTAATCTCTAAATCTTTCCTAATAGTTTATCTAATAGTTTTTCTAGGTCTTCCACTAAGTGAGGTCGGCTACATGTACTATCCCTACTACTGAACCTACATGTCTTCTCTTTACGTGCCCAAACCACCTAAGCTTATTTTCCACCATCTTTTCTATTGTAGTTGCTACCTTAACTCTATCTCTAATGTTGTCATTTCTAATCTCATCTCGTCTGGTCTTACTAAACATCCAACGCAACATTCTCATCTCTGCTACGCTTACTTTATTCTAGTGTTGGTTCTGACCTGAATTATAAATGAAGAAATTCCTAACCAATTGAAAATACCATTCCACACTTGTCTAAAATAAATAATTATATAGCGCTGACAAATATATTTAACTCAATTATTGACAACACATACAAATAAAAAAAATAAAAAAATGTCAAATTATCACTAATAAAACATTGTAATTTTAGGAATAAAAAAAATTAATAATTTCAGGAATAAAAAAAATTATCATAAAAGTAAAAAATAGGTAAAAGTAACAAAAAAAAAAACTCAATAAATTATTGATAATGGAAAATTGAATGAGGTAGAAATTTACATACCAGAAGAAAGAACAGTTTGAAGCTTCCAATTATGACCAAAATTGGAAAGAATAGCATTTGATCCAAAAGCGATTGTTTCTTCTTCTTCTTTTCCATCTTTTACAGCTTCAATATGTGTTGCGAATGGAACCGTTCCTTTGAGTTTCCGGTTTATCAGCGCCACCGCAAATCCCGCATCTGTTCCCGGAGCAAACCGTAGTGTCTTGCCGGAGGTTCGACAGTTAACCTCTATGAATTGTGGCGAGTCTTCTTCTTCTTCTTCTTCTTCAGCCATCGGAAACTTTGATTTGGTTTTGAGTTTGACTTTTGATTAGAGAGAAAGATAGAGATTGTGTTTTTTTTTTTGTTTCGTACTTGTTGTTTTTTTCGAGTCCAAAAATAACTAGTATTGGGTTTTATTATTATTATTTTTCGCTAAATATTGTTTTTTTTTAGATTTTATTTTTTACTCTCTCGATCTCAAAATAAATGATTTAATTGACTATTTTATATTTGATAATAGAATACACATTTTTATCCTTAAATATTTTTAAAAATATTCATTGAGACAAATCCAGCATCTTGTATGTTATTATTTACTTTTATGTAATAGTAAAAAAATATGTTATATAAATAGGGCACTTAATCAAATTATATCACTTATTTTGGGATTTAGTGAAAAATGAAATAGAAAAAAAAAATGTGTGGTTAGTTCTGCGGTGGCGAAAATTAATTATGAATTGATTAGATTTTTTTAGAGGTGATTATGAATTAATTGATTTTGTCCAGTAGTGGGTTGAGTATAAATTGACCTTTGTTTGGATATATTATATTTATATAAATGTGAATTGAATAATAAATTCATTGTTAAAATCAATTGTAGAATTCAAAAGTTGCGGATTCTAGCCATAAGTATAATCAATTCTACAAGTAAAATCAATTATAGTTATTATTTTAAGGGTATTACTAACTTGTGTCCTAAGGACACATATTAACGAATAAAAAAAAAATTTGCATTGAAAAACATAATGACTTTTAAGACGTATATTTCTATAATGAGTTCTTTAACATGTGTCCTTAAAGACACAAGTTATCATTTGTCTTCTTTTAATAGGACATAAGGTTCATATATTGAAATGCTAAAATAAAACAATACAATCAAAAGGATCGACAGTTGGGACATTCATCATCCACAAATCAAGACTTATTAAGATATCGAGATATATGCTAGGATACATATTGGACTTTCAGAAGACATTACAACATTAACAAATCCAAATCCAAATCATAACAACGAGATATTCTCTGCACGCAGCTGCAAAGACTAATCCATCAATTCATTTATATTGTGTTTCAAATTTTAGGTCGATATAACTTTTGTTCTTTAATCTTAATCTTTATCTTTATCTTTATAATACTAAATGTTAGGTAGTCTGACCTAACCCTAATGACTAACCCTAATTTTTGGTTTTGAAAAAAAATTATGAAAAAACTCCTGGTGGGGATCGAACCAGGTATCACATGCTTCCAAATCACAACTCTTACCACCAAGGTACTGATGTTTTTTATGACATGCAATTGCTTCAATGTTATGTATTCAACACAAATTTTGGGCTCTCTTTCTTTCAATCTCACAATTCCTAAATCATTTCTCACTCACTTTCATCTCTCTCACCATCATGCAATTGAACCTAATAACCATAACCCCGCCCTTTTTGACAGACCTAATTAATTTTTATGAAAAAAAGGTCTGCAAGGAATTGATAGCAGTTCCTTTTTTGAAAGTAGCACATGAAAATGTCATTTTTTTTAAAAGTCACTAACGTCATTGCAATTTCTTTTTTGATATCAGTTCCTTTTCATATACTTTTATCGATACAATTTTAGTGTAATTTTGTCTACCTCTTTGTTTCTCCTATATTATATTAATTACTTGAAGTTATTTATTCTGCCTTTTTATTTGCAAAAATCACTACACTAGATTATAACATTACTTTGTTTTCTCACTTTGACTTTTGAAACATGTTTACTATTTTCAATTTGCCTATTTTAGTTGTTCTTTTAACATGAATGTAATCGAATATGAAGGTTGAGAAATAAGGAATTCGGAAACACAAACTGGTAATATTATTTGGTAACAAAATAAAGTTAATAACTTAAATTGGTGTAATTTTTGCACCTTTTCTTTTGTTTTTTTTTTTCGATCGTTTCATAACAAACCGGGTTGAAGATGGTCTAGATCCAATGATTTGCCAATACGACATTAATGTTTATAATGTCTACATGTTTGATTCCAAAACATATATGCAATTAAAGAGAAGGAAAACAAGAAATCCTATTTCCCACTACCGCCCCCCACTTTCTTTCTTTCCCCAAATCTGATTCAAAAAAGAAAAAAGGTAATTTTTCCGAAATGAACTTCCTTTTGCAGGTTTTGAGAATATGAGGATAAGGTAATTGTGCTTATTCTGTTTTGTTTTGATATTATATTTTAATATGTTCTTGCAATTGACGTTTATATGAATCAGTTTAAAGCATTCATTTATTTTTGCTAAGTTCCTACAAAATGCAGATAAATAGATTGTTGAAGGCATGTTGTTTATGCGGTTGTTATAGACATATTATCTCTAAAATTCATCATTGTTCTGCTCCTGTTTGGATTTTTTTACTAAATATAAGTATCTCTGTTGCACAAGGTTTGTACCTTCAACTTCTTCTACATTAGATTCTCGATTTCTTTTCCTATTTTATTTGTTACTTTGAACTTTTATAGTGTAGCGTGAATTATTTTTTACTTTGATATGGTGGTCCTGTTAAGCTCTACAAAGTAACAATTATTTAGTTGTTCTGCTTTTGTCTTTAATCTAAAATAAGGTTTCAACCACTGAGATACTTTATAATAGGCGTGGCAGCAGACAAGCCATGCAGATTAGATATTTATGGCTTATGTGTTATTTGATATGTTCTTAAACTATTTCTACTTCTCATTCTCATTTTATTTTTTGAAAATGATGTTTCTTATGGCTGTTGATGTGACTTTCCTTATGGTTTGGTTCTCTCATATCATCGTTGATGCCAGAACTCATTGATTTTTATTCATTTGTTAATTTTTCTATCTACAAATTTGTTGCTCAGAACTCATTGTTGTGTGTTTTCTTACAACAAAGTAGTAATGTCCATTATTTAAGAGACTCAACACACCAAAATTGGAATGAAGGTAGTCAATGGATTCTATATTATGTATCCTTTTCGTTAATCGTATTCTACTTTTTTTTTTGAAGAATTTAATCGTATTCTAACTGATAACTAATAAAATTAATCCCCTTAAATACTAATTCTTGGAACAGAAAGTATGAACAGGAACAAAAAACCATAAGTTCAACGAAGCAGCAATTTATGTTAATTCTTCTTTTCCAATTTTCTATTCTATTTTATTTTTGAACCATGTATTTGCTTTTTGTTTTGCTAATTTGTTCTTTGTTTTAATTAATTTTTCCTGCATTCTTTTTGTAGACTGTGCACTTTTGAAAGATGCTCACATTGGGTAACATCCATGACTAGGGAAATATGACGATAAACTTTATATTGGACTGCAAAGACATAATTTACTGATATAAGAGATACCATCAAAGACATAATCTTTGTGTAGGGATGTTATGAGGGAGTCATTTTTACTTGGTGTTTTGAAGTTAAGGTGTAGTCTATGTTACATTTTTTAGATGTACAGTGTGTTTTAATTATGACTTTCTAAAACAACCCGTGCATCACACGGGTCGAAGTCTAGTTAATACTATTCTTTTCAAATTTAGAAAACATTTATATGAAACATAATTTTACTCTTCTTTTTAAGACATCCAAATTGCTTTAATCTAGAATTAAACATGATATATATTTTTTTTTAAACTAATTTCCCTGAAATGGAAAACTTGGGTGGGGATGGGGAGGTAGGAAAATCAAACATAATTTGAAGTACAAACAAGTTAATGAAGCATAAGTTAACACCTCTACAAACCAAAACATCATAATCTTGAGTCATGATAATTACAGTATGCATATAAGAAGAATAAACCTTAACCAGAGAATGAGTGAAATATCCAGTAATTAATACAATTAAAATGTAGCATAGAAAAGCAAACAACCATCCTTCAGCCAAATGTTGCAATGAGAAAGGATTTGTAGATGCTCATGAACTTGGCCACAAATGCTGTCAATGTAGAGAAGAAAAAAAGATGGTCAGCATGCAATAAGATACTGTATAAACCTATTACCTTACATCCCAATCTATAACCACTTTGTATAAATTCTATAATCTCTTTTTTGGGTGAACACGCAACACCGTATTCCCTGGTTGAGAGCAGAGACAAATCCCTCGAGGTACCAAGACATATTTAAAGAATTAATCTTTTCCAACAAATGTTCTTCTATACATGAGTTTAAATTCGATCCTGGACCACGTGTTTTAAGGAACCTACTCATCTGCCAACCGTGCCACACTATTGGTCATTGCTATATCCCTTATTTACTTTGTATAAACCTGTTGATATTAACTCATTTAGTGTGTTTTGGGTAGTGCTCGATGCACGCTGCATGTGTTTCAAGAAGCAAAAACATCACTAAACTAGCATCGAAGCCAACCCAACAAAATCTCACTTCTCAAAGGATGCAGCTTTGGAACATGCAAATAGGATGCAAGGCATACCCAAACCGCACCTTGACCACACCCTGACTGATGAGTCCGTGATAAGATCCAAATAATTGGGAACCCTCCGTTAAAAACTAGATATCAAGGAGGAGAACCAAACAACTTAGATACTACACTGAGCATATCATACTACTTGGTGTGGGACTTAGACGGGGTCCCATAATACCCTAGTCCCTATCAATCACCATGGCGAGTATAATAATTCCCCATGGGTTTATACAAAATAAACAGACAGCACAAAGCTCATAAATATCTGTAAAGAAATCCTATCATTGCACACATTCAGGTCGAATTCAAAGTACCTTCGATGTGAAAAATGGCCTTCTGTCCAAGGCGCATCCTATGTTCCTGGTTCAATGAGGGGAAAAAAAGAATCAGCTACTTCATACTCTTGAACAATATAAAATTAAAAATGGGTAGAAAAAATCTCCACCTATTAATTTAATTAATTCCAAGGGAATGAAGAATACATGGTAATGGTGGGGGAGGGGGTGCATATATAAAATGAAAAGAATATTAGATGAATGCTTATACACTAAAAGTGCACAGAAGAACTGCAAAAGAATTGTTTGAGTTTACAAATAATGTAAAACAATTACAGTAGGCCCTGAGTTCATGCAAAAGACATCATCATATATATTCCAGCTTCTGACATGAAATATCATGTCAATAGTGCACTTACATAATATGCTGCCTATTAGAGATAGATATTAGCTTAGTCTAGTTTAGCTTTGTCTAAACCAATATTGTAATGAAGCTTGTATCTAGATGCTTCCATAACTAACTATAGAAGTTAGTTATGCCAGCTGTATGCCAGCTGTACTGTTACTGACACGTGTCAGTCAGCATTGGGTGTAAACCTGCTATAGTAGGTAACCACAGTGGAACTATAAATGTAAGTGGTTACCTCCATTTGTAACAAGCTTTGGAAAATTCAATAACAGAAATCAAAGTTCAATGAATCTCTTCTCCTCAATTTCTATTATGGTATCAGTTTAAGCTCTGCTCCGATCCATGGCAGATCCACAACAACCACCACATTCCGTCGCTGCTTCCGGTGTTGCAGGGAGCTCCGTTCCCCCTCCATCTGTTCCAACTTCGTTTTCCTCTGAAAATCGACCTTCGCTGCAGTTTTCCATCAAGATCTCTGAAAAACTTGGTGAGAAAAACTTCCATCTATGGCGTCAACAGGTCGAACCGTTCATCAATGCTCATAATCTCACCGATTACGTCGTTTGCACTCGCGTTCCACCGCAGTTTGTGGATGATGAAGCTCGCCGCACCGGTACGGTGAATCCGGCGTACACGACATGGCGAAATCGCGATCAGATGCTTCTCTCATGGCTTCAATCAACTTTAACCTGTGAGATCTTGTCTCGTATGCTAGGTTGTGCTCACGCACATGAACTATGGGATCGATTGTTCAATTACTTTCACAAACAAACTCGTGCTCGTGCACGCAACCTTCGTGTGGAATTGCTTGCTATCACGCTTGAAAATTCTTCAATTCAAGATTATCTACTGCGTATTCGCACTACTGTGGATGAATTAGCGTCCATTGGAGATCCGTTACTGGTTAACCATCACATTGATGTTATTCTCGAGGGTTTACCATCTGAATATGCACCGGTTGTTTCCGTCATTGAGAGCAAATTCGATATTCTAGATCTGGATGAAGTTGAGGTCCTACTTCTTGCTCATGAACTTCGTTTGAACAAGTTCAAAAAGCAAACAGTTGTTGATGCTGCCTCCCTTAATCTCACTCACACTGTGCAACCATAGGCACATTCCACCACTGAAGCTGTCAAGCCCCCTTGAGTTTGTGGGTGGGGGGGTATTAGAGATAGATATTAGCTTAGTCTAGTTTAGCTTTGTCTAAACCAATATTGTAATGAAGCTTGTATCTAGATGCTTCCATAACTAACTATAGAAGTTAGTTATGCCAGCTGTATGCCAGCTGTACTGTTACTGACACGTGTCAGTCAGCATTGGGTGTAAACCTGCTATAGTAGGTAACCACAGTGGAACTATAAATGTAAGTGGTTACCTCCATTTGTAACAAGCTTTGGAAAATTCAATAACAGAAATCAAAGTTCAATGAATCTCTTCTCCTCAATTTCTATTATGTCTATTCAGCAGTTAGATGTGAACAACGCCTTTTTAAATGGCATTCTTGATGAAGAGGTATATATGCAGCAGCCTCAGGGCTTTGAATCAAGTGATCCCACTCTGGTGTGCAAGCTCAATAAAGCCCTCTATGGCCTTAAACAGGCTCCCCGGCAATGGTTTGAACGTTTACAAGCCACTCTCCTTCATCTTGGGTTCAAGCCCATCAAATGTGATCCCTCACTCTTCACTTACAACTCTCAGTCCAACACTATATATCTACTTGTTTATGTTGATGATATCATCATCACTGGCAACAACACAGTTCTTCTTCAAACTGTTATTTCCAAGCTCAACCAGGCCTTCTCTCTCAAACATCTGGGTTCCTTGGATTACTTCTTGGGTATTGAAGTCAAAACGTTGTCAAATGGTTCTTTATTGCTCACACAGTCCAAATATCTCAGAGATCTCCTCAACAGGTCCAATATGCTTGAGTCAAACCCAGTTTCAACCCCTATGCAATCCACTTGCAAACTGCGCAAAATTGGATCTCCAGCTCTAGCTGATCCCTTTATGTATAGGTCAGTTGTTGGTGCTCTTCAGTATGCCACCATAACAAGACCAGAGATCTCCTACTCAGTAAATAAAGCCTGTCAATTCATGTCTCATCCCCTTGAAGCTCACTGGGTTGCAGTCAAGCGCATTCTTAGATACCTTAAAGGTACTCTTGATCATGGTTTACTTCTATCCCCAGCTGTCACTCACAAACCTCCCTCCCTCAAGGCCTTTTGTGATGCTGACTGGGCCTCTGACCCTGATGACAGGCGCAGTACCTCCGGTGCAGCCATTTATTTTGGCCCAAATTTGGTATCATGGTGGTCCAAGAAACAACCTGTTGTGGCCCGCTCTAGCACAGAGGCAGAGTATAGAAGCTTAGCTCATGCCTCTGCAGAATTGCTCTGGATTCAGACCCTGTTAAATGAACTTCATGTTCCCTTTGCTGCACCAATTATCTTGTGTGACAATCAGTCTGCAGTCCTACTGGCTCACAATCCCATCATGCACTCTAGAACAAAGCATATATATGGAAATTGACCTTTTCTTTGTCAGGGAAAAAGTTCTCTCCAAGCAACTTGCTGTATCTCACATCCCTGGTGTTGATCAATGGGCAGATATTTTGACTAAGCCTCTCTCTACTTCCAAGTTTCTTGCTCTCAGACCCAAACTCAATGTGACTTCTGTCAAGCCCCCTTGAGTTTGTGGGGGGGGGGGGGGGGGGGGGGGGGTATTAGAGATAGATATTAGCTTAGTCTAGTTTAGCTTTGTCTAAACCAATATTGTAATGAAGCTTGTATCTAGATGCTTCCATAACTAACTATAGAAGTTAGTTATGCCAGCTGTACTGTTACTGACACGTGTCAGTCAACATTGGGTGTAAACCTGCTATAGTAGGTAACCACAGTGGAACTATAAATGTAAGTGGTTACCTCCATTTGTAACAAGCTTTGGAAAATTCAATAACAGAAATCAAAGTTCAATGAATCTCTTCTCCTCAATTTCTATTACTGCCCAATGGCAGACTTCATGCTTTAGTTCTGCATCCAGCTTCCTCAATAGCTCATAAAGTAGCCTCTGAACCAACGAAAATAATGTCAAGTATGAAAGAATGGAAAGCTTACCTAGGGACATCGCAAGGCAACACATTTACCTTCAAAATGATCTCCGGAGGAATGCAATTGATTAGAAGCTCATACAGCTTTCCTCGAACTTGAAACAACCTAAAGCATATGACATGAGAGATGAAAGATGCATTGCATGTGAGTAACTCATGCTAGATAGCTGACAACAGAATCAGATAAAAACTGATTGGTTGACTTCAAGGTTCAGTGTAGCATTTAGTTTATCATGAAAGATCAGAAAACTGTTGGCAAACCTTTTTGGGCTCTGTTCCTTCATTATGTCAGATGCAATTTCTGAAATATATTCCTCCCAGTCCATTGGAGGAATTGTTTGTTTATCAGTGAAAGGATACCTTCAAGTAAAGTAACACATGTTAATGTTTACAACATGCAAAAGAGAAAGTTGTTGGTAGTTACCCTTAAAACAAAGCTTTGAAAAGTAGATGAAGATCTTAGATTATGCATCGCATATTAAATGGGAAGATTGTGGAACTTACTGTTGGACACGGCAAGTCTCAAATGATAATATGGCCCTCCTCAAATTCCTATTTGATTTCTCGGCTATGCGAGCAGCAAAACCAGAAGGGAGTTGCAGCCCTTCTTTCTTACCAATGAACTATAAAACTTCACCAATCTGCCACATAGATCTCCAAAGATTTAATAAAGATGAACATTCAATTTATAGAATGGATATGCTAGACAATATCAGTATCAGTACATAAAATAATAAAATAACGTCCATTGACATGGTATTCTATGGTGGATGCTCGTCTGTTACATATTATATAGTAAGTACCTTCATTTTGAACCCTTAACCATCATGTTTATTTGTCCCTTGCCTATTGATAAGGGAACATTCAATTAGGGTATCATTTTGAATAAGTTGGGGAGAAAAGGGAGGTTTTGTATGTCAAGTAGTGGTGAACTTTGAAAATTGATCTTGACAACAAGAAAAAGAAAAGAAAAAGAAAAAGAAAAGAAAAAAGAAAGAAAAGAAACCAAGAAAAAGAAAAGAAAAAAAGAGAAAAATTCAATAAATCAAAAAAGTTGTCAAGATCAAAGTACTTTTTGTATATCACCAAGGGTTGATAATGAGATTTTGGAGGAAGTTGTGTAATTAGAAAGAATGTTCCTCTATGCTTGGCCATTTGAATTCAATTTTTCCCACATATGACATTTCTTTTGGAAACCAAGCCAAGTTACAACCCTCAAAGACCTTGTGATCTATGCTTTTGTGCTTTTTTAAATGATATTTGGATGGACACATAACTTAATCAAGTTGTAAGCAGAATTGCCGGATGTGAGTTCAAAACCCTCACTTCATGATTTCAATTTGCTTATTTACTTTCAAAGAAGTGTGTTAGGCGTGGTTCATAGTTAATTATGTTATTGCTTTTCATTGTATGATTTGAATTTTGTGTTTAGGACTTATGTCATATTCATAGTATATATCTAGATTAATGAGAAACTTCATACTTGCCCGCGCAATCCACATTTGAATTTTGTTATCTGAAAACTTTTCATTTCTTTGCATGTATTGTACTTTTGTCCAAAGCCTTGATTTTTCCATTTCTTTTGAGTCCTTTGTTTGAGGACAAACAAAGATTTAAGTTGGGGAGAGTGATAAGTGCCAGAAATGAGTTTAAATTCATATTTAATTTAAGCACTTTAAGTTACTTGTTTTACAAGTTACCCAAGGAAAAGCATAAAATTGATGTATAAATGCCAAATTATGCTTTTACTTCTTTCCCCATCCATTTGTGCAGGAAAATGCAAGCCAGGACTTGAAATTTAGCAAGAAACATGAAGAAATGAATATGGCAACTCGCCCAGCGACCTCAAGGCGAGAGAATGGCAAGCTTAGGCAGGGAATTTCAGAAGCAGGGGAAGCATGATTTCGCTCAGCGAAATCATCATCGCTCAGCGATATCCAAGGCAGTTTAATGCTATTTGAAGACGTGGCTGAAAACCACTGGCAATGAAAGCTTAACTCGCCAAGCGAATGGAATCTCGCTGAGCGAGATGTCACTTTCAGCTTTTAGTATTTAAGCTTTGTTTCATACTTTTATGAGAGGAGCTTATTATTACAGTTTAGTAGTAATATAGTTTACAGTTTTAGACACAAAATAGGGCTAAAGGAGGTGATCTTCATGGAGCAAGAGTGATTGAAGTGTGGAATCAACTAAGACTCTTTGGGAAATCAAGAACTTAGCATTGGATCTTCATCTTCATTCCATTTTTGTATAGTTGTCATGACAATGAACAACTAACCTTCCCTTGTTGGGATTAGAGGTACTCAATATAGCTTTGATGTAATCTTTGATTTTGCAAATATATGATTCTAATAGTTTATGTGATATTGAAGTTATCCTTGCTTTTCATTCTCATGCTTGATTTAATTGTTATTGAAAAATACCTTTGAATCTAGGGTTAGAATAATCTTATATTAAAACAAGAATTCTAGACATAGAATTATGTTTTGATAATCGCATAAAGTGTCGGAACGTAATGCTTTCGGATCGCTTAATAGATTGGGAAATCGTCGATTAAACGATACGATCGATCTCACGACGTCATTTGGACACGAATGATTTTCTCGAGTGATACGTGATAATTTCGCTAAAACGCTAGAATTCATATGCATGATCATTAGATTATTTTCGATGCTCAATTGAGGAACTCCGATCTCAACGCTTTTAATCCCTATTACTTGTCGTCTTTATTTCCGCTTTTTACATTACAATAGTTTAAATGCAAACAAATGATTAAAACCCTTACTCAAAACGATAACGATTGTTGAATGGCTTGAGATAGCGCACTAGTCCCTGTGGAGACGATATAAAAATACTTACTTTTGTTGCTACACAACAATAAGCAAATAAAATTCATAACTGGTGTGACTCAACTATTTAACAAATTTTTGTTTATATAAGAAAAAAATTAATAGAAACATTACATTATTACTCATAATTTTCATCTAATATCTTTTTTTTTTGAAGAAGCCAAAATGAGATATATTACCACAGATTCTACTCCCTAGCACAAGATATGCCGAAGAAGCAGAACAAAATTACAACCAAAAAGTCGATAAGTTACTGAATTTTCATCTAATATCTATAAATATTATACAATATTAACAATATAATTATTTTTTATATAATTATCACAATGTTACGTCACCCGTGTAAAAACACGGGTCTTTTACTAGTTCATTTAAAAATATGAAAGACACGTATAAGTTGATTTAAAAGTAGAAACCAAAGGTGGTGAAGAAACTTTTTCAAGGGACTAAAAGTCGAAGAAAAATTTTATAATGACTAAAACAATATATTTATAGGGATCAAAAATATAATTAAGCCACTATAAATCAAGGAGACAATAGTAGGATCCTATAGAATTACAGGAGACTGTGCAATAGGGGAGAGAAGCTCTCGCCTCTCTTCTCTCCCTCACCTCACCACCTCTCCTTTTCTCTACCATCCACATTTTCCTCCTCCCCTCACATCCAAACCCCTTAGGTCCGATGTAGCTACTGCCTTGGTGGTGCGATGAGGCTTTAGCCTCTGCATCACCATCAAACCATGTGGCGGTCGCCTCCTCCCTTGCGTTGTCGTGGTTTTGTTTCGCCGGTGTTTCTTTGCTGTGTTGATGGGAGGTTTCAAAATCTGGGGTGTCTAGCAACATATATAATAAAAAACAAGTTTGTTTATAGAGTGAATAAATGGATGAACAATATGCAAAATGCAACCTGAGCAAAGCTTCTCTCATTCAGAAACTCACTGCCTAACCATAGAGATGATCATGAAAATGATTCCCTCCCCAACTAATTCCCCTCACATTCCTATTTATTTGGGGAATATGCTAACTATCTGCCAGCTAGGCAGTCACACCTATTCCATTCTTTGGGCCTAGAATCATTCAGCCCTCATCCTATAAGATGGGCTATCAAATGTAGGCAAAATACATTAACTCGCTATTACTTTTTCTATCCTATGCGTTTCTCACGCGTCCTATTTTTTCTCTAAAATACCTCTTAGATTTTAAAATCCGAACACATCCAAACTAAGTTTGGATTTTATAATCTGAAATAAGTTTATGTATAATCAGCAATCATAATCTCTCATTTCAGCAGTTTTGAATTTTGCTTTTAAAAACAAAGTAAAAAATGATAAAAACCTATCAAATAAAATCATAAAAATACCACAAAAAATTTTAAAAATTAAATAAAACTAACGCAAATTTTTTCGGATTTTTCTAAGAATATGAAAAATAAAGAAAAATGAAAAATGAGTCTAAACGATGGAATTTTGAATTTTGAGGGGCGGTTTATAATCCGAAAAAAACAAGGAACGCGCCCTATTTTTTTTTGAGGTTTTCGGATTATAAAATCCGAATTAGTGAAAAACTCATTTTTTTTTCACCCCATAACAAAAGAAAAACTCAGTTCGGATTACGAACTGTCTCAACACATAGACATAAACTTTGTTTTTTGCCTGAGACATACATATGGTAAGAATTTGATATAAACATTCATTTGTGATCGTATAAAATAAATACTTTAATAGAAACGATAAGAAACAACACAATTTTCAAACATTAAATTTAAAACAGAAACCAAATGTTCAAACATAAAAATGTAAAAATGAGGGAAGTGTCTTCATTTTATATACATAAAGGTTTCGGATTTTAGAATCCAAACTAGTTTTGGATTCTAAAATCCGAAAAAACATCTTTGGAAAAAAAAGGCGCACGAGAACCTGATAGGGTGGGAAAAGTAATAGTCATAGACATTAATAATCTCTAATGCAAAATACATATATTAAGCTCAATATTGTGCGATAAAAAGTACTATAATAATCTCTAATGCAAAACACATATATTAAGCTCTAATATTGTGCAATATAAAGTAATACAATAATCTTATATCTAAAATACATCTTCAATCATTGTGCAATACAAAGTACTATAACTTAACCAGGAAGAAAAGTTTGAAAACATATATGTGAAAACATAATCATCAGTGTAAAGTATCTTTGCAAAAATACATATGGTTATATATAATTTGCAGCCGTAACTAAGAGTGGTTCACAAGATATATATATATATATATATATATATATATATATATATATATATATATATAAACAGAGGTAGGGATGAATTTTGCAATTTCGATAAATTCAAGAACTACAATGACAACACACCACATATTCGAAGATCAAAATGAATATTTACCCGAAAAAGAATTAACCAAAGTAAGTATAACTAATTACATTTTAACCTTTATAGCGTCAACACTTGGGATCGAAAGTGACATAAGAGAGTGTTCGACACCAACACATGCGATTATATTCGATTTTATCAAATTCTAAAATTATTATCAGTGTTAACGTGTTGAGTTTGGTGTCTGTGTTAATGTTTCATAGGTTTGATTTTAACTTGAATTGAAATATTGGTTACCAAAATAAACCTGATCAAAATTATCAGCAAAACTTGGCTAAAATCAAGATAGCATACTCACTTAAGAGATTCTAATCCACTTCACACAGGACCTAATTAATGCTTGAGGCTGTGTTAGGATGAAAATTAACATAAACCCTAAAGTCCCTTTGATAAAAACCGTAAAAAGATAATAGTAGTTAACTAACCAATGATTCTGTAACCAAAAAAAAAACTAACCAATGATTCAGGAGAAATATGAGAATGGTAGGCGCCACCTTACAGGAAATCGAGAGAGTAGGGAGGGCAAAATGAGGGGGTTTTCTAAATGTAGGGGGTTGTTTTTCTTATGTGTGTCGAGTACCCCTTATTCTTTTATCTGAGTTGTGGGTTGAGTACTCATTGTACTTTTTTCACTTTATTCTAATAAAATTCTTTTGATCAAGAAAAACTGGAAACAAAACTTCACCAAACAATTAAGGCTTAAGTATATTTTTTTACTTTATCTTTTAATTAAAATCTATTTTGATCATTTATCTTTTAAAATATTCACTTTGGTCATTTATTTTTTAAATACAAGCTGAGTTGGATGTTAACAGTCTTACGTGGCGCATGTGACATGTCAAAATTTGTAAATGACCCCATTTTCATCCTCAAAATCTCAGCCATTTGTCATTTTGGTCATTTATTTTTTGACAATTCATGTATTTTTGAAAGCTTAGTACGCAAATTTGATTAGGTTCATCTTCTTCCTTTAAAGATTCATTAATTTGGATCCAACTCCTCTAAAATGGACAATTCATGTGTAAAGTAAGCAATATCAACAGTTTATTAACAAATTAAAGGTAGATATTGTGGATACGTAATAACAAAAGTTTGTTACAATAACAATTTCTGGTTTTCTCACTTTACACTTTACTCACTTTAGAGAATCCTTGCCACATTAATTTCAGGAAAAATGAAATACAATTCAAAATTTCAAATAATTCTTACACTAATTTTCTAATAACTGAATTGGCTTATAACTTTTATAAAAGTAATTCAGCACTGATACACTACAGTGTTACTGATGTAATGTCTGTTAGTTGAAACAGGTTAATCTTTTATGAACAAAAAGTGTCATATATGGGTTTCTATAGCTCCTTTAGCATTTTAAAGGTGCACTGTTGCCACTTTGTCACTTAAGCCTAGACCCATGGTTGGTAAGATTATAGAATCACGAGCCATTTTAAGCCAAACAAAACAACCCATAAATTGAATAAATATACACAAATGCAGAGAAGTTCCTAACTTTAGAGTTAGAAGGATCATATCAGTATCAACAAAGTGCTTAAAGAGATAGAATCAAAAAATGATTTCAGCAAAACATAACTCTGACTACAAAAAACAAACTTACTTCTGTAGCCAATATGCCGCCAAGGTTGAAATAAGTTACTCTTTTCGTACAATAGATTATCAAGCACAGCAAAAATAACAAAATTGCTTGAAAGTGAAATCTTCCTAATTATAAAAAAAATGGGATTGTCAAATTAGCTACTTGACTGTTATCATGTTTGCTCTGAGCAATCTCTTTTAAACTGGTCCAAGATCGTTTCCGTCTTTTGCTTGCCGTGCTCTGAGTTTTTGCTCCTTCTACTCTTGCAGACATGCTTGGAGTTTCAAATGTGTTCTTGGACATGGAACTATTTCTGCTTCTCTTCTTTCCTTGTAACAAGCTTGGTGTACTAGTGCTTTGCGGAGTTTGAAGACCATCCATAAGGGTGGCATCCTTAGCTACAACTTCTGAACCAAAAGCATTAATTTTACCGGCTTCGTCTTTGATTACAATCTTTTTCTCTGATTTTGAAGATTCATGCACAATTGGTTTTGTAGCAGGTGTTGATTCTAAGGATGATTTATCTTTTGTCGAGCATACCTTTTTTACATGTCCCTTACAGGTACCTCGCTTGAGATTCCGATGTGCACAGAAATGGCACTTGTACACTACATTGTTTTGAGCGATGCTGCCAAACTTCTTGTTCCTATGCCTGACCTTTGATCTATTCTTCTCAATTCGTACAGTTGAATTAAAGCCGGGATGAAGAACCGTTTCACACCTGCAGAGAAATCAAAGAATGTTAAATATATTTCATTAATCATAGGAAATTTCCAAGTATCAAATGCTTAAAGAGAACCTAAGAAGAAATCTGATAAGATATTCAAACAAATCAACAAATGTTGTTCATATCACTAAAACACTTTAAAGCCATTGGAGCTGCCAATGGTTATGAAATCGACATTCAAATCATGAATCGCTATTCTCTGAATTGTGAATCGAATCTTAATATGAATCATAACATACATGATCCTAGGGGTGTGCATGGTCGGATATTTTGACCGACCAAACCATATCCACATATAAACCACTTATATGGATTTGGATTCATAACCATGACCATATTTTTATTATAAACCGGTTATGAAAATGGTTATGGATATATAACCGGTTGTTTTTACAAGACCAATTTATAAATGAATATGATTTAGTTTGTAAAAATATCCAGTTTTTTTAAAATCCGAATTAAAAATCGGTTATTTATCAGTTTAAAAACCGGCTATTTCTTTTTCAAAACCAAATATTTAACACCAAAATTTTAATCCAACCCTCAAAACCGAATATGCGGGCTCCAAATTTTAATCCAAGCCTCAAAATCTTGTTTCTTATGAGAGTTGGAAACTTTATATAATCCACATGTATGTCTGTTACATGATTTTATCAGTAAATCCATTGTAGGAGAGAAGTGCTAGTATTTCCTTTCCCACATAAACTAGGGCATTCGAAAGACCCAGTTTGGATTAGCTTCTAATAAATTTTGAGAATTTCTCAATTAAAATTAAAAAAGCTCATAAAAAAACTTTACTTAAAAAAGTCCTTATAAGTTCAAACTTCAAAGATGCTTATCGAAAAGCTAAACCATAAGCTTCTATAAAAATTATTAATATGCAAATAAAAAGCCAATGTCTAATAAAGTCACAGTTAATGCAAGATTTCTTTTTTCTTAAGTAATTCTTAGAAGTTCATCAGAACTATCCCTCCCTAAGACTCTCTTGCATTGTATGATAAACATAAGCTGATAAGCATATATTGACATACGAATCAAAGTAAAGCAAAACATAACAATTCCATTTCCATGTAATTCCAACTTCTGTTGCAGGGAGAGAGAGAGAGAGAGAGAGAGAGAGAGAGAGAGAGAGAGGGAGTGGGATAGAGAGAGGTTCTTAATTATGATTCAAATGGATATGGATGAGTAAAAAAAATTATGGATACAGTTATGGATCTGGACATCAAACTAAAAATCCGGATTTATAAAAGCGGATGACCGACCATTTTAAAAGAAACCGATTAACTTTTGTGTGCAAATATTCAGTTATTTGGATATGGTTCCGTATTTGGATGTGGTTTTCTCCATATAACCGGATATTTTGCCCACCCCTACATGATCCATACAAATTAAAAACCTAACAAAGTCTACTGATAAATTAAGTCAGCAACAATCAAAGCTTTCTCCTGCTAGGCAGAGTTGGCTATATGAAGTATGAACTACTACATGTCATATTGTTCTGTGTGATAAATCAAGTAAACAGATAAACATTTTAATCAAAATCACTATTAATGATTTGATCTATAACTTTTCTTGGTATCCATCTAATCTAACTCTAACCACTGGACTGTTTTCCATCAGATGTACCCTCCTAACCAGTTCTTCTACTGCTGCATGCTCAGACCAACTAAAGCAGCACTAACCATCTTTTCCCCAACCAAAGCTATCCAAACTTTCACTCTAATGATTTCATTTCTAACTCTATATTGGTATAACTAATCCTTGCAAAAGTAGCACACAAGTTCAAATTGTTATTATCAGCATCACTTGTCTGCAGTAGTGACAACAAAGCTTTATTAGCTTCAATAGTTCCAGTTCAACATTAGATACAATTCGCCATTAGTAGTGCACATTACGCATAAAATAATGTCACTTTTTGTGTAAAAATAAGTGTCGCATACAAAAACATACATAAATTGAAATATCATACTATGTTGTTAATCTCTGATAGCGGCGTGGAGCGCCGTACGCCAAAACGGCTACAACGGTATTGCGGATAATGGGACAGCCGCTGTTGTGAAGACTAAAAAATAATATACAAACTAAACATAACTTCCAACAAGATACATAAATACTAAAAAATAGAAAAATACACAAAATTAAAGGGGTAATCATACTTAATAAGTACTACTAACTTTGTTAATTTGTCACCAACATTAATAATCACAAAACCCTTAGACAAAGAAAACAAATCAAAACCCAATATGACTAACTACGAGGGAAGCCGCTTGGTTTTGTGTCGTCATCGCAATGGTTCGTCCTCACTTGAAACAAATAGGCAGAGCAAAGTTCATGTGTTTTGGCTTGGATGACAGTGGGAAGAGTAATAATGTTTAACATAATATTGTGAAATGACCAAAAAACCCCTCAAAAAACTTAAAACGAAAAATATCAGAGAGCAAACAGGGTATTGCAAACTGTTTAAAAAAAACAGGGCATTGCAAACCCTAACACAAATGCGGCCGCGAAACACCTTCTCTGCTGCAATTTTTCCGCGATTAGCGGCCGCTTTCGCTGCTATTGTTGGCCACACATAGCACTGAAATTGCGTGGCAGCAGACCCCTAAACTGCTCTGCGAAACCACTATAGGTGCAATATCATATACAAACCTCAAAATAATTCATGATTTTAAGTCATATGTCAAAAATAACTGACTACACAGAAGGTGACAAAATTTTTGTTTGGCTACACAGTTCATGGGCAAGTTGAGATACATAAAGTTAATCGTGATTCATGATGAGATTCATGTCTAAAATAGATATGCAAAGAGAGAGTCATATCAATAAGGTTCAGTTTTGTTTTAAATTAGATACAACTCGCATGTATAGTGCGATACATAAAACCATTTTCTCACATACATGTAATTTGAGTCTATGAAATTATTACACTGTTAACAAATGATTCAACAATACATGGATCAAGAATCATATCTTAAGCTACCTATAACCATGAAGCTGTCTCACATACATCATACATACTATTTGATTCTATCAAATAAAACTGTTAACAAATGAATCAACCATATACCATATGAATGCTAACTCTAACACTTCAAAACATATGGTAAGTAAGCCAGACAAGCATGTAGCATCATCTGTTAGGGAACAAACTGATCATTGCAGACTTGCACACAAGAACTAGAAAAAAGAATATTATGAAAACTTGATATGATCTCATTATTATTGATTGTGTATCTGAATGACTAAAAAATCACATGAAGTGCTGTTTATAGATCAAATCAACTCACTAATAAGTACAATCAGTTACACTAGACTAACTAACTACCACTATCAACAAATCAATTAACTTCCACACTAACCGAAATCTAATTACACTTCACAACATCAACACTTCAAATTGAAATTGTGTCCATTATCCAGCACTGACACAACACTTACACGTGTCATATTCAATTACTTCAAATTATTTTCGGTGGCGAGTTTCGTGTCCGGTATCCATGTGACTACTGAAACTTATTAATGACATTGAAAGACACATAATGATAGAAAACATAATTTTCACAGGTAAAACAGTGTATTATTGACTGCAAACAATTGAGCTTAAAGCTTTTACAATGGTGGACAAACTGAAATCTAAACCAGAGTTCTATGAACTCCTAACCAGAGCTAGGCTCCTAAGACCAGAGAGAGAACTCTCCTAAACTGACTCTAACAACTTTCTTGAATGAACTCCTAACCCTTCCCTCGCTTTTATAATGGGAATCTTTCCCTGATTTTCACGGAATATCCCAATTGACTCTTACTCACACTTCTTCTAAAACCTTCTAAAAAGTGGGCCCAATGATTGGATCAAATAGCCTACTGGACCTTGGTGTTCTATCCCAAGAGGATAACCAACTATGCATAGAGATAGCTAGGAGAAAAAAAAAACACGAGAAATGAAACCTTCGGCAAGTGATTAAAAAGGATCATTCGAAAACAACTTGCATGTATCATAGATACCAATAACCATGGAGCTATCACATGCATACTCTTTGATTCTATCAAATTACATTGTTAACAAACAAATCAACAATATATCACATGAATGCAAATTCTAACACTTCAAAACATATGATAAGTAAGCCAAAGAAGTATATGGCACAGCCATTTCAGATCGAATGCAAATTCAGTGTCCAACACGTCACAAACACGCATAATACATTCAATTACTTTCAATTTTCAAATTATTTAGTGTGTTGACGTGTCAGTGTCGTATCTGGTATTCTACTACTTGTAATTTTGAAATTATCACCGGTGTCGAAGTGTTGTATATGGTGTCAATGTCACTAGTGAAACTTAATAATAACATAAAATTAGCGAAAAAAGCGCAAACCTTTGGCAAGTGATTAAAGAAGGATCAGGCGGCACACCAGCGGCCTCTGAAACAGAAGCCAATTGCTGACCATAAAAGGCGGATAAAGACGGTATGTTCGCCCACACAGCAAGCTTTTTCAAATGATCAATTCTCAAATGTGACTTTGTGTTAACGATTGCTTTCGTTTTCAATTTTCCAGTAGCTTCTTCTCTCAATGTTATCCGATTTTCAGGTTTTGATTCCGATTTTCCAAGCTTTTTCGCTCCTCCTTTCTTCCCCATAGATGCACCAACCAACCGTCGTGATAACAAGTGGTTGAACGGTTCGAGGTTCAGCTGCGGCGGTGGAGTCACCGGAGATTTGGAGGGTGACGACTGACGATGACTCAAAAACTCTTTTTTTTTCAAGCCCAATAACCTACGGATACAGATCCGGATACGGATTCGGGTACGATACTATACAGATACGTGGATACACGAATTTTTTTTAATTTAGAATACGATACGGTTACACAATGTGAATATTAAAGAGAAAGTTACCCCGCAATATTTTTCAGAAGAATATTGATATTTGAACAATTATTTGATGACAGCTTTTGTGACAACATTCTTTTTCTCTCTCTTTTTATTGATAAAAAACATTAGAGAGAGAAATAGGAAGAGAGTAAAAACATAAGTTGTTCAAAAATTGTTATAAAATGGTTGTACAAATATCATTTCTCTTTTCAGAATGCACCTCTAAATTTACCAATCTATATAAAGAATTTTTTTTTTCCGTCTGGATGGATCAATTGAATACCTCAAAATTGATAATCATGTGATTATCAATCATGTTTAAAATCCAATATGAATGAAAATTAAATTTAAATTAATGTTGATTAAGTATAATACTATTTAGATAAAATTACACAATTCGTCCCTTAACTTAATTTTGGGTATTACTTTCGTCATTTATCCTTTTTTTTGTTTGTTCATGTTTAGTCATTTATGTTATAAAATGTCAACATAGACATCCTTTTTTATCAAAAAAATCATCAAAAACTCATCAAACTTATAAACAAACTCAAATCTTCGTCATATAAACCAAGAAACTCAGATTTCATTAAAAAATCTCAAAAAAAAATTACAAGGACTAAATCGAGACAAAAAAGATAGAAGATGAAAGTGTTACCTGAAATTAAGTTAAATTACGAATTGTGTAATTTTGCCTACTATTTATATCAGTGTTAATATCAATGTGTGTCTATCCATTAAGGCTTGAGAAAATTTGAAATAAAGTTGTGATGAAATAAAATTTCACACCTCTAGAGAAATCAAAGAATGATAACCATATTTATGAATCTTACAAAATTTGTATCAAATGCTGTAAAATATTCAAACAATTCAACAATTGTTATTAATAATGCTAAAACATTTTTTCTATACTAGTACTAAAGTTATTGGAGTTGCCAAAGGTTATAAGATTGAGATTCAAATCATGAAGCAAAAGACCTATTATTCAAAGTAAACTAGTAAAAGACCTATTATGTCACGTAACATTGCGATAATTATATAAAAAATAATTAGATTGGTAATATTTTAGAATGTTTATAGATATTAAATGAAAATTATGAGTATTAATGTAATGTTTCTATTAAATATTTTTCTCTTATATATACAAAAATTTATTAAATAGTTGAGTCACACTATTTATGAGTTTTATTTGTTTATATATGCGAAAACAAATTTTTATATAGATATATAACAAAGTTGATATGATAAAATTTTGAAAACTCATGACTATTTTTAAAATCAAAATTAGTGTAGTGTTCCTATAAATAACTTTTTATTTTATATGCAAAAGACTGTTCAAAGTTTGCACCGCACCCGTTGGAACTAACTTTCTATAAAATTTGGACGATTATGAAATTTTGCTGGACTTCGATTTTTATATTTTGTTAGTAGATAAATAATAGATTGTTTTAACAGTAAAAATTATAGCTTGTATAAAATCACGGATTTTTTGCAAGCTTCATCTGCATTATATATATGAGAAAAGATCCATTGACTTCAAGAGAAAAATTAAAGACTTACGCCGAATCTTGACCATTGGTTTTAATATTAATTAATGGTTGTGATTAATTACTAAAAATTTCTATGGTAAGATTTTTCCACACAATTTCTCCCTATGCTACAATCACTCATGAATGAAAATGCAACGCTGGATACCTACACATCAGCAATCAATAGCTACAAAAATATATACTACAAATGTATTACATTAACTGAACATTTGTTTTGATTTAAAATGCAATTTGAACGAAAATGAAATTTGTATCGGCAAATATATTATAGTACAAATTAAATTGATAATCATTTTTGTTTGGAAGGGAAATTGATAATCATTTGTATACGGGACCAGATCCAAATATAATTTCCATTATTGACACATCAAGCTAAACTAAATCCCTCAATCAGATGTTGATTGATTAGAGACCAATATAATTTAGATCAAGCACAAAACACAATCAAGTAGAAAAGCGAGTAAGAAAAAAGAGAAAGAAAAAGAAGAATTGAAGAAATAGGAAGGAAAAGAACACGATGAAGAGCAGTGGTTTGGGAACGGTTCTATCTCAGATGTAGCTTCATGGGTTGTTTTAGGAAGAAGGTGTAGAAAAATCTTAACATAGAAATGTTTAGTAATTAATCACAACCATTAATTAATATTAAAACCAATGGTCAAGATTGAGAGTAAGTCTTTAAACTTACTCTTGGAGTAAATGGATCCATTATATATATATATATATATATATATATATATATATATATATATATATATAATGGATCCATTTACTCCAAGAGTAAGTTTAAAGACATATATATATATATATATTGAAGGGAGATTTATTTATTATTTTATTCATAAAAAAAGATTTATATATTATATTATGAACTCATCGCTTAGTTTGCACATTACACATGACCAAAGCGACTGTCGAACACATTAAAAATATATGTCTAAATTAAAAGATTTATATACTCATTGCTTAGTTTGCACATTACACATGACCAAAGCCACCGTCGAACACATTAAAAAGATTTGTCTAAATTTTTTATATTAATTTTTTTTACTAATACTAATAGGAGTATTAGTTTTTTTTAAGGAAAGGGTAGGAGCATTAGTGATACTCCGTATAATAGCATCGTCTTCTTTTTCATTTTACATTTCTAATACAATTTTGCCAATTAATGTCATCTTTTATTGTAAAGTATTATTAGGAATAAGAAGAAAAAACTTGGGCTGAATAAATTTGTATTGGGACACGTACATAAGTATTGATTAATCAAGTTTGGGATAAGGAAACAATAATTAGTGATATGAAATTACCATTAAACCCTCAAATATAGTGATAATAGGAGATTTAGTGAGGATAATTAAGAGATTATGGTGGTTAATCAGTTTTCTTATTATGGTAGTAGATTGGTTCTCATTACAAGTAGATGAGTTCGTAAGATTAAGATAAATGCACTTCACTCTTCCCGTTGAGAATATAAACCTCCATTTAATAAAGTAATTAACAAAAGAAATTGAAGATAGTAAATATATAGAGATTGAAAAAAGAAGAGATATCAAAGAGAGAATCAAATCTGGCCTACTTAATGACAGGTGCTATTTGATGCTATTTTTATTCCAATGCAAGAAAACAGTTTTGTAGAATGTAAAATATGAAAGAAGAGAAGGTAATAGTCAATCCAAATAAGACTATTGAAGAATGTACATGTTCATGGGTTATAATCCAAATAACAGTTTTGTACTAGTACTGTGTTGGTGGTTATGAGATCGAAATTGTAGTAAGTGAAGAGGCTGTTTTCAAAATTGCAAGGTACACTAGTTGTTGAATCAAAAATGGAAAAGGGAAAAAGTAGATGGTAAAGAGAAATTAGGATTATATCGAAGATGGAAGTGATCCTTAGCTGGGAGATTCTATACTTTTTTTGTTATAAAACTAAATTAAGGATGGTGCTTCAATCTAAAGTAGAGAAAAACTCAGAGAACTTTTGCAAAAGTATTTATACTTATCTCCCTCTAAATGTACTAAGAGTGCTCGAACCTGGAACTTTTGGGTGTATGGTCTTAATGTTTACCACTAGACCAAACTCCAATTAAAATTAGTTAGTGATTAACACATTTGTATTTAAAGGCTTGTGCCTTCATTTCATGCAATGTAGATATTTTAATACAAAGTCTAGATATCCTTAAACAAGGTCGTTTTCATTAAGCAACTACCATATTTCAACGACTCGACCTTTCAAAAAAAAAAACTCTCAACAACTCGAGTATATTTCCTTACCCTACATTTGTTTTCTACCTCCCACAAGAGAAACAAGTCGTTTTTGTAAGTACACACAAGATAAATTTGTCAAAAAATAAATTAAATTAAGAGCATAAAAATCAGGCGCAATTAATATTTTTGATGAATAAAATCATGCGCGAATAACCATTTAGGCATTTAAATGTGTGAGACACCCACCCTTTCAAAAAAAATGTGAGACAATGAATATAATTTTTTAATATATCAAATTAAATAAAAGAATATAATTCTTAAATGTATCTTTTGTTTGTAATCTTATAGACTTATTAGCAACAAAAAAAAAAGTAATCTTATAAACTTTGACTAATAAAAAACATATTATAACCTCTGATCTTATAAAAATATGATTTCCACTTCATGTTGTAGAGATTGTACCTTGTTGAAGGTTTTATCCAAAATCAATATTGTTCATACAAACTTTGTCCTCTCAGCTTTTTTCAACTTAAAAGATTAGATGCTTTGAGAGAGAACAAAAAACAATGCAATATATATGCACCAAAATCAAAGAGTGGCAATGTATTAAACTTTTAAATTAAACACAGAAAAGTCTTTAATAGTTTTGAATCCAATGTGATTGCAAATAAAATACACAGAATTCTTGCCTTTTTTATCATTTGCCTTTGCGTTTTGTCTACTCGACAAGGGGGCAAAATATTAGGATACCCTTGCACAATTGTACAAAAGATAACTCATTGAGACTATTCATGAAAAGTTTCATAGTAAGACAATCAAGTGTAATTTTCAAGTGTTTGAGACATAGACATTCAACTAAGAATGAGATCAATCCTAAATTTTCTGAATCCATTCTTGTTATACCTCACTGATGTGCACATTAAAGATCTGACCAATGTAATGTTATTAGGTTTCTTTAATTTGCACATTAATGGTCTTTTCCGACTATTCTTGCAAGGACAGTTTTCACGACCAATGTACACATGGGTTCTCAAGACCAAATATTATTGTACCTTGTTATACAACTTTTTTTAATGAAATAAATTGCTCAAATTAGATGCATATTTATGTATTTTGATTCTCAATTTAGATTTTTTATAAGTAAATTAATATATAGGTAACAGTGTCGGTGTCCTATGTTTTTTACATTAGCAATGTCGACATGTCCGTGTCGGAGTCCGTGCTTCATAGCACAAGACCCCCATATGTCCAATTTGATGATCCTTATGACGTAGTTCTGCTGAAGGGACACTTTCTTACTTTAGTCAAAATTCATTTGTATATCTTCCAATCAAATGCCTAGAAGTATTTTTGGGTAATTTTCAAAGCAACTCCTCTTATAAACAGTAGGAGGTTAGTAATTTTTAAGCGATACTCATTAATGACACAAACCATACCGATTGTTCTTACTTTAGTCGGATCCATAAAAAAAAAAGCTAATGAAAAAGATTCTGACCTGAAAGTAAATTGAATATATATAAATAAAATAATACAAAATTAACATACTGCTAACATAAATTGTGCACAAGATGGATCATGTGCAAACTTCATAACAGAAGTATGATCAGCACACAATTCCGGACCTTCTCCCTTCATCCCCATTCTCCCTTCTCCTTGCCAAGATGAACAACTCATGAGTACCATAATGAAACCTAAGAACACCAACCTACTGCTGTTTCTTGAGAGACTGGGAAGATTGTTGAGCATCACTTGTAGACTGGTTTATACTAGCTTTGGCCTCAGCAAGAAATTTAGGATCAGGCTCGTGTTTATCAGCTGGTTCTCTCATTGCCAAATATATGTAAAATGCAATGACCATGTTTACAGATATAACGGCTAGAAATCCGCTTACTAGTGTCATAGAGTAAGGGGACAAATTGGATGTTCCTGTTACAGAAAAGGAAACACATTAATGTAGTTTCAAAACTTTCATTGGGTTTTATGATGCGGCATAATCTGAGAATGATGAGATTCGTTATGCCCAGGCAAATAGGAGAAGCACTCAATAAACACGACAAAGAGGAACTCAAAATTTGAAGATATTCAGATGCCAACCTAGATAGACAAAGAGAATAGAGATTCAAACAAGGATTGATAATTTGCTTCAAGACTTGAGCATCATTTTGAAGTACTGACTTAAAGCAGTGAATGTAAAAGCATAGAAAAGTGACAAACTACTATTTTGAAATGTGTGCAATGATTGCAATAAATTTCTTCGCCATCTCAATATTTCAGGTTGGACATTTATGGCATATCCAAATTCATATTCATTGTCATCTTTCATGTCACAATAACAGTAAACACATGAAAAAGTGAAAGAAAAATCAAATTTAATCTTTTTTTGGCATATGACAAAAACAAAAACATATTCTGGATATAATCGGGGGTGTATGGCGTACTTAGTCAACTCAATACCACATGTAAGGATGCATGAAAACAGATCCACTGTTTCTTAATTGATTCAATGTCGACAATCAAGAAGAAAAAATACACAGAAGAGAGTAGCACCATTTAGACACGCAACAACCTTTTCCATATAAGTAAATAACACATAATGCTAAATGTACAAAGTCAACTACATATCAGAAATTATTTCATGAAACCAGAGATAAGCGATTTGTGTGATTGGTGTAAGCTTGTGGTATATTGTAACGATCGTATAACAAACTTTATCAAGTTTAACTCCATCGGAAGTAGTAAATTACCTTCCTTTATAATAGTTTATACTTCGTACTATATATTGGGGCCAAACATCCATTTCTTCATAGGCTTGATACATATGTATTCAGATCAAAATTTTCAAGATGGTTTGAGAAAACAAACTATAAGTTAGTCAGTGTTAAAAAGACAAACATATTCAGCAGTTGTCAAGACCAATGTTCTCATTACCAGTTTTTGACGATAAAAAAAAAAGTAAGACGCCGCCTTCAACAAGGAAACAGAAAAAAATGCAACCAAGTTTGCTTCGATAGAATATAAGCCAATGTGACATTTATCTTTTCACTTAAAGGACAATCACTAGGTCTGCCAATCAAGTTAACAGCGAGAAAATATCGAGCACACAAGTCGACATCCACTTCAGGACACATAAACCCCACAGAAAGCACAAGTGTTCCATAATCTTACCAGGAAGAAGATCATGGTTGAAAGCATATAATATTGCAATAGGGACTGCCCACATGAACAACGATGCAATGAAAAACTTCTGAACTACCCTCATCTTTACCTTCAGACCCTACAAAAAAATATATAGCTAATAAATAACACAGAAACAGTAAAAAGTAATTTATATTTAATTGAACATTTTTAGACTTTTCATAGATCAAGGAGCTCACTCTTTCTGGACTGTTTTCTTTTATTGCTTCAATTTTAACATATGGTATCTAGAGCCTTTTATTGGGCCCAAAATCCACAATTATGGTTGAATACTTCAATGACAAAAAAAGATTCTCTAACAATCCAATTATTCTTAGTGCCACCGCACCATCTTCTCTGGCACCAGTGAACTTCGTTCACAATCTCGGTCAAGCAAGACAGTAAAAATCATGATGTGGAAACAGCAGGTTGAAGCAATTATCAAGGCACACAAACTATATACCCTCTGGAACTTTGCTCAGAAACAGAGCAACATCCCTTTTTTGTGATCTAAAGTTCTGGTATGGTATGATCTCCTCTTTGGACTATGATTCAACTCGGTAGAGTTAGGTTCAGCTCATCAAAGTTGGATTCTTTCATGTTTTTTGGTTAGTGACTTTGTTTATGTTACACGCTATGAGCTATGTGATTCTGCCCGAGTTGAATCCTAGTTCAAGGAGGTGACCCTCCGAGGATTGTTCATGTTTTTTGGTTAGTAGCTTTATGTTACGAGCTATGTGATTCTGCCTGAGTTTACACAAACAATTTTATAAGCAAATTAACTCGAGGTTAATACCTAGATTTTCACAACCCTGCTTCTGTTGGCTTATCTAATTTTTCCATCAACCATCAAAACCAAAAGTCATACTCACTCTAAAATTTTCTAATAGTTTCCTGTGGTAATGAAGTTTATTTTGTGTTTCTCCCAACTTTCTATCTTGTCAAATCTCAGGCATCTAATTTCTCGAAGGTTCATCAATTCAAATGGTCTTCATCATTTCTAGATTCTCAAGGAGCCTCTATCCAGTTTGCCCTCTGCTAAAATCCCGTCAAGGTGTTCAATGTTTTCTATTGTAAATATTCATCACCTATCCTCGCCTTTCCCTAATATATCCCTCGACCATCTACTCTGTTGATCCACCTATCTCCATCAGCAGTTTTACTTTCATCACAGTCATTTATGTCTCCTAACCCTGCTGATTCTATCCTAGTCCTCTATTTCCAAACAATAACTCTATGTTTACGGAATCCAAAATCGGAAGTCTTAAAACTAAAGCTTTACTAACTCAAATTGAGTCATCTAATGTAAAACATGACTTGGCTCACCCTTGGCAGCTCGCTCCAATCAAGAAGAATACACAGCATTTCTTAAAAACAACCAAGGAAGGAACCTTGGTCAACCTACCGAGAGTGTCATAGAATAAATAAAGAGTCTCTCCTTTACATTCCACACACATTTAATTTAACCATTAAAAGCAGCAAATTTTTGCAAATCAAACAAGAAACTAGGACCCCTTTACTTTTTGATAACATTTTCTATTTTTATTTTCTGGGTTAGTAAAAGCAGCAAATTTGGGTTAGTAAAGTTTAGTTTTAAGACTTCCGATTTTGGATTCCGTAAACAGAGTTATTGTTTAGAAATAGAGGACTAGGATAGAATCAGCAGGGTTAGGAGACATAAATGACTGTGATGAAAGTAAAACTGCTGATGGAGATAGGTGGATCAACAGAGTAGATGGTCGAGGGATATATTAGGGAAAGTCGAAGATAGCTGATGAATATTTACAATAGAAAACATTGAACACCTTGACGGGACTTTAGCAGAGGGCAAACTGGATAGAGGCTACTTGAGAATACTTTTGGTTTTGATGGTTGATGGAAAAATTAGATAAGCCAACGGAAGCAGGTTGTAAAAATCTAGGTATTAACCTCGAGTTAATTTGCTTATAAAATTGTTTGTGTAAACTCAGGCAGAATCACATAGCTCATAGCTTGTAACATAAAGCTACTAACCAAAAAACATGAACAATCCTCGGAGGGTCACCTCCTTGAACTAGGATTCAACTCGGGCAGAATCACATAGCTCATGGCGTGTAACATAAACAAAGTCACTAACCAAAAAACATGAATGAAACCAACTTTGATGAGCTGAACCTAACTCTACCGAGTTGAATCATAGTCCAAAGAGGAGATCATACCATACCAGAACTTTAGATCACAAAAAAGGGATGTTGCTCTGTTTCTGAGTTCCAGAGGGTATATAGTTTGTGTGCCTTGATAATTGCTTCAACCTGCTGTTTCCACATCATGATTTTTACTGTCTTGCTTGACCGAGAGATTGTGAGCGAAGTTCACTGGTGCCAGAGAAGATGGTGCGGTGGCACTAAGAATAATTGGATTGTTAGAGAATCTTTTTTTGTCATTGAAGTATTCAACCATGAGAGTTTCCACACACACGGCTACAAAACAGGGTATAACAGTAAACAACATCTCCCATCAAAAGAACTGTTGAAATGTCACAATAACTAAATCATATGACAATAGTTATAACATAACACTGAAATATACAACAAAAATTGCATTGTTTAAGCTTTAAACCAAGTACAAACGTTAAAAACAAAAACAAAGAATGAGATTATCATGTAAAAAGATGTGAAATTAAAGTTAGATAGATAGATACCATGTGCGAGAACCAGGACCATAGGTCTTGGAGTGAGAGTTCCAGACATTGGAGTGACCCATCACTGTCTTCGATTACATTTATGTTCAGATTCAGAAGCATGACATGAGGCAAAATAAGATGGTGAAGATGAGCAGTTAAAGAAAAAATGCATATCTAAACACAGTCCTAACATAAGCAAAAAATATCTTCAAAAGTAATGGTAGAAGTTTGTTTGTTGTGGTTTTATGAAACAACCATTGAAGGTTCTGTTCCAGATCAAAGCTACAAAAAAAACGATTAAAAAGAGGAATTGGTGTTGTTACTTACTAGCTGAGGCTATTGTTGTTGCGGTTGTCTCCAAAAAAGTTGCTTCGGCTGTAAAAATGGTCGGAGTTTGCTGCAGATGAAGAGAGAAGGAGGTTTTGGTGGTTTGTGAAAACGGCGGAGATAGAAAGAGAAGAATTTCTGGTGCGTTGCCTTTGGTTAATGGGAAAGGAAATGGATTTTAGGGTTTCTTATTGAAAGTTATCTATTGGGCTTGGCTTGTTTTTTCACACAGTTTGGGCCTATTTTGTTCAACTATAATTTTGTTTTCAAGAATGATATTTATTTTTGAAAATTGCTTTATACACTTCAAAGAAAGTTAAAATACACCAGTAATTTATGTTTTTAACCCCATCGGTAGTTAACTGCCGATGCGAAGCAATCCCGCGACAGCTAACTCCCGATGGGAAAGAAATCAATGACAGTTAGCTACCGTTGTCATGTAGTGGTGAACTTTGAAAATTGATTTTGACAACAAGAAAAAGAAAAGAAAAAGAAAAAGAAAAGAAAAAATAAAGAAAAGAAACCAAGAAAAAGAAAAGAAAAAAAGAGAAAAATTCAATAAATCAAAAAAGTTGTCAAGATCAAAGTACTTTTTGTATATCACAAAGGGTTGATAATGTGATTTTGGAGGAAGTTGTGTAATTAGAAAGAATGTTCCTCTATGCTTGGCCATTTGAATTCAATTTTTCCCACATATGACATTTCTTTTAGAAACCAAACCAAGTTACAACCCTCAAAGACCTTGTGATCTATGCTTTTGTGCTTTTTGAAATGATATTTGGATGGACACATAACTTAATCAAGTTGTAAGCAGAATTGCCGGATGTGAGTTCAAAACCCTCACTTCATGATTTCAAATTGCTTATTTACTTTCAAAAAAGTGTGTTAGGTGTGGTTCATAGTTAATTATGTTATTGCTTTGCATTGTATGATTTGAATTTTGTGTTTAGGACTTATGTCATATTCATAGTATATATCTAGATTAATGAGAAACTTCATACTTGCCCGCGCAATCCACATTTGAATTTTGTTATCTGAAAACTTTTCATTTCTTTGCATGTATTGTACTTTTGTCCAAAGCCTTGATTTTTCCATTTCTTTTGAGTCTTTTGTTTGAGGACAAACAAAGATTTAAGTTGGGGAGAGTGATAAGTGCCAGAAATGAGTTTAAATTCATATTTAATTTAAGCACTTTAAGTTACTTGTTTTACAAGTTACCCAAGGAAAAGCATAAAATTGATGTATAAATGCCAAATTATGCTTTTACTTCTTTCCCCATCCATTTGTGCAGGAAAATGCAAGCCAGGACTTGAAATTTAGCAAGAAACATGAAGAAATTAATATGGCAACTCGCACAGCGACCTCAAGGCGAGAGAATGGCAAGCTTAGGCAGGGAATTTCAGAAGCAGGGGAAGCATGATTTCGCTCAGCGAAATCATCATCGCTCAGCGATATCCAAGGCAGTTTAATGCTATTTGAAGACGTGGCTGAAAACCACTGGCAATGAAAGCTTAACTCGCCAAGCGAATGGAATCTCGCTGAGCGAGATGTCACTTTCAGCTTTTAGTATTTAAGCTTTGTTTCATACTTTTATGAGAGGAGCTTATTATTACAGTTTAGTAGTAATATAGTTTAGAGTTTTAGACATAAAATAGGGCTAAAGGAGGTGATCCTCATGGAGCAAGAGTGATTGAAGTGTGGAATCAACTAAGACTCTTTGGGAAATCAAGAACTTAGCATTGGATCTTCATCTTCATTCCATTTTTGTATAGTTGTCATGACAATGAACAACTAACCTTCCCTTGTTGGGATTAGAGGTACTCAATATAGCTTTGATGTAATCTTTGATTTTGCAAATATATGATTCTAATAGTTTATGTGATATTGAAGTTATCATTGCTTTTCATTCTCATGCTTGATTTAATTGTTATTGAAAAATACCTTTGAATCTAGGGTTAGAATAATCTTATATTAAAACAAGAATTCTAGACATAGAATTATGTTTTGATAATCGCATAAAGTGTCGGAACGTAATGCTTTCGGATCGCTTAATAGATTGGGAAATCGTCGATTAAACGATACGATCGATCTCACGACGTCATTTGGACACGAATGACTTTGTCGAGTGATACGTGATAATTTCGCTAAAACGCTAGAATTCATATGCATGATCATTAGATTATTTTCGATGCTCAATTGAGGAACTCCGATCTCAACGCTTTTAATCCTTATTACTTGTCGTCTTTATTTCCGCTTTTTACATTAGAATAGTTTAAATGCAAACAAATGATTAAAACCCTTACTCAAAACGATAACGATTGTTGAATGGCTTGAGATAGCGCACTAGTCCCTGTGGAGACGATATAAAAATACTTACTTTTGTTGCTACACAACAATAAGCAAATAAAATTCATAACTGGTGTGACTCAACTATTTAACAAATTTTTGTTTATATATAAGAAAAAAATTAATAGAAACATTACATTATTACTCATAATTTTCATCTAATATCTTTTTTTTTTTGAAGAAGCCAAAATGAGATATATTACCACAGATTCTACTCCCTAGCACAAGATATGCCGAAGAAGCAGAACAAAATTACAACCAAAAAGTCGATAAGTTGCTGAATTTTCATCTAATATCTATAAATATTATACAATATTAACAATATAATTATTTTTTATATAATTATCACAATGTTACGTCACCCGTGCAAAAACACGGGTCTTTTACTAGTTCATTTAAAAATATGAAAGACACGTATAAGTTGATTTAAAAGTAGAAACCAAAGGTGGTGAAGAAACTTTTTCAAGGGACTAAAAGTCGAAGAAAAATTTTATAATAACTAAAACAATATATTTATAGGGATCAAAAATATAATTAAGCCAATATAAATCAAGGAGACAATAGTAGGATCCTATAGAATTACAGGAGACTGTGCAATAGGGGAGAGAAGCTCTCGCCTCTCTTCTCTCCCTCACCTCACCACCTCTCCTTTTCTCTACCATCCACATTTTCCTCCTCCCCTCACATCCAAACCCCTTAGGTCCGATGTAGCTACTGCCTTGGTGGTGCGATGAGGCTTAAGCCTCTGCATCACCATCAAACCATGTGGCGGTCGCCTCCTCCCTTGCGTTGTCGTGGTTTTGTTTCGCCGATGTTTCTTTGCTGTGTTGATGGGAGGTTTCAAAATCTGGGGTGTCTAGCAACATATATAATAAAAAACAAGTTTGTTTATAGAGTGAATAAATGGATGAACAATATGCAAAATGCAACCTGAGCAAAGCTTCTCTCATTCAGAAACTCACTGCCTAACCATAGAGATGATCATGAAAATGATTCCCTCCCCAACTAATTCCCCTCACATTCCTATTTATTTGGGGAATATGCTAACTATCTGCCAGCTAGGCAGTCACACCTATTCCATTCTTTGGGCCTAGAATCATTCAGCCCTCATCCTATAAGATGGGCTATCAAATGTAGGCAAAATACATTAACTCGCTATTACTTTTTCTATCCTATGCGTTTCTCACGCGTCCTATTTTTTCTCTAAAATACCTCTCAGATTTTAAAATCCGAACACATCCAAACTAAGTTTGGATTTTATAATCTGAAATAAGTTTATGTATAATCAGCAATCATAATCTCTCATTTCAGCAGTTTTGAATTTTGCTTTTAAAAACAAAGTAAAAAATGATAAAAACCTATCAAATAAAATCATAAAAATACCACAAAAAATTTTAAAAATTAAATAAAACTAACGCAAATTTTTTCGGATTTTTCTGAGAATATGAAAAATAAAGAAAAATGAAAAATGAGTCTAAACGATGGAATTTTGAATTTTGAGGGGCGGTTTATAATCCGAAAAAAGCAAGGAACGCGCCCTATTTTTTTTTTGAGGTTTTCGGATTATAAAATTCGAATTAGTGAAAAACTCATTTTTTTTCACCCCATAACAAAAGAAAAACTCAGTTCGGATTACGAACTGTCTCAACACATAGACATAAACTTTGTTTTATGCCTGAGACATACATATGGTAAGAATTTGATATAAACATTCATTTGTGATCGTATAAAATAAATACTTTAATAGAAACGATAAGAAACAACACAATTTTCAAACATTAAATTTAAAACAGAAACCAAATGTTCAAACATAAAAATGTAAAAATGAGGGAAGTGTCTTCATTTTATATACATAAAGGTTTCGGATTTTAGAATCCAAACTAGTTTTGGATTCTAAAATCCAAAAAACATCTTTGGAAAAAAAAAAGGCGCACGAGAACCTGATAGGGTGGGAAAAGTAATAGTCATAGACATTAATAATCTCTAATGCAAAATACATATATTAAGCTCAATATTGTGCGATAAAAAGTACTATAATAATCTCTAATGCAAAACACATATATTAAGCTCTAATATTGTGCAATATAAAGTAATACAATAATCTTATATCTAAAATACATCTTCAATCATTATGCAATACAAAGTACTATAACTTAACCAGGAAGAAAAGTTTGAAAACATATATGTGAAAACATAATCATCAGTGTAAAGTATTTTGCAAAAATACATATGGTTATATATAATTTGCAGCCGTAACTAAGAGTGGTTCACAAGATACCATTCTCTCAATTCACAACTCACAACTCACAACTCTTACCATTAAGGTACTGATTTTTGTATGACATGCAATTGTTTCAATGTTGTGTATTCAACACAAATCTCGCGTCCTCTTTCTTTCAATCTCACAATCCCTAAATCATTTCTCACTCACTTTCATCTCTCTCACCATCATGAAATTGAACCTAATAACCATAACACCACCCTTTTTGACGGACCTAATTATTTTTTATGAAGAAAAAAAATCTGCAAGGAATTGAATCAGATAACACATGAAAATGTCATTTTTTTTAACGTCACTAACGTCATTGCAATTCCTTTTTTGATAGTAGTTCCTTTTCATTATTAGCGGTTCCTTTTCATTATTATTTTTTCTTTTAATTACCACATAACAGCTTTTGCGGTTAGGACCAATTTCTTGGTGCAAGCTTTTGTATATATTTTTTCTTTTGATTTATCATTTTTATTGCAGTCCATCTTTTATTTTTGTTGTTTTTTTGAGATAGTTTGATAAAATAATACTGAATGTAACTATAAAAGTAATAATATAGCCAATTTGATAATTATATATGAAGTTATACAAAACCCGTGCATCGCACGGGTTATAGTCTAGTGATAAGTAAGCCAAAGAAGTATATGGCACAACCATTTCAGATCGAATGCAAATTCAGTGTCCAACACGTCACAAACACGCATAATACATTCAATTACTTTCAATTTTCAAATTATTTAGTGTGTTGACGTGTCAGTGTCGTATCTGGTATTCTACTACTTGTAATTTAGAAATTATCACCGGTGTCGAAGTGTTACCTGAAAATGAGCTATGTGATTCTGCCTGAGTTTACACAAACAATTTTATAAGCAAATTAACTCGAGGTTAATACCTAGATTTTCACAACCCTGCTTCCGTTGGCTTATCTAATTTTTCCACCAACCATCAAAACCAAAAGTCATACTCACTCTAAAATTTTCTAATAGTTCCATTTATCACTAAAATTGTAGGCAGTTCCTAACTCAATTTTCCTGTGGTAATGAAGTTTATTTTGTGTTTCTCCCAACTTCCTATCTTGTCAAATCTCAGGCATCTAATTTCTCGAAGGTTCCATCAATTCAAATGGTCTTCATCATTTCTAGATTCTCAAGGAGCCTCTATCCAGTTTGCCCTCTGCTAAAATCCCGTCAAGGTGTTCAATGTTTTCTATTGTAAATATTCATCACCTATCCTCGCCTTTCCCTAATATATCCCTCGACCATCTACTCTGTTGATCCACCTATCTCCATCAGCAGTTTTACTTTCATCATAGTCATTTATGTCTCCTAACCCTGCTGATTCTATCCTAGTCCTCTATTTCCAAACAATAACTATGTTTACGGAATCCAAAATCGGAAGTCTTAAAACTAAAGCTTTACTAACTCAAATTGAGTCATCTAATGTAAAACATGACTTGGCTCACCCTTGGCAGCTCGCTCCAATCAAGAAGAATACACAGCATTTCTTAAAAACAACCAAGGAAGGAACCTTGGTCAACCTACCGAGAGTGTCATAGAATAAATAAAGAGTCCCTCCTCTACACTCCACACACATTTAATTTAACCATTAAAAGCAGCAAATTTTAGCAAATCAAACAAGAAACTTGGACCCCTTTACTTTTTGATAACATTTTCTATTTTCATTTTCTAAAATGTGTTTATTTTACTTGCTAACAAGAAGATAATATACTCTTGAAGTGCACAATTATGTGCATTTTTTGGAAACAACGAAAATACCAACAAAAAAAAATTTTTGCTTCCATTATTTCCAGAAAATAATTATCTCCTCACCATCACAAATCACAATGGTTCACTTCAAAAGTCTCAAATCTTCTTAGGGTCTGCTTGGATTGGCTTATTTGAGCTTATCTACTCACATAAGTTTTCTAAGACTGTTTGGAAGAACTTATGAAAACAGCTTACAACACTGTTCATAAGTTTTTTTCAGCTTATTTTTATAAGTTCTCCAAGATAGCTTACACAAAAACAATTTAACTTTATTTTATCTTTTTCCATATAAATAACTTATAGATAAGCGCTTATGCTATAAACTGCAAATAATCTAATAGGGCCTTATTAGCAAGTTAAAATGAACACACATTTTCAAAAAATGGAAATAGAAAATGTTTTCACAAATAAACCAAACCTTTGAATAATCTCACAAATTCAGCAAACAGGTCCATTTGGATTGGCTTACTTTTGAGCTTATGAAAAATAGTGTATGCAAATAAATAAGCTTTTACGTTAACTCATAAACTCTCGCTAACATAAATTGTATCTTCATAAACTGTTTTTCATAAACTACATTGACAAGCTTATGAATAATAACAAAAACTTATCTATCATCATAAGCTCAAAAATAAGCCAATCCAAACGGGCCCTAAAAATAATCAGATCCTAACCTTTGCTATAATTGAAGATATCCGAAAAAATAGATCCTATTAACAAAATTGTATGTATTTCTACAAATTAAAAGCTACCCATAACAAAAAAAAACTACTACCCTAATAGCTAAGTTAACAGATCCTAATGATGAATTCATTAAAATACATACTCATAACTCAAAAATTGATAACAAATGTTACTAACACTGTGGACACTAGCATGAGTTGGCACTTCGCAGAATCGTAATTTGAAACATTGACAAGAGAATATGAATATAGAAATTGTTAAATCTGTGTAAAATTGATTAAGAAGCTTACTAGATCGGTGGTTGTGTGAGCCTCTGCCGGAGGTGGTTTAGGAAATGGCAGTTGACAGGCTGCGGGTGGCCGGAATTGTGCGGCGGCGGTGCGATTACGGCGATGGTGGTTTGGAAGAAAGTGAGAGTCGAGAGCGTAGAGAAGAAGGGGCTGATAATATGGTTCCAATTTTCAAAATAAGTTCTTTTTTTCCAAAATTCTATGCCAATTGGGATTTTTACATCAAAAAATCAAATTTGTTAATTAGTTGGACTTAATGTGGATTCTAGGGCGAGGGTTAAATTAAGTCTTTCATCGATAGAACATTAAAAAAACATTATTAGATTGAATGAATGGTATAAATTTTTTAAAAATAAAAATGAGAATATCTATGTCTTTCCACACATAATCCTGCCATTTCCATTTGCATCCTTTCTAATTCACCACAAATATTTAGATGTTTGTTGAAAATAAAAAGACACACTATATGCATATTCTCAGGTTGGAGAAGATACAGACATGGGCATAATTGTGAGTGGAAAGATGGATATGTTCTTACTTTTATTTTCAATTAATATGTACTACTGATTCGATCAAATGGTATTTTTTATGTGCTTCATCGGTGAGGGACTTAATTGAGCCTTCACCCTAGAATCCACCCTTAATATTGGTTTAATTGAGATTTAATTTAGTAAAACTTTTCTATAGTTTACATATCCGATCTCTTGTTGAATTTATTAAGTGAACATTGTAATTGAGTTTGAATTCTACGTAAGTGTATGAATTTTAATAAATATTGTCATTATGTGTATCTATCAAAAACAATGTTTTCTATCATATACATCTTATCAAATCATGTCATATAAGTATTTCTGAAAACATTGTATGAACTAAGATAAAAGGCGGCAGTTTAGTGTGATTTGAGTTAATGCATGTGTAAACTAGTTTTATATCGGTATACTTATATCTTTTTTTTTTCAAAGATGCAAAGAGCATCAATTCATTAGATTAAACAAAAAGAGTACAAGAAGAAAAGGGGGACCAAACCAAGACCTTTTCAAAAGGTGTTAAACCTGAAGTTGGGCATTCCCAACCTATTCCTAGTGTACTCCCCCCTAATGAAATCAAGGAAAAATCAGACCAAAACAACTCAAAAGACGACAAGGAAAGACCTAGGTTGGCAAGGCTATCAGCACAAACATTGCCTTCTCTATAAATATGGGACACAAAAAACCTCATGCCTCTCAATCTGACCAAACAGTTTTCCCATCTATTTCTTAAGGACCAAGGAACCACAGAGTTTGATTTGAAGGCTAAGATAACTAGCTGGGAATCTGACTCCAGCCAAACATTCAAGAAGCCTCTATTATGAGCAATTTCAATTGAGTCATGGCAACTACCAACTCAGCATACAATACATTCTGGTTACCAAGATATTGAGAGAAACAACCAATGCACAAACCTTCATTGTTTTGCAATATGCCTCCAGCAGAAGATCTGACTGAATTTTTTGTTGATGCTCCATCTGTGTTAATTTTAATCCAAGATGGCAAAGGAGGAACCCAAATCACCTCTTTGATAGTGGGGGCTTTAGGAGGTTTAATATCAACATTACAAGCTTTGAGAATGCTGAACTCCAACATATCCACTCTATCATATTTCTTTTTGTTATTTCCAGCAATAGATACTTGAGCAATGATTAAGTTTATGGTTGATTTCCAATGCAGCAGCTTACCTTGGAATCTAATCTGATTTCTTCTAAACCAGATAACATTGAGAAGGTGAAATATGCAAGCTTTAACGACCACCTTGCATTGGGGAGACCAATTTCTGTCTAAAATCAATCAAATATCTTCCACTGAATTGATTTGAATGTTAAAATTAAGAATAGAAGAAAGCCAGTTCCAGAGTTGCAATGCTAATGAGCATTGCAAAAAAAAAGATGGAAAGTAGTTTCACAATTAGAGTTACAAGATGAGCACATAGAGGATAAAGAAGATCCCCTTGACATGAGGTTTTCATCTGTGGGGATCTTGTTATGCATTAACCTCCAAACCAACAAAGATTTGAAGGGAGGAATGTAAGGGCACCATATAGACTTAGCCCAGCTGATATTTTGCCCTATACCATACTTGAATTCAAAAGCTTCCTTGAAGGATAAGCTACCAGTGCTGCTATAACTCCAAACTAATTTGTCCTTGCTGGCTTCAATAGGAATGGTTACTTGTGCTACAAGTTGTCCCACCACAGGAAAAGTGATAAGCACTGACAAAGGGATGCACCATTGATAATTGACAATAAAATCACTTACTCTTGCAGTAAGATGAGGGTGAAACTGAATAGGAAGATTGATTTGTGAGGCAATGGGGGGTCCACACCAATTATCTAACAAAAAATTTATCTTTTCTCCTGTGTCAATGTTCCAACCACTGTTGGATTGAATTGTGTTATATTCGGACTTTATACTACTCCATATAGAGGAGTATATATGATCGTCTTTCACGGATTAGCCTTTCGAGTCCCTCCTATCGTAAGCAAGTCTTGAAGGTCGACCGATAACGAGAGGAGATTGATCAATAGAGTTGCAAAGAAATGATGAAATAAAGTAAAGGAGCCAAAGAGCAGTAGCGCGCCGAACAGGCGACCCTATACCGAAGTCTCCACCTCGCCTATGGATTGAACCTCTTCTCTGGAATGAGTGAGTGTAGTGGTGAACTCTTCTTCTAGCAGCCCTTTATCCTCTACCGAAGGAAGCAAGTCGGTCAATCTCGTAAGTATACTTTCCTTTTCCTGTACAGCTAGTAGGATTTACTCGTGAAAAAAAAGAGCGTAATATCGAGGGAAGGACCAGTCCCCGACTAACTAATAGGGATTGAGGCAAGGGAAGTAGCTCTTACGAACCCTTTAGTCTAAAACTAAGAGATTCTTTATGCTGTTACCTGAAGTTCAAGGATTAAAGATGTGTGAAAATGGAGGGGAATTCTATTGGGCTGAAGGCAGGTGACTTTGGGTTAGTGTTCAGTGACAATGGTAGCCAAAGGCTTAACCCATTGTTGAGTACCCAGATTCTAAAACAAACCCCGACCTCAAGAGAATCCGGGGATATGAAAAGAAGCTTGACCGGTAGGGAGAGAGAAGTTTGGGATATCTTATGAGTTTGGGGCTAAGGCCTGTAGCTATCGGAGTTTCACTCTTCTCTTCACCGGAATTGGAATCTACTTCACTAGATGGATCAAATCTTCCGGAATAACTACTTTATTTAATTTTATACCGGGGCATATCTTTCTCGGAAAGCAGTAAACGAGGGAACGCTTTCGACTTAGAGGAAAGAGAGAATATTAACTTCGGAAAGCAGGCGCATAGAGTCGTGAAAAGCAAAGACCTCCGCTGAGCTAGATTCAACTTCCCCTGAGCTTGACTGAGTAAAGAGAACCGAAGTCAGTGTGTTAAGCAATGTTTTTCATTTCTTTTCTTGGCCCGGTAAAGCTTTCCCATCGAGAACAGGATTGGCAAAGCTTCAAGTTAGCAGATTCATTAAGAAGAGTCAGAGATCTGATACCTAAACCACCCTCAGATAAAGGCTTGTAGATTTTCTTCCAAGAAACAGTTACCAGCTTCCTCTTAAAGATATCTCCACTCCATATGAAGTTTCTTATCCATGATTCAATTTCTTTGAGTAATTGATCAGGCCAGGAATATATTGAAATAGAATGAACAAGCATACCATGAATGACACTTTTCACTAGAGTAACTCTACCAGCAATGCTTAAAAGGGAAGCTTTCCAGGCAGAAAGTTTGGATTTGATTTTATCTGCAATAGGTTGAAGATGAGATCTTTTGGGCTTCCCTTTGAAGATGGGAACTCCCAAATAGGTGAAGGGCAGGGAACCTTTATTGAAACCTATTAGGTCAGTTATGTGATCAATTCTAGCAGTAGAGATTGATCCATAAAAGACTGTGGATTTGGAAGGGTTTATCAACTGGCCAGATGTTAAAGCATAGTTATTGAAAAGTTGCATGAGGGCTTTGATTGAAGCTAACTTACCTTTACAAAAGATCATTATGTCATCAGCATAAAGGGAGTGGGATGGCACAAAAGATGATCTGAATCCTTTCATGAGATCAATCTTTCCTTTTTGCACAAGTTTAGACATATTTCTACTGAGAACATCTTCAGCCATGCAAAAGAGAAGAGGAGATAAAGGGTCACCTTGTCTCACTCCTCTTTTGCATTGAAAGTAACCAGTTTGCTTGCCATTAACTGAGATGGAGAGGGTTGCTGATTTGAGAATGGTGTGAATCCAGGAACAAAATTTTGAATTGAAGCCAAACTTGCTAAGAACACTGAGAAGAAATTTCCATTCAAGAGTGTCAAATGCTTTAGAGATATCCACTTTAAAGGCTAAGTTACCTGCAAAAGTTTTCTGGTGAAGATGATTTATGGCTTCAGAAGTAACACATATTCCATCTTTGATATTTCTACCTCTGATGAAACCTCTTTGCTCTGGGGATATGATGTTATTCATGATTGGAGCCAATCTATCTGCCAGGATTTTAGAGATGATTTTGAATTTGAAGTTAGCTAGGGCTATGGGTCTATATTGGCCTACATTGGAAGCATCAGGAACCTTTGGAATAAGAATAATTGTGTTTGCATTAAAGTTTGGAAGGATCCAATCTTTGATGAAGAATTCCATCACAACATTCTGAACATCCTCTTTCACTATATCCCAAAAAGTTTGAAAGAAACTAGCTCCAAAACCATCAGGGCCTGGAGCTCCATCCTTGTTCATAGCCAAAACTGCTGCATGGATTTCAGAGGGATCTGGAAGCCTGGTCAGCAAAGCATTCATATCATCAGAAATCAGATTAGGAATGGAGTCTTCAAGCAGTTGATTAACCTGCAAATCCTGCACAACAATGTTAGTTGAAAAAGTATTTTTGAAATGCTCAATGATATGACTTGAAATTTGCTCAGGATCAATAACCATGTTATCACCACATATGAGGGAATTTATGAGTTTGGATGTGTTTTTGATTTTGGACAGCTTTTGAAAATATATAGTGTTCCTATCTCCATCAGAGTGCCAAGCTATTTTGGACTTCTCTCTCCAAAATTCTTCTTCTATGTTCAAGGCATTTTCAAAGGTAATTTGAGCAGCTTTGTGTTGATCCATTAGAGAGTCAGAAAATCCTAGCAGATCAATTTTGATTTGGATAGAATGTAGGTTTTGTTCAGCCTCCTTAACTATGTTATGAACATTTCCAAAAACTGTTATGTTCCAAATCTTCAATTTTTGTTTCAGAATTTTGAGCTTTTGATTTAAAATAAACATTGGACAACCAGCAATATTAATGTTCCATTCTTCCTGGATTAGTCTCTTGCAATCTGGATGTTTAATCCACATTTGCATGAACTTGAACTGGGAAATGTATTTATGGTTGGAGGTTTCAAAATCAAGCAAGAGAGGAAAGTGGTCTGATTTGTGTTTGGTCAAGGTTGAGACATTTAAAGAATTGCACAGATCTAAACAAGACTGATTATAGATGACTCTGTCTAGTCTTCTTGCTACATGACTTTCTCATCTTCTCCCATTTGACCAGGTGAACTGAGCACCTTTAGTTGGTAGATGGAAAAAGCTATTGGAGTCTGACCAATTGAAAAACTCATTCATGGGAGTTCTAGCAGGAGAGGAGGAACCTTTATGCTCATGAGAACCTAAGATAGAGTTAAAGTCGCCTATTGTACACCAGGGTAGGTTCAATTGGTTGTGAAGATTTTGCAGGGTAAGCCAAAGTTGTCTTCTAATAATGTGGTTAGTAGATGCATAAATGGCAGAAAGGCTAAAGGTTTGGTTATTATCTACAAATGTGAAGGTTACCTGTTGGTCATCAGAAGATATGATAAAAGGGTTTAGGTTGATAGAACAAAAACACCAAAGGTTTGGAGGTTGATTATTCCTAGAATTGAAAGCAAAGGGTTTGAACTGCAGCCTATGAAACCAATTCCTAGGAAAGTGATCAAAAAGCATCCAGGGTTCATCAATGAAAATAAAGTTAGGTTTATGGGCTATAATAAGATTTTTAAGAGCTAACCTAGTTGGGGAATTAGCTATCCCTCTAATGTTCCAATATAAACACTTCATTTGGAATGTTTACCTGGAACCTTAGATCTGGTAAGGTAAGAACTACTAGTTTTAGATGTTAAGGCTTTTGTCGATTTCTGCTCTGATGATTTTCTAGTAACTAGTTGAAAACCTGATCTATCTATAATAGCTTGTGCCTCCTGATTAATTTGTTGATCAATGTCAGCTTCAGCTGCTAAGGTAGCAATGAGTGCTTCTTGTTGTAACCTAATGTGTTCCTCATCTGCATCTGCAAGTGTGGCCCAAGAGGCATGTAAGAACTGCATATCATTTTGAATTCTTTCAGGTGTTATTTGATTGGTGTGTTGACTATCAGCTTCTAATCTTTGTGTATCTTCTATGAATTCAGAAGCTTGAGAGCTTTGTTCATCCATATCTTGCTCAATTGCAGGCTCAGTTGCAATACCTTCGACTTCCCCTGCTTCCATTTCTCTGCTAACTCTGCTACCTGGAGGTGAGAGCAGTAAGACAGGATTCTACTGAATTTCCATGTTGTTAGCAACTTCATTTTGCAAAGGTGATTTGTCAGTGGCCTAATTGCTCAAAGAATTGATGTTGGTTCCATCTTCCTTGTCCAGTTCCACAATGACTGAATGCTTAGGGATCCATTGTTTCTTCTGAGGTTGAGCATTGGAAGGTTGCTTCTCAGATGCAATATCATCCAGTTTTTGCTCCTTATTATTCTTCTCATTTTCTGTTTTTTTTGCTTTCCTGCAAACAGAAATATTGTGTCCCACCATCCTGCATAAACCACAAAACTCAGGCATATTTTCGTATTCTAGCTCAACAAAGAAGGCAAATCCCTTCCTTTCCACCAAAACTTCATATTTCAGATCCTTAGAAAGATCTAGGTCAACCAAAACTCTAGCAAAATGTCCAAAAGTACGTTCTAGAGCAGGTTTGCTTGTGACAGAATCCACACAGATGGGAGTACCAACGCTGCTTGCAATAGCGAAAATAATCTTCTTTCTCCAATATTCCTGAGCTAGACCATGAATTTTCAACCATACCTGAGCAGAGGTATTGGACTGCAAACTAGGGTTAAAATCCTTAGTCCAAGGAAACAGTTTCAGATAGCCAGGATTCAAAAGCCAAGAACTAACCGATCTTACTCTCCTAGCATCTTCAATGGAGGAGAAAATAAACTGAAAGAACCCTTTTCCAATGTCACACCCCGTGGATGTAGATCCTACCAAATCGGTTTTAGCTTCTCTTTCAAGGCAACTACAGTTAAAGGGGAAGAACCCTTAGGCCAGATGACCCTCGCATGAAGGTTGTTTTTGCATGCATCTAATCCTTATATCTCTTCCAAATTTATTTTAATTTTTATAACCCCGATTTTAATTCCATGATTTTATTATTCAACTTTATTTTATTTTATTAGAAATAATAAATCACTTCACCTCACAAGAAATAAAAAATCACTATCTACCCTAAAAAAAATAAATCACTATCTAAAAAAATAAAATGATAAAACACTTTTTTTTGGGAGTGACAATTTGGGAAACTTGACATCTTTCAGGCTTGACATACCTGTTTATGTCATGCTTAACAACTTTTTATAATTATCGATGAGATGTGGATGATGAAAAGAAAAAAAAATATTGACGGCCAAGTTAACTCGCCCACTCAAGTTGACTTGAGACAGGATGGGAGTTTATATTATACCACTCAAGTTGATTCGCCCCGCTTTTGACGGGTTAATCGCAAGACGGACCAAAATGGGGAGGGGTGGCCCATTTCACCACACCTAAATGAACCATCAAACAAAACGAAAATTTAAAATTTATATTTTTGCAATATTTGTTTTTAAAAAAATTACTATAAATGAATTTTAGTAACATTTTAAAAAGTGGTGGAGTGTTGTGCATTATTACTCGATATTGTTTTGCAGGTTGATTCAACGGATATGTGGCAATAGTATTTGGATCCTATCAAAGGTTATTATGTTAGAGGTGTTTATCACTTTTTAACAAAGGTGGAGCGGTTTGTGCATTCGGTATTATCATATTTAATTTGGCATAAGCAAGTCCCCCTTAAAGTCTCTTTATTTGTTTGGCGCTTTTTTCGCAACCGCATTCCAACCAAATTAAGATAACTTATTTCGGCGAGGTGTTCTCCATCAGGAATCTCAATTATTTGCGACAGGGTGCGGCATGGTGGAATCTGCAGAATTTTTTTTTTTTGGATTGTCCGATTTTTGGAGCGCTTTGGTATTTGCTTCGTCACTGGCTTGGTATTGCTTCTTTCGATTCACATTTGTTGTCGGATCATTTTATTCAGTCTGGGGAGTTGGGTGGTAATTCCAAATCCCTTCGATCAATTTTCTATTTAATTTGGTCCTCTTTGGTTTGGGTGGTTTGGAAAAAGAGAAAGAATAGGTTGTTTAACAATAAGGAGGAACCGGTAAACAAGGTATTGGATATAACTAAGCGCCTCTCTTTTGGATGGTTGAAGGCAAATAACATTACCTTTGCTTTCGATCATCATAATTTGTGGCTTAATCCTTTAATTTGCATGGGTTTTGACATGTAATTTTCTGGGTCACCTAGTTCTTGTTGGTGGCCTTGTTTTTTGTTTGTTTGTTGTTTGAATTGTAATTTTGTGGTGAACTTTGTGCGTCTTGATTGGACACACCTTTGTGCTTTTCTCGACGCATGTTTGGTGAGTAATACAATTTCATTTTGTCCCGTTAAAAAAAGCACACTTAAAAAATTGTTAACCATCATATCAAATGTTTTAAAGATTTAAATTTAATAGTGACATAATAAGGGTCCGTCCAAAACTTAACGAGAAAAACACAAAGATAGTTTCACCTATTCATAAAACATACATGAGTCCTCCGATGACTTCTCCAAAACCACTTTCTTTCTGGAAGAGAATTTAATATAGCAAACAATTGCTAAAAACACATTTGTTTGGTGAAACATGTATATAATATGGTGGTTGGTGAAACATGTATATTTTCAATTCGAAGCATTATGCTATTGTTACTAGTTTCAATATGTAACTATAAATTGTTGAATGCAAGAATGAAATAATGCAACACAAAACTAAGCTCTAAGCTGATAACACAATTGTAATTGGTTCTTTCGTTCGATCAAAAAATGACTTATGTTAAACTTGCTCCTTTGGTTGTCTTCTTGCTTGCCACATTATGTATGTATTTTAACTATATTTCTCATCAATACACACCATTTATATTTATTTATATTTTATAACCCTAATTGTCTTTGCCTTTTATAGTAATGTTATTGTTTCAAGTAATGGTATGTGCATTGTTTCAACCCTAATTGTCTTTGCCTTTTATAGTAATGTTTCTGATGAAGAAGGTAGGAGCAGATGATTGTTGGGGTCCTTGTTCGGTATTACTGTAACACCCATACTAACTTTAACTAGTATATTAGCATGTGCGTTAAACTGATACTGGATACATTTAAAAATTTCAATAATAATATTACATCACAACAGAATAAATACATGTTTACTCGTTTGTATAATAATCCAATACTGTTACAATACTTATACAAATGTCCATTAAGCTTCTGAGCTGGTACACAACGAGCAATTGCACTCCATCCAGTACCTCTATGAAGATCTTCGTCACGAACCTCTGACTAACCTGTAAACCTGCACCAGAAGGAATGGGATGAGACATAATGTCTCAGTGAGCTCCAGCCCAACCTACTGTTGGCAACCACAGGGAACCTAGGGTCGCCATGCCTACCTTGGCAATCTTGGGGATTTCCTATGATCGCCAAGTCTTTTATCTGCCTATGACTATAAGTCATCCTGTAACTATAACTTGAACTACCTATAACCTTTGCTGTAACTGTCTATAACCATAACTATAATCTGCCTGTAACTTTAACTTAGTGATCGAGGGGAATCCTAGGATCACTTTCTGATAACTGTCTATAACTATAACTATGAGTTTCCTGTGACTATAACTGTAACTGTAACTTTGACTATAACTATATAACATAAAACATATACACAGTTCGATAGCAGTTTTATGTTAGCTGTTAGCGTTGAACAAACAATTAATCTGAGTTCATTTTACGGAGTGCGGCCCGGGTGGAGTAACCCCGAGGACAGCTCCCTATGAACCGGTGAAATTCCTATCATATCAGGCTAACACCGAACTCCCTATGAAATTGCATGTGGATAACCCTCTCGGAGAGATCCCATCCGGCGAATCCCGGAGTCTGCTGAACATGCCTTTGACTTTGAATTGTTATTATTCTTTGACTTTGATAAATGAGTGTATAAATACATATACATGTCTATTACTTTGATCATATAAACAATTCCTGTAATTCTTAACCTATGACATATGGTACTTGGCTTATCGTTCTCATAAGCCACCTATAACTGTCGGAAAACCAACACTATGATCTTATCTGTAACTAAGATTGTAGAAACATTCCTATAATCCTTGTATTCTAAACTGAATACATCTATGATTTCTTATACGTAAAATAGGTTCTTGACTTAGTAAAGTCGTCTGCATTACCTAAGAGTTATTAACTCACGTGCAAGGAATCTATCCATAAAATCCTTGCACTCATACTATTATTCATGTTTTCCTATCAAGGGATTCGACACATCGTTATCATATGCCGTTCTTAGAACTTTCCTATTCACATAACCATTGTTCTTGCATTTTCTATGCCTTGCGTATTCCTTGCTCCTATAATCTTTCAACCATTGGAAGCCTTTTTGGATGGGTTAAAATGGTGGATAATGTTTCTAAAATGTTTCAGGAGAAAACGGGAGTGAAAAACCATGCCCACGCGCACCAGAATGCCCAAAACAGCAAAGCTGTCAAGTGCTGTCCTGATGCTGTCGCTATAGCCACGGCCTGTCGCTACAGCGACTGTAGGTAAAAGTCTGAAAAATGCACTGCTCGCTTGTAGCGACGGCTGGTCGCTTGAAGCGACCGTAGGCAGAAATAAAAGCTGTCTGGTCGCTGTAGCGACCATGACAGGTCAAAACTTGTTAAAAATCATGTTTTTCCACCATTTTTGCTCAATCCAAGTTACCCAAGCATCCCAAACATGCTAGGGATGATTTTCTATTACATATTGATAGTTTAAAACGTATATGAGCAAGGAATTAGCAAGAAAAAGGATTTAGGGTAAAAACATAAAACTTGACTATGAAGAAATTCTCTATAAAACTCACAAAGAGAGATTCTAAAACCTCAAGGGAGCTCACCTTAAACTTGATTTGGTGCTGTTTTAACCTTTAGCTTCAAACCCTAGCTTGAGCTTCTTGCTTTTACTTGATTTTCTTAACTTTTCTCATGTTCCAACTTTTCCCCAACAAAGCTTGTCTGAAATACATATGATCTAGAGAGAGGATTGATGAATTTGGAGCTTGAAGATGGCAAGGAGAGGGAGGCGTGTGCCTAGAGAGAGAGGGAGAGGAGTTTATGAATTTTGAGAGAGAAGTGGAAGAAGAAAATGAGGAAAATATCTTAATTCCTCCTTTTAAATAATTCTTCCTTCCAAAATTACAACTTTGCCATTCTATACGTTTAATTTCTGTGATACTGGTAAAAGTCGCGTTTAAGCGGGATATTACACTCTACCCCCCTTAAAAGAAATTTCGTCCTCGAAATTTAGATAATCCTTATGAGATCCTGAGAAGATAAATCCTTTCTACCTCTTTCTCTACTATGAAAATTTCCCATCCTTTAAGCTTGTTGGAATTTCATGGCAACTCCAGGGCCTGACATGTAGATTAATCACGCACCCCGATTAAACTATACTGGTTAAAACTTGTTCTTTAGCCATGATTTCCATTTCTGTAAATCAAAACATGTGACAATCTCTTTCCGACCGAAAGGTCTGATGCATAATACATAACTATTACCTGTTAGGACGTATGGTTATCTGAACCAACATTTCCCTCTCATCTGACTATGATTTCTGTTCGACATATTCCTTACAAATCCAATTTAAAAATTATTAAGTCTTGGATTTCACTTACCGAATTCTATCAGTTCTTCTTTAATTGACCGTTTAATCTTAACCTGAAGACGTCGGGTCGATCTGATTTTCCTCAATTATTCCTACTTTCCGAGGAATCTATTACATCACCTTCACTTCCAAAGAACTCTTGTCTTTAACTTACGCCTCGTAAGACGACCTTTTACTGTTACATTCGTATCATTCTTCATATAAATTTATTCTTACATTGAAAGACATCTGATATTGAGCAATCTCAAACAGAAGTAAAGTCTTTTACATATTCCTTCATGATTCAAATACAAGGTGATGGCTGAACTTACGGTACAAGTTCCTTTCTTTCTGTTATCCTGGTGTAGCTATCATCACAATCATAAGCATCGTTTACATTTCCACTGCGGAAATCTTTAAAGCTCGAGAAATCATATGAGCCACTCATGCTCCAATTTAATTAACCAACGACAACGCATAGCTAAAGGTCTTAGGGGCTTCATCCCTTCCCAGACTTTAACAATCTTGCATCACACAAGATACTCCTTACTCATGGAAATTAATATTTTCTTTACCAATAATTTCAAACTTATGAAAGTTTAGTACAAGTGACATGTGGCATAAGCCGTCTCACATAACATCATATAATTCAATCCATAGCACCAAGCTTCCTTACATGATCGAGTACGTGTACACTACTATCGAATATACGGTACATCGCATCATCATTGTCCAACTAACGGGATATCATACTAAATCAAAATATGCTTGAGACAAAACCACGTCAACCAAGGTCACTCTCTTAGCTCTTTACTCATACTTGTATTCTTTGAATATCTAGAATCCCATACGTAACTATGATTACGTTCCATAGACGTTATAACTTATTTTGTCCAAGGACATTCTCCGTTTTCGAAAAGAAAACTCTATTCTATTCGCTATCAAAATAACACTCTTAAAACTCTTAATCCTTTAATACATAACTTGAATCCACATAGCCTTTTACTATAAACTATGAATAATCCTCTGATCTGTGTAAAACATTTCATTCCTTTAACTATGAACATTAAGTTCAAGAATTTCTGAACTCCTCAACTGAGATTTATTCGGCAACAACAAACCTGTTATGCATATGACTTTCCTGTTAAAACCTTACCGACTGCGTACCACGATTACTAACACATGCCTCATGACTATAAATATGTTACACTACTGTCTAAGTAGCATAAACTCTGTCTGATCAATATACATAATACTAATCATAACCTGTAACATGCCTGTTACATGTGACATGCTAGCATAACATGGATACGATGCGGAATAACTGCATGCCACGGCATAATTCCTCTTTGGTTAAACTTATTACTCAAGTTAACTTTAAGTTACTGAGCTGAAACAGCTAAATTACCGTTTTAGATGTGGCTTCCTTCGCCATGTACTCATTGTGCTAGAACACATCCTTTGAATTTCTAAACTGCTTCAATTCTCATTTCTCAAGAATTTCAAGGTCCGAAACATTCCTCGACTTATCTCTTAAAATTTCCTATTAGAACTGATGATAAGTTCAAATCATCACTACTTACACATATTACGTAGCTTGAAAATTAATCTCTGAATGCCTTTCTTGTAATTCATCTGGCAAGGACTTCACAAACATCTTTTTCTCTAAACTTCAGCTTTGAATTGTCTGTTAACTCATTCTTGAATTACCTCCCGCTGCGCAACTCTGATTTAAACCATTCACCTTAAGATAGAAGTAATACACCGCTATTACCATATAGAATCTCCTTGGCCAATCCTTTGACTTTGTATTTCCTTTCGGACATAAACAATGTTCTTACTTTCACGGAGATACGCCGAATCCTGTAAACAATCTTTAGCTATAATTACGAGCCCAACAATGCTCCTGTTAAAACAACTCATTCACTAGTTCGAGCTTTACTCTTCATATCTGAATCAAGTTTCCATACTATAATTATCCGTAAGGAACTTACATCCACAATCTTTTCCACATAACTCTTGGTTACTCCTCGGGTTTCTCCGGGAATAATCCGTCTGGATAAAACTCAACTTTTACCGGCTCTCCTATAAATTCAAACACATGACACACCTCTTCGAGTACCCGATTAATCAATCTTAAATTTCAACTCTTATTATTTCCCATTGGATCCTTCCTGTAACTTGTTACCATATTCACCCTTCCAATCTAATCTTGTTAACTGTATAATATTCCATATGTCTTCTCGACCGTTGCCCTCTTCATGGTTTCGAACAATCCAAGGTCTGTATTTTCTACCAACTTAACACATACCAACAAAATATGATCTTTGTTGGCTTACCCGAAAACGTGTGTAAGGAGCCCATCCAAAGAGAATTTAGAACTCCTTAACTTCAACTATAACTTTAACTGTTGTACGTTAGTGACAATCTTCCTGCTTAATCCATATATGAGTCTCTTACCTATCAGATATTAAAATCTCATCCTGTCCAGGTGCGTAAGTCCTTCCATCCTTACACACTATATCCTTACTGGAAGTCCAGAGCTTCCCATAATTAACTGATCATTCCTTATGCCAAGTCGCTGGGTTTGGTACCGTAATTCTTTACCTCTGTACCCGGAAGAAAACTCTATTCCACTTTAACTTTTCAAATTGCGGTTCCCGTTAGGATTCCAAATGATTCTTCGGAGTATTCTATAATCCCTTACTCTACACATCACCTCGGAGAAAGCATCGCTCAAGGATGCGTCCAACTAGTTAAGGTACTTGACCCTTCTCTTAAATACCTCTTATAATTCTGAGACTTTGCCATTATTCTGGCTCAGTTAATTCACTGTTAGAAACCATTCTTTGGCATTAAATACCTTGCCAATTCCGTCTTAAAATCTGACACTTTAACCTTTACCCTTCGTACACTTCTTTCCTCCTTGGTCACATTCAGCTCTCGGATATTAGTCCTAACTGTCATATACTAGACTGAGTTGATCAGGCTCAACTAGATGTGACCTTTAGAACAACATCCGGAACCCAATGATTCCACTACTTTTATTGAATCTTAAATGACCCATGGCACGGTCTGAATCGACCTGCTCTGATACCAATTGTAACACCCATACTAACTTTAACTAGTATATTAGCATGTGCGTTAAACTGATACTGGATACATTTAAAAATTTCAATAATAATATTACATTACAACAGAATAAATACATGTTTACTCGTTTGTATAATAATCCAATACTGTTACAATACTTATACAAATGTCCATTAAGCTTCTGAGCTGGTACACAACGAGCAATTGCACTCCATCCAGTACCTCTATGAAGATCTTCGTCACGAACCTCTGACTAACCTGTAAACCTGCACCAGAAGGAATGGGATGAGACATAATGTCTCAGTGAGCTCCAGCCCAACCTACTGTTGGCAACCACAGGGAACCTAGGGTCGCCATGCCTACCTTGGCAATCTTGGGGATTTCCTATGATCGCCAAGTCTTTTATCTGCCTATGACTATAAGTCATCCTGTAACTATAACTTGAACTACCTATAACCTTTGCTGTAACTGTCTATAACCATAACTATAATCTGCCTGTAACTTTAACTTAGTGATCGAGGGGAATCCTAGGATCACTTTCTGATAACTGTCTATAACTATAACTATGAGTTTCCTGTGACTATAACTGTAACTGTAACTTTGACTATAACTATATAACATAAAACATATACACAGTTCGATAGCAGTTTTATGTTAGCTGTTAGCGTTGAACAAACAATTAATCTGAGTTCATTTTACGGAGTGCGGCCCGGGTGGAGTAACCCCGAGGACAGCTCCCTATGAACCGGTGAAATTCCTATCATATCAGGCTAACACCGAACTCCCTATGAAATTGCATGTGGATAACCCTCTCGGAGAGATCCCATCCGGCGAATCCCGGAGTCTGCTGAACATGCCTTTGACTTTGAATTGTTATTATTCTTTGACTTTGATAAATGAGTGTATAAATACATATACATGTCTATTACTTTGATCATATAAACAATTCCTGTAATTCTTAACCTATGACATATGGTACTTGGCTTATCGTTCTCATAAGCCACCTATAACTGTCGGAAAACCAACACTATGATCTTATCTGTAACTAAGATTGTAGAAACATTCCTATAATCCTTGTATTCTAAACTGAATACATCTATGATTTCTTATACGTAAAATAGGTTCTTGACTTAGTAAAGTCGTCTGCATTACCTAAGAGTTATTAACTCACGTGCAAGGAATCTATCCATAAAATCCTTGCACTCATACTATTATTCATGTTTTCCTATCAAGGGATTCGACACATCGTTATCATATGCCGTTCTTAGAACTTTCCTATTCACATAACCATTGTTCTTGCATTTTCTATGCCTTGCGTATTCCTTGCTCCTATAATCTTTCAACCATTGGAAGCCTTTTTGGATGGGTTAAAATGGTGGATAATGTTTCTAAAATGTTTCAGGAGAAAACGGGAGTGAAAAACCATGCCCACGCGCACCAGAATGCCCAAAACAGCAAAGCTGTCAAGTGCTGTCCTGATGCTGTCGCTATAGCCACGGCCTGTCGCTACAGCGACTGTAGGTAAAAGTCTGAAAAATGCACTGCTCGCTTGTAGCGACGGCTGGTCGCTTGAAGCGACCGTAGGCAGAAATAAAAGCTGTCTGGTCGCTGTAGCGACCATGACAGGTCAAAACTTGTTAAAAATCATGTTTTTCCACCATTTTTGCTCAATCCAAGTTACCCAAGCATCCCAAACATGCTAGGGATGATTTTCTATTACAAATTGATAGTTTAAAACGTATATGAGCAAGGAATTAGCAAGAAAAAGGATTTAGGGTAAAAACATAAAACTTGACTATGAAGAAATTCTCTATAAAACTCACAAAGAGAGATTCTAAAACCTCAAGGGAGCTCACCTTAAACTTGATTTGGTGCTGGTTTAACCTTTAGCTTCAAACCCTAGCTTGAGCTTCTTGCTTTTACTTGATTTTCTTAACTTTTCTCATGTTCCAACTTTTCCCCAACAAAGCTTGTCTGAAATACATATGATCTAGAGAGAGGATTGATGAATTTGGAGCTTGAAGATGGCAAGGAGAGGGAGGCGTGTGCCTAGAGAGAGAGGGAGAGGAGTTTATGAATTTTGAGAGAGAAGTGGAAGAAGAAAATGAGGAAAATATCTTAATTCCTCCTTTTAAATAATTCTTCCTTCCAAAATTACAACTTTGCCATTCTATACGTTTAATTTCTGTGATACTGGTAAAAGTCGCGTTTAAGCGGGATATTACAATTACAGACGCCACCATGTCCTTCTTCAAATTGCTATTGCATCCCTCTTTTATTAGTTGCAGGTTACTGCTCGCATGCATCATCCCCAACTGTGATGAAGATGGTTGAGGAACATCCTAATTTATGTCAGTCTCATGTTGATTGTACAAAGAAGGGAAGTGGAAGATTTTGTGCTCGTTATCCTAATCCTGATATCGAATATGGATGGTGTTTTGCCTCTAACTATGAAGCACAAGAAGTATTCTTCAAAATTTCCTCTAACTTTGAATTCATAAAAGGCTTCACAAAGATGTCAGCCATTGCTTAATATTGATAGAAAATTGCTCTTTCCCCAACCAATATTGCTCACTCCCAAAGTAAATGACCGAAATACCCCTGCGTGAGTTAACTCACGTTGGGTAGCAACTGCGTGACTTAAGTCACGCTGCGCCAGCGTGACTTAACTCACGCTCGCTACAAACCAGCGTGACTTAAGTCACGGCAACCATAACACAAAACTACTGTGTTCAAACCCTTCCAAATCGAATTTTCTGTCTGGGTTATATCACGGTATATATCAACGTGAATACAGTCACGCTCGGTAGATGTCAACGTGACTTAAGTCACACTGCGTTCATTTATAACCCATACAGAAAATTCGATTTGGAAGGGTTTGAACACAGTGGTTTTGTGTTCTGGTTGCCGTGTTCTTATAACAGAACTGAGCGTGACTTAAGTCACGTTGATATATACCGAGTCACGCTGAGGGTATTTTCGTCTGTTTGTATGGGAGTGAGCAATTTTCATTGGGAGAAGAGCAATTTTCATATTGATATGTGCAAAAAAAAAAAAGTCACACATAGTGCATGTTCCTCCTTCCCAAATTATAAATCACTTTACAATATCAATAAAATATATAAAATATATATATATATATATATATATATATATATATATATATATATATATATATATATATATATATATATATATCCAACACGACCACAATAAATGTGAATCTACTTAATATGATAAAGTTTCTCATATATAGAGTCTAATGGGATAAGTGCAACTAATCGTTCAGGCAATATAGTCTAATTGATTTGAAGGTTATTAATGAACTAATGAGTGTTTAGTTGATTAGATCATCAACAAAATTGTTGAATCGTTTCTAAGTAACTTGTGATAGATGAATAGGATTTTTGGTATTATATATTGATTAAATATTGTCAATGCTATAATGTTAAGAATTTGCTCTTGTTGAGTGAAACTACGCTGAACATGTAAGTCTTATTCACATTTGGCATACCAACAATTTTATCCTCATTTAGTGTGAGTAAATCCATTCATTTGGGATTGCTCCCACCCAAACAATTTTATTTTCCATCTAAATAAATTTATACCTCTATTCAACGAGATACATCATTTGACCATTGTCAATAAGACTTTGTACACATGATGAAATGTTTTGAAACCTCTTGATGTACCGATCTTATAGGTCCAAAACCAGAGAATCTTCAAATTACAAGGATGCAATCTAAAAAGAACTTTTTACAGGGAGTAAACAAGAAATAGCCTATATTACAGAGGGATAAAACATTATTAATCCTATATTTTATATAATATATCATCAATCGGTCCCCGTCAACTCAACTGAATGGATAAGGACAATGCATTTAGGGGTTGGGGCTTAAACCTTAAAACACTCTAGGTATTCACCTTTAAAAAGTTGCATTATAGTCGTTATGCATCCCAACAAAAATATATATATATATATATATATATATTCATCAATCACATAGACAACAACTACATATTGACTTGATGACTATCTAGAGTTTAATACGTCAATTTCATGTCATATTCTTATATTTATTTTAAAAATAAATTTAAATGATTTTTTTTGCAAGTATAGACACACAATCATATTTTAAGATATCTAAGAATTTATGACATACTTTATACTGATATCATGTGAGTCATAGATAAAGGCCAACACGCCAAAGACAAAAATCACAACAAGATCTTGCACAATAATGCCTCGTGGCTCATGCAATATTTATTTAACAACAAATATTTTTTCAAGACCCGTAGATCATTAAGTGGAAGCAAACACATTATGATCAAATTGTAAATTTTTATTTTAGTCTTAATCATCCGGTTTTTGGGAAATTAATAGAGACTTAAGAAACCAAAATTTAACTGAAGGTAGGGGTGGGAATAAGCCGGACGGGGTTTTATAAGGTCTGAGTTTGACCTACTATAAAAAGTTTAGGCCCGAGCATGACATTTGGCCTGTAATATGCCAATTTTCAAGGTCTGAGTCTGGCTTTTTTAAAGGTTTATCAAGTTTGAAATCCTATTTTAAAAGCCTACTTAATATTAATTCACATCTTCTAAGTAGGTCATTTTTATTAAGTTCTAGAGACGATCTTCGTCAAATAAACAACAAGAATGTTGTAAACGTGAAATTTTTGCAGAAAATAATAGTTCAAGTGATTGCGGTCATAGTTAAAGGAGTTGATAGGATAAAGGGAACATATAGGATAAAATGGATTGCAGGACTTCTACGCAATGCAACTATCTTCTAAAATTTACTAATATTAATTTTTTTTTTTTGCTAATATGAAGTCTTTTCTTTAAATATAATAAATATTAATGTATTATGGCAACGTAAAATTTCATCTTTATTGAAAATATTAATATTAATTTTTAATTTTATATAGATATAGATAGATAGGCCAGCCTGTTAGGTTTGATAGGCTTATTTATAAGCCCAAACCCGACCTATTTGGGGATTACTTTTCCCACCATATCACCTTCTCCCGCTCCCTATTTTTTATTTATGAAAATGCCCGTGAATTTTCGGATTCTATAATCCGAATTGAGTTTTCCCCATGTTTTGGAGTGGAAAAAAGAGTTTTTCACCAATTCTGATTTTACAATTCAAACACCCCCAAAAAATATGGCATGTTCCTTGATTTTTTCGGATTATAGAATCCGAACACCCTTAAACACCCTTATTCAAGGGAAAAATAGTTCAGATTATATAATCTGAACTGTACCAGCACAAATTTTGAACCTGTTTGTAACATGGACAATCATTTTAAGGACCATATTAATCTTTCTAACTCTCATCATTCTGTTTTAGGTCATTGTTAGCGGTTCCTAGTCGAAAATACGATTTTTGGGCTATTTGATCGGATTGCTCCGAAACTTTGCCAGAAAACCAGAAAGAAAAAAATCAAGGAACAAGACACCCATAGAAGGAACTTTCTAAAATTTGTCAGTTATCACTGTCAGCTAACATGTTCGAAACGGGTTATAGCGAGGGCGTTTTAGTAATTTCAACACACATATATAAGACATTTTCCTCTTTTCTCATTCATTTTCCCATTTCTCTCTCTCTCTCTCTCTCACAAATTCGGGGACACTACACTCCTTCCTCTCCAGCTCTCTCACGCCTCAGTCCCTCCTCACCATAATCATCATTTTTCTTCAAAATCTTCCAAAGAGATTCAACACGCAATGAAACCCATCTAATCCTCTCACCATTTCAGCCCTAACAAGCTTCATTCTTTCCTTTTCTGCCAAGAGCCGAGCCACACACACTCACCACTCTCGTTCTCACCATTTTGTTGTTTTGATCAAGTTCAAGCTTCAGGAGTACAATGCATGTCTTGGGTGGTGTTGATAATGGGGATGTATATATCCGAGGTTACTCCACTCAGATTCATTCCGTAAAATGAATCCAGATTTAAATGATTGTTACACGTTAACATAAATTATTTACGACATGATATGATTATATATATAATATGCAACATGATAGAATACATCTTGTGATCTTAGGATATGTGGAGCTCACTAAGACATTATGTCTCATCCCAATCCCTTTAATTTATTTTCGTACTTTTGTACTCAGATTATGTATTGATATTGTGTACTCGTCAGTTAGTACTTTATCATTCAGACAACTATGTATTTATGTATTTCAGATGTATTGACATGTACTCGAGACATATGTGTGCTATCAGTTTCCTTCAGACTTAAATTTCTGTATTGTAACTTAATGTATCCAGTACGAAATTTTAACGCTTGTACGAGAATTCTAAACAACCTCGTTATGGGCGTTACACAAAATTTCACCGTTATAGGCCCCTATCGGACGGGCTGACCAATTCTCACCCCTAACCCAAGGTAAGTAAGATTTGGTTAAACTCTCTTTTAGATATTAATTAAATTTAGTTTCTTTCAAATGATTCACACTTATATTATTTTTTACAAAATTAATAAACTCACATTATATGATTCTTTTTTATTACCCTCACAATATATGATTGATAAGCTAATTACGTTTAAAAGTTTTTTTTATATAAAAAAATGATATTCATTCATTCAAATTGATAGAGTATATCAATATAATACAATTTCAAAGTCGCTAAAAACAAAAAGGACGAATCTGCGAACAAACTCACAACATCCATGTTAATAACATAAAAACGGCAGAGTACAAATCCTTACAAATATGACAATATTTAAGCCACTGTAATACTCATGTTTCCGGATCTGTAACGTTGACGATGCAAAAGTCATTGATTGAATCTGCACTTGATCAACGCTAATCTTTCAACATGAATCAAATAAACATTGGACTAAGACGGTAAATAAAAAATACAACGCACAAAGACGGAAAATCAAAATAAACAAAGTCGTGCTAGATGACAAAATCACAAAAACAAACAAAAAAAAAACTTAAAATATGCGAAAATCACTTATTTAACTAAAAGAAAAGGAAAAACAATTCGTAGAGGTGATTTCAGGTTAAAATTAACCCTAAATCACCACTCTTTGGTAGATCAAGAAAAAGAAAAGTTGTGACGGCTAGGATTTTTAGGAAAGAAAAGAGAGAGAGAAAGAGATACGTCTACATTTAATAAAAGAATAATGATTGATAATAAATGATAAATTCAATCGGATATTAAGTATAATGATTGTCTCAACCAATAAATGCTCATATAAATGCAATCAGAGTATTAAGTACAAGTATAAACAATGGTATTTAAGTTTTCATATCAGATCACCTCTTCTCTCTTTCTAACCATTGTTGTTGAGAGAGTTGTCATGAAAGATTCATTCAGGTGATGCTTTTTTTTCTCTCCTATGGTTTCCATCGCCTTCCATCTAGGGTTCCCACCATCACCTCCACTTTTATCCTTGTAAGAGCTTGTGTTATCAATCGCTTGGTGTTGTCAAGTTGATTGTTGTCTTTCTCTTTTCTTGTTTCTGAAACGGGTTAGGATGGGCCAGAGTTAAATCCATATGATAGGTGGTGCTTTGTACCCGGTGTGGTTTACTCCCTCTAATTCGCTTCAGGTTTGTGAGTTTCTACTGATATGAAGGAGGGTTAATAACACACAGGAACATGTTGAGCTCGGAGGACTGGAAGCTTGGGGGGGATAAGAGATTTTTTGTGTTTTTGGATGCTATTACTGAGACTATGGTTGGAAGAGGCATGCTTTTGGCTGAAACACCAATTTCTTCCTCGTTTTTCAGCAGTCTGCAATATCAGTTGGTGGTTTCATGTATTTTGTGTTGCGGTTTTCTGCAACAGGGTGGTACGAGGTCTCAGCAGGTTAGGGTAGTTTTGGTTGTTTGCACCTTAGTTTCTTGTTTCACAAGTATTCTTGGCTTTTGCTGCAAGCAGATAATTATTAAGGATAAAAATAAGTCTATTCTTCCTAATAATAAACTTATTTGTTCTCTTAATAAAATTATTGGGTGCAATTCACAGATTGGATATTTGTTTCAAAATTAAAGCGACTAGTTGTATGCATAAGGTGTGTAGATTATTCAACATATTTTCATATGATATCTTGGCTATTGGTGTTACAACCGTGGAGATTGCTTGCAAAAATATGTATATTTACTCTCAAAATATGTTGGTTATATGTTTCAAATTTATGACTGGAAAAGAAGATTGGTTTGGTTTTTATTTTCTGATATGGGCTTTACGACTTGGAGGAAGGTTCTAGCATCTTGGATTTTTATGCTTATAAATATATGCCAATATCAGGGAGTACCTCACACTCAAAAAGCCTTTAATTATCAGATACTCATCTCTCTTTTTTACCCTTGCATCCTTTGCACTTGTTTCACTATGGCAGCCTTTTTTCCTGCTGATACCAATGCTTCTTCTCGGTTTGCTTCCTCCAACACTAATTCTGATCTGTTGGAGTGTTGTATGGTGGGTAGATTGCTGATCAACAAACCTGTCCACTTTAACTCATTTTGTGATCGTATGGCACACTTATGGCAACCTAAACGGAAGATGGAGGTCTCAAAGATTGATAACAACCAGTTCATGTTCCAATTCTTCCATCACCGGAACATGGAGTGTGTGATTCGTAATGGCCCTTGGTTGTTTGATAGCTTTCCTTTGGTGATTCAGAAAGTTTCTTTTAGTGATGATCCTCTTGCTGCTCCGCTGGATACCACCGAGATGTGGGTGCAAGTGCACAATCTTCCCTTTGGATTCATGACAGAATCCATGGGTATTCTGCTAGGTAATCATGTTGGCCGGTTTGTTAAGTATGATGCTGAGAACAATTTTGGCTCTTGGAGAAAATTTATGCGTCTGCGTGTTGTTCTGAAGGTAGAAGATCCTTTGGTGGCTAGTTGGGAATTCGAAAGAGAAGGTGTTGTTGTTGTCCCCTTGTTTTTTTATGAGAAATTGGGCAAATTTTGTTATGCTTGTGGTCACTTAGGCCATACTGATGGGTATTGCCCAGATCGATACGAGGATGGCTTTGTTGAAGGGGATAAGGAGTGGGGTCCTAGTCTTCGTGCTGAATTTAAAGGGAAGAATACTGGAGTGCTTGAAAATCAAAGGCTCCATGATAGCCGGAAAGCTAGAAGTGGCAGCGATGATGTTATGGATGGTGGCTTGGGAGCGCTAGCTCATAATGTGAATCATGGTATGTTGGGCCTGTGAAGATTGGTCGGGATGTGCAGTCGAAAGCGCTGCTATTTTTCAAACGTGTGCATGCTCACTCAAACGAGAATGCATGGGTGCTTTTTGATCCCGTAAGTTGCATGTATGAAGAACATGTGACAAGAAATGTTCCAGCAACTCCTACTGTTGTCCAGGTTCTGCAGATCGAAAGCTCACATGTCTCTCACCAGAATTGTGTCAGTGAAAGTGATGAGGCTCGCATCGCTCGTTTGGTTCAAGAAGCCCGACTTAATAATCCTCTTCCGATTGAGAGTTCAGCTGCTCATGACTCAAATCCAGCAGCAAATACTCAGGTGCCTATATCAGCACTGACTACGTCGTTAGCTCATATGATGAAAGCGAGTTTCAGCGGGGTGTCTACTCTGAAGCTTAGTGTTGATGGTATTGTTCAGCTTGCAGTTCCAGCAGGACCTAAGCAATTAAAGAGGCTATGCACAGAGGAACAAGAGGATACAACTACAATAAATAAGGAAATGGATGGAATGATAGGCTCTAATGTTGCTACCAGTAGTGAAGTTACGGCTGCCAAAGATGTTGTCACGAGGGATATGGGTTTAGGTGGGATTAATAATGTAATGGCGGGACTTGAATCCCAGGCCTGCCAAGGAAAATAAGTCTTATATGGTGGAACTGTCGAGGTTTAGGTAGCCCGAGCACAATTCCTAATTTAAAGTACCTAGTTCGGCCCTATAAACCAGATGCAATAATCTTGTCTGAAACAATGACAATGTCTAATAAAATTGAAGAATTGAAATATATTTTGGCTTTTGTTTACTGTTTTTCTGTGGATCGTATTGGTGGGGGAGGTGGCTTGACATGTTTATGGAATAAGAATTTTAATTGTATTATCACAAATTTCTCCCAAAATCATATTGATATGGAGGTTCAAGACTCTTTGAGGGGCAGATGCAGGTTAACTGGGTTTTATGGTATGCTGGAAGGAGGAATATGGAGAGAGTCTTGGAATTCACTTCGTCAATTAAATAATCTCTCTCCACTTCCTTGGTGTATTATTGGAGATTTTAATGATATATTATCAGCTGATGAAAAGAAAGGAAGGTCAGATCGTCAACCTTGGCTTATTCAAGGTTTCATGCAAGCTGTTTTGGATGTTGGACTTTTTGATATTCATATGGATGGCTATGCTTTAACCTGCTTTAAAAGTTTAGGAACCGACCGTGCTGTGGAGGAAAAGTTGGATAGAGTTATGGCTAATGACGGTTGGTTTGATAAATTTCAAGATGCAAAGCTTGAATGTCTTACTACCACTTCATCTGATCATTACCCTCTTTGGCTAGATTGTGCACCACATCCCTCTCTTGGTTGTCGACAACATCGCTTTCACTTTGAGAACGCATGTTTGGTTGAACCTGAGTTTGGACCTTTTGTTTCTCGAAGATGGCAGGGTTATAGTGAGCATCCTCTTGTGAATAAACTCAATCAATGTGCTTTGGATCTCTCTAAGTGGAGCATGAGTGTAAACCAGAATACAAGACAAGAAATTCGTAAGACTCAACGCAAGCTTGAAGTTGTCCGTTCACATGTGGATGTCGCTAATGTGAGTTATTTTAACATGTTACGACATAGACTGGATAAATTGTTGATCAAAGATGATGTGTTTTGGAAACAACGTGCAAAGACGTTTTGGTACCATGAGGGGGATCTTAATATGAAATTTTTTCATGCGGCAGCCACCACAAGGAGAAAGCTAAATAGAATTGAACATCTTAAGGATGAGAATGGATTTGAATGTCCGTCGCGTGATTACTTCATGCATATTTTTCAAAGATCACTTAGTTCTCGTGCAAATGTTATTAATTTGGTTCCAACTTCCATCACCGGGGATGACAATGATATGTTGACTGCTTCTTTCACCATGGAGGAGTTCAATCAGGCAGCTTTTTCCATGCAAGCAGATAAATGTCCAAGGCCAGATGGGTTTAATCCAGGTTTTTATCAACATTTTTGGGACACTTGTGGTCACGAAGTTTATTAAGCAGGTTGTCAATGGTTAGCAAATGGTGCTCTCCCACCTCATGTCAATTCTACTAATATTACGCTTATACTAAAAGGTGCCTCTCAGACTTCAATGAAGGATTGGCGGCCTATTGCACTCTGTAATGTTGTGTATAAAATTGTAGCCAAGGTGCTTGCTAATAGGCTCAAATAGGTGCTTGATAAGTGTATTTCTATTAATCAGTCAGCTTTCGTCCCAAGAAGATCTATCTTAGATAATGCGATGGTGGCCATTGAAATTGTTCACTATATGAAGGCTAAAGCTAAAGGGAAGAGTGGGGATGTTTAACTTAAACTGAATATTAGCAAAGCTTATGATCGATTAGATCGGGACTACTTACGAAATATCATGGTTCAAATGGGTTTTTCCTCCAGGTGGGTCAGTTGGATTATGTTGTGTGTTGAGACGGTTGACTACTTGATCTTGGTTAATGGTGCATCAATGGGTCCTATTGTGCCAGGGTGTGGCCTTCGTCAGGGTGATCCTCTCTCACCTTACATGTTTATCATTTGCGCTGAAGGTTTTTCTTCCCTAATTCGTGAAGTTGAACGTCGTAATGATATCAGAGGTACTGTGATATGTACAAATGCACCAGTTATTTCGCACCTTCTCTTTGTAGAAGATTGTTTTCCTTTCTTGTTTGTATGAAAAGAGTTTTGGTTACTTATGAAGAGGCTTCGAGGCAAGCCATTAATCTCCAGAAGTCAGAACTATTTTGTAGCTGTAATACTCCAGATGATTTGAAGAGCCTCATTGCTAATACTGTTGGTGTTCGCCAAGTCTTAGGAACTGGTAAATATCTTGGGTTGCCATCTATGATTGGGAGAACTAAACATGTAACTTTTAAGTTTATAAAGGATCGCATTTGGAATAAAATTAACTCTTGGAGCAGTAGATGTCTCTCACAGGCTGGAAGGGAGGTACTCATTAATTCAGTCTTGCAATCTATTCCTTCCTATGTGATGAGTGTTTTCTTACTTCCGGGATCACTCATTAATGAAATAGAAAAAATGTTAAACTCTTTCTGGTGGGGTCATAATTCAGCAAACTCTAGAGGATTGCACTGGTTATCACAGGAACGTCTTTCAGTTCCTAATGTGTTTGGTGGAATGGGTTTTAAAGGCCTTAAGGCTTTCAATATGGCTATGGTTGGCAAGCAGGCTTGGAAGTTGGTTTCTACTCCAGAGTCTCTAATTACTCGTTTACTCAAAGCTAAATATTTTCCTCGAGGTGATTATCTTGGAGCTAGTATATGCCATAATCTTAGCTATGTTTGGCGGAGTATTTGGAGTGTGAAAGATGTGATTCGTCGTGGTTTTCAATGGAGTATAGGTACAGGAGACCGTATACCAGTATGGGATCATCCTTGGCTCAATAATGCTGCGCGAATTTTACCAACTACTCATCAACACTTGGAGTGACCACATATCACTGTTTTCAGACTTACTGGTTACACCTCAGAAGCAATGGAATATGGAGCTAATTAATGAATTTTTTGACAATGCTACATCTAGAAGTATCTTTAATACTCTGTTGCTCCCTTCGGTGACTCATGATGTGCCTACTTGGAAGCTTGAGAAGGACGATGTTTATACAGTTAGAAGTGCTTACAAGGATATTTTGAATCATGATGTGGTAGTTGTACAACATCGTGTGTCGGGTAATTGGAATTGTGTTTGGAGCTTAAAATTGCCACCAAAGGTAAAACATTTCTTGTGGAGAGCTTGCCGTAATTGTATGCCTACGAGAATCCGATTGCAATCAAAAGGTGTTCACTGTACTGATCAGTGTGCGGTGATAGTACTCATTTGTTTTTTATGTGTAGCCAAAGTTTGCTCTGTTGGCAGCGCATCGGATTATGGAGCCCTTTGATGGCTGTCTTTGTTCCTGTTTCAAGCTTCCCGACTAATGTGTTTTCTATCTTACAACATTTGGATCAACATCAACAACAAGTTTTTTGGTGTGACCCTATGGAGTATCTGGAAACATAGAAATAATAAGATATGGAATAATGTCACTGAAACAGCTCAAACTATATGTGACCGTGCAAGTTCCCTCCTTACTAGCTGGAAGAATGCTCAAACTATTCGTCATCCTACCCCTCGATATTCCACTATCGAGAGCAATCTGAAGTGGCTTAAACCAAGTCCTGGCATGTTTAAATGTAACGTAGATGCTTCCTTTTTTCACGCTCTGAATCGAGTCGGCATTGGTATGTGTATTCAACATGATGATGGTCATTTTGTATTAGCTAAAACCTAATGGATGACTCCACTCCTTGATGTGGATTTGGGTGACGCTTTAGGTTTATTATCAGCATTGTATTGGGTGCGTGATCTGCAGCTGAGTATTGTGGATTTTGAGCTTGATTCCAAAAGTGTGGTGGATAGTCTTTATGGTAGTAAAAGTGGCGTCTCTAATTATAGTGCAGTAATCAATGACTGTAGACGCCTTTTAGCTTCTGATTTAGCAACCTCTGATGTTAGGTTTATTCAGAGAGAAGTCAACGAAGTCGCTCATAGTTTTGCTAGGGTGGCTTCGCGTCATGCTAGTTTCCATATTCATATTATGATTCCATCTCGTATCTCTACTACTATTATGAATGAAATGCAATGAGTTTCTTCTTGTAAAAAAAATGGTATTTACTTTTTTTTTTAGAGGAAACAACTCATTTTGTTGTCTCATGTAGACTTTATTGAATACTAGCGAAAAGACGGTGTCTGTCATTTCACTCTTTTTATTGTGCTAACGTTTGAAAATTATAAACGATGTTTTTTTATGAAATTTTGATTTTGATTAAAAGTAAAAATATAAATGCTTTTTACTTTCAAATTATAACAAATTAAACTTACCATGGTCATCTATTTCAATGACACCAACAATATAACAAAAATATATAATCTAAATTCTTATTTTTTTTAATAACACCAACAACAATCTTTATTATAGAAAAAGTTGATTAACCGTATAATTGGGATAAGGAAAGAGGTAAGTATAAATATGCCCATCTAGTTTGTTACACTTTTTAAAAGATAAATGAAAAAAAACTTGACATATATATACTCATATTGTGTTTGTTACATTTTTATTTTAATATTCAAATTTACTTTTATCTATTTGTTATATGTGCTATTTGTATTGAAAGTTGATGGTAATTTTGAAAAAAGAAAAAGTCAGCCAAAAAGAGCCAAAACATGTTATTTTCTTTATATATACTAGCGAAAAGACGGACACGTTGTTGCGCTAACGTTTGAAAATTATGAACGGTGTTTTTTATGAAATTTTAATTTTGATTAAAAGTAAAAATATAAATATAAATGTTTTTTGCTTTCAAATTATAACAAATCAAACTAACTATGATTATCTATTTCAATGAAACCAACAATATACCAAAAAAATATAATCTAAATTCTTTTTTTTAATGACACCAACAACAATCTTTATTATAGAAAAAATTGTTGTTTAATGGTATAATTGGGATAATGAAAAAGTAAGTATAAATACACTCATCTAGTTTGTTACACTTTTTAAATGATAAAGGAAAAAACTGGACATTTGTGTTTGTTACACTTTTATTTTAATATTTAAATTTATTCTTATCTATTTGTTACATATGTTATTTGTATTTAAAATTTAGAGCATTTTTAGAAAGAGAAAAAATCAAACCAAAAGAGCTGAAAGAAATTTTTTTCTTTATATATAGTATAGATTAAGATCTCCTCGCCCTCGTTACCAAACCAGAAAAAAAAACTACAAATTATTTTCGATTGTAAAACTACAAATCACTTATATATAAATTCTAGGCAGTCTGATAAACACTTTTGCAACCCTAACCCTAATTTTTGGTTTTGAAAAAAATTTATGAAAAACAATTTCTGCTGAGAGTTGAACCCCAGACCAAGTTCTGGTAGATCACAACCATTACCACTAGATCACTAAAGTTTTTTGTGACTTATAGTTGCTTTTATTTTATTTATCTAGCACAAATGCGAGTTCACTTTAAGTCATTCTCACAACCCTGAATTCCAACATCATTTGAACACGAATTGAACGTCATTCACACACATCATGCGATTCAACTTCATTTTCACCGCCGCCGGTGACCCCAATAACAACATCCCACCACCGTTGCAACTGCCACTTCAACAACACATGCCGCCGTAACTGCCACCGCCGGAAAATCACTTTCTCTCACTGATCCACACACATCACGCCGCCGCCGCAACTGCCACCTCACCAACAACTGACTGCCGTAAATGTCATTGCCGATAACTCGCTTTCTCTCACCGATTCACACCATCTTTCATCGAATTGACAAAAAATTATGACCAATGTTGATATTGATTGTCTGAATTTTGTTAATTTCGAATCCTTGACATTGTGGTTTGAAAATTATTGATTTTGTTATGTGATTGTGTGAATTTTAGCTTTTTCTTCATTATTCTTTTTTTCATACTAAATGTTAAGTAGTGTTGCTCTAACCCTAATGATTAGCCCTACTTTTTAGTTATAAAAATTTATGAAAAAAACTTCGGATGGGGATCGAACCAGGTACCGCATGCTTTCAATTCACAACTCTTACCACCAAGGTACTGATGTTTTTTATGACATGTGATTGTTTCAATGTTGTGTATTCAACAAAAATCTCGGGTCCTCTTTCTTTCAATCTCACAATTCCTAAATCATTTCTCACTCACTTTCATCTCTCTCACCATCTTGCAATTGAACCTAATAACCATAACACCACCCTTTTTGACGGACCTAATTAATTTTTATGAAAAAAAAAATATGCAAGGAATTGAATCAGATAACACATGAAAATGTCATTTTTTTAAAAGTCACTAACGCCATTGCAATTCCTTTTTTGATAGTAGTTCCTTTTCATTATTAGCGGTTCCTTTTTATTATTATTATTTTTTATTTCAATTACCACGTAACGTTCCGTTTTATTTTTTTTTTCTTTCGGTTACTAAATAACAATTCCTTTTCCTTATTTTTTTCTTTCGATTAACAACTTTTGCGGTTAGGATCAATTTCTTGGTGCTAGCTTTTGTATATATTTTTTCTTTTGATTTGTCATTTTTATTGCAGTCCATCTTTTATTTTTGTTACTTTTTGAGATAGTTTGATAACATAATACTGAATATAACTATAAAAGTAATAATATAGTCATTTGATAGTTATATATGAAGCTATACAAAACCCGTGCATCGCACGGGTTAGAGTCTAGTTATTTAAAAGTACACTTCTAGACAAAACAAAATTAATAGTAAAAAAATAACTTTTTTAATTGTACATCCACACTTAATTAACACCATTTCTTAATTAATTGGTGAAACCAGCAATAACAGCATGAGGCTCACAATCTTTAGCATCTAAACTTGGCTCAACAGGCTTAACAAGAAACTCATGTGGCAAATCCTTAATACCCATAAGATAAAATGTGTAAAATAGCTTAAAGGGAAACACAATTTGATGAAGCTTGACTTGACCATAAACACCTTCAAATATTCCAGTTCCACCAGTCACAGCCAAGTAAGTATCCTCATAAGTTAAATAACAACCTTGCACAAAAATATGACCATAGTCTCCAAAATAAAAACTGTATATTGCTTCATATAGGTCCCCTTTTTTCTCTGCTTTGTTTTGAATTAAAACACAAATTCCAGCTGTTATTCCTACCCTCTTTTGTAAGCATCCTGAGTACAACTGCAAATTCCACAACCCCAAAATTAAATAAATACCTTTATCCTAATTTCTATATTTTTTAGTACAATCCTAATTTCTATTTTTTAGTTGATATTTTTTTTAATTTGGATAAATTAGGCCTACATGTTGTAAAGTTTCTAATTTCTAATGAATCAAATATAGTAAAATACGGTCTTCATGGACACTAGTTAAGGAAGCAAAAAGAAAAGATTGAAAATAATACTTTTTAAACTTTTGGGACATTGACTCCTTAACTTTCTATGTAATACTACTATTTTGATTCATTAACTAGTGTCTTTGGACATTGGTTAACATTTTCTAAAAAAATAATTTGCGAAAGGAAGACTATTATTATTAATAATAATGACAACATTAATGATAATTTAAATTTTTTTATATGAAATTTGAGTTTTCAGTGGTTATAAATACTAACAATATTTACTTCATATTTTTTAGAGGACTACCTTACTTTTGGAAAATGCTAACATGTACTTTAAAGACATGTGTTAAAAAAACTCAATGTGAAAATTTTGTATTGTAAATTGTTCCAATTTATTTCTAAAAAAGTAAAAAAATTAATTTTTATCAATAAATAATTTCTATTTGTAGAAACCTTAATAAACAATATTTACTTTTTAGCTTTAAAAATTAATTTTTAGAGCACATGATAACATGTTTCTTTACTTTTTAGCTCCTCAAAAAACAATATTTACTTTTATTATATCCCTCAAAAAACAATAAATACTATTTTTTTTATACATAGTACTTAATTGACATGTTTTTTCCTTTTTAATTTTTTTTTCGTCAAATAAAAACTTTTGGGTTCTAGTTCGTGTCACAATTGTGCAGCAGATTAATGTGCCACCAGGACTTCTCAAATAAATGTATGAGGCACGAGGCATACTTTATTTTGGATCAGCATGAGTCACATTTACATTTTTTTATAAATTTATTTAAATTTTAAAATATTTATATTAAAGTATAAATTGAAATAAACAAAAAAATCAACTATAAGTGCATTCTTGGATTAAGATTGAGTATCTCGAAATCATAGCGTGAACCATAATTTTGACAAAAATTACTCTTCGCAATTAACAAAATCATGGTGTCACTATAATTTGTCAAACTCTTTATTTTAAAATATGTACTAGTACTAACTTAAAACTAAAATAAAAGGGTAGATAAGTTTTACCCAAAATTGAAAAAAGAAACTTTAAACTTTAAACCCAAAATTGCAACTTGTAATAAAAGCTCTGAAAAATATTTATTGCACAATGTGATTATTTAGACAAAAAAAAAAAGACTAAAATAGTGATAACCGACTCACTTTGTTGCTAAATGGAACTAGATCACCAAGTGCGTTGACATTTTTATTACTCAATCTAAGATAAGCAGGGCTTCCACGTTCTTTTTCATTGATCTCATAAACACTAAGTTCTTGTACTTTGACTACAAATTCAAGCAAAAAAAAAAAAAAAACCAAAGGGTCAACATAGATGTTATTAACAAGCAAGTTCCATAGATATCTTTAACAAACAAGAAAGATATAAGGAGTGAACCTGAGTTAGATGATTGGTCAGCTTGGCTTTTACAAATGAAAGACTTATTTGATCGGTAAGAATGTAGTGAGGGGATAATGTTTGTTGTAGTGACTGAAGGGAATGGTAAGATGGTTGATTTGGATGAGGTGTTTAGTTGTGATGATTTTGTGTTGGAAGGTTTGGCATAGAAAGAAGAAATTGTTCTCAAAGCAAAGGATGAGGAAGACATAATTTTTGATGATTTTAGTTTGGAATATTGATGAGAAAGTGGAAAAGTGTGGTCCTAGCTATAATCAAGAGGGGGATGTGGTATGCTATATATAACCGTTAGATGGGAGCAAGTATTGAATGTCAAATAAATGCATAAACTAAACACAAAATAATAAACATCAATAAAAAGAAAAATAATTTTGTATTATTATTATTATTATTATTATTATTATTATTATTATTATTAGAGAAAGTGTATCTTTAGTGTGTGTTTGTGTGTGCGTCTAATGAATATGTATATGACCAAACAATACTAACTTCTCGAAGGGTTTTTCATGGTCCCAAAACAATAAGCATAACTTTTGGTGTAAGGATACTTTCCATTTACTTAAAATAAATGAAAAAAACCATTTAGATAATGAGTCCTACCATTAAGGGGTCACACAATCATTAATTATTTATATTTTTAATTTTTTTTGTGTCTTTATATCGCCATTGAAGAAATTGAGAAAATCTTAACTCCAAATTTTAAACACACTCATAAAAAAAGTAAAGTATAGATTTATTTTTATTATTATTGATGAAATAATTAAAAATAAAAGGCTTTGTTAATACTTTGTATGTGTACCGAAGAGATTTAAATTTGATTGTATAACCATACAAGAATAATCCTATTACACAATAAATGGAATTCTTATTTGGGCTTTTACCCTTTTTTGTACAAAAAAATGGAATTCTTATTCTCCTATTCATTTCTCTAATACATTTTTTATTTATTTTTTTCAATATTATTGTTACATTATTTTAAAAAAAAGTCACACAGTTTAGGCATAAAACTCACACATACCAAATACAAATACAAAGAATAAGAATATTGCAGATTTAATTCTGCACCCAGGTAATCAAAATGTTTCCAGATCCTTAACCATCACAGTTGTATATGTACATACATGTCTATTACATTTTAATTTTAGTATATACAATTATTATATTAAATAAAATTTTATCTTATATGAATGTGTGGAAAATCATACAAGAGGGTTATTGGTCTTGGAAAGTTGAGTTTGAAGAGGGTTTCTCGGTTTGCTTGGCATGTGGTTACCTCTTAGGTTTGTCTCTTGAGGAGGGGGTAGGGTGGGGGGAGATTTCTTTTATCTTGTCGTTGGTCTGAAAAGGTTGGGCTCCTTCTAAGGTTCATGTTTTCTCTTGGAAGCTCCTCCTAGATAGGCTTCCTACTAGGTAGATCTTTTAAGGTGTAGGGTTATAGTGGATTTGGATGGCACTTCGTTATCATCTTTTTTTGTCCTTATAGTCTTTCATCTAGGGTGTCATATAGATTTGTTAAGTAGCCTGTGAGGACAGTCTGTCATATCATGTTTTTAGGGTTCTTTATGAGTCATTTTACAATCATTTGAGTCATTTTATAGTCCCTTGAGTCATTATAAGGTTTGCTTTAGTAAGGTTTAGTAAGAAGCGAAGAAATTAGCATCGTCCTTAAAATATACTTCCTCCGGCTCAAAATAATTGTTATTTTAGCTTATTTTTTTCCTATGTCTCAAAATAATTGTCACTTTAGAATAGAAATACAATTTTTTTTCTCGGTATTATACCCTTATTTATCGAATTTCATCCAACTTTACTATTCCACTAACTACAATTAATAAAGGTACTAATTTTATCATTGAAATCAACACAATTAATTATTTTCTTAAAAATCATGCACAAGCTTTATACGACTATTATTTTGAGACGGAGAGAGTACAAAGAAAACCTTGAAACCGCTCAAATTTACCTAATTAGAAAACTTTGTGGGTGTGCTATGCTTTTTACAAGATCAACAAGTTGTCTCTTGAAGTATAGCTATCACGGATGTTATGGTGAAGAGAAATGAGAAAAAGAGTAAAAGAACACGAGTAAGGTGTGTTGATCCCTACATGACCTATGTGTGGTATTTTTATCATATGTGGAGTTCTAGGTTCTAGAGTGGAGTTAGACCGGTGACATATGAAAGTTAACATTCATATCTACAACTTTTGTGAAGACACCAAAGTCCAATTCGGCCTACAAAAGGTGAAAACTTCAATTTACGTGAATCAGAGAAAAGTTGTGCGATGCACAGAAAAGCTGCACAATGCGCGAGATTAAAGACCTAAAATGTGTCGACTACTGCCTCATGCATGATGCGCAGAGGGCAATGTGTGACGCGCATGTGTGATTCGTGAAAAAGTGGAATGTTGGAGTTCTATAAAAAGGCACGATCATAACTAGGTTATTAGTAAAAAAATACATAAAAAAGGGCCAAATACTCATTTTCGAAGCGCTTAACAAGATATTTTTTTTAACAACAAAATTTATTAATAATCAATCTCTGCATAAGACAAACAGAGATCGACAAGACATAAATAACAAAGCAAATGACATCATATATAGACAGAACACACAAAAGAAAACCTATAAATCACGTACACTCAGAACCCCATTAAAGACAAGACTCAATTGAGGGCTACCATCAAAATCAATCAAAACTTTTTTTGAAAAGGCTAAGAAAATATATTGAAAAATAAACAAAACCCCTCTAGCACAAGGTGTACCAGAGAAGCTTAATTGTTCAAGAAGTTCACATTACAAGACAATGTACACAAAGCAGCCAAGAGACACAAAACTTAAAAACAACCTTTAAACACAACAAATGATTCAAACTCAAATTGAGGTAATCAAAATCGAACAAAACATAATACGATTTTAACCAACAAAAAGTATGAATTTTAACCTTTTCGGTTAAAGATTAAAGAAGAACTGCCTTATGAGTGAATATCCTCCCATTTCTTTCCTTCCATAATATGAAAAGCACATAGATCAAAATCAATCAAAACTAACCACCGGAACCAAAACCAACATCAAAATCAAAGTCAAACTCCCATACATTAAACCATCCTCAAACTCCATCGCGAATGACCAACATTTTAGAAAAACACAAATATAAATGATGAATTTCTACGATACTATTTAAAAATAACACGAACACCATCATTTTAATTCAATGACAAGACTACTATCCGTGCCTATTATCATCCGTAGGTGGAGCAATAAATCTCAAATTCATACTAAGGCTTATCCCTTATGTCAGGACATATAAATTGTCAATTTTTCAATTTATATACTCTTGTTTTATTTTATTTTTTTGACTAAATATACTCTTGTTTTATTTTTATTTTTTTGGTTGTGCTGAATTCTAATCAATGTGAACTGAATCGGTGGGTTTTTTTTTAAAGGAAAAAAATGTTTACTTATTTATTGGAAAATTCTAAAGAGTGTCTTTAAGATACTCTCTCCGTAACAAAATATAAGCAAAATTCATCCATTTCAGTTGTAACTAATTATAAGCAAAATTGACTTTTTTGTCATATTTAAGGATAATATACCTGAATTACCCTTACTTTAATTTTTTAAATGCACACACGTTTAACAACACCTTGAAAATATACTACTGTACACAAAGTCTGATTTTGGAAGTTGAAGAGTTGCCATTGAATTCTGTGGTGGAGTATAGAGCAACATTATTATTTAATGAAAGAACATGAAAAGTGTGAAATTAGGCATTTTATTTAATGAAAGAACATGAATAGGCTGGACAACAATTGAAATTATTATGAGGGCAAAATAGGCAGTTTAACTTAAATTAAATAACACAAATCACATTCCTTAAAAAGTGTGAATTGGTCAAATTTGCTTATAAAAAGTTACGGAGGGAGTATTAGTTAAAGAAACAAAAATAGAAATACTATGTTAGAGTGTTGTGAAAAGTGATGAATTCAACTTTTTCAAAAATTTAAAAGTTGTAAATTCTAATGCAAACTTATTACTTTTGGTTTCCTCACGACCTTTATTTAATTCTGCCAAAAGTTAGGTTTAGTTGTTATGTTTTTCCGTGTTTTTTTGAGAGGTACTCCATTCGTTTCAAAATGAGTGTAATTTAAGATTTTTACACACAAATTAAAAAATATAATAATGGTGTCAAAAGACATAACAATTTTACTAAACTAGCCTTATTTACTATTGGTGTAATGTTTTAGAAATAGTGTACACACAATTAATTAAAGTGTACAATTGGAAGTAAAATAATAATCTACATTAAAAAGTGCAAGTGACATTCATTTTGATTTTTTTGGCTAAAACGACACTCATAACGAAGTGAGTATGTTTTTTCGTGTTTATTTTTAAAATATGTTTTTTCATGTTGTTATTGACTTTAAATTTTTTTTTTGTGATTGTAAAAAAATACTCTCTCCGTCCCAATTTAAATGAGACATTTGCTCATTTAACACATATTAAGAAAAATGTATAAGTGAATGAGAAAAAAATGATTTTAAGTGTTCTTGTCAATTAAGTATATCTCAACTGTATATATTATTTTCAACTGTAGTTTGCATGTATTCCGCATTTTACTGTTTTGTTTGTGTTCCTTGTACAAAGCTAATTCTTGCATTTCTTGTTGATTATTTAACTTCAATCTATATTCAAAGATGATAAGCCGCCAACGCTTTATCACTTGAGCATTTTATATACAACTAGTATTTGGATCCGTGCGATGCACGGGAAGTCGATTATCTCATTGACTAATAAATGTGGTAGTTGATCATGAAATAAAATGATAGTTGTTGTTGAGCATGAGTTAATGCTTTCAAAAGACGACGACAACAACAACTAAAGATTATCCCACTAAGTGGGGTCGACTACATGGACCGAAATACGTCATATTGTTCTATCATAAACCATATTTAGATCCAACTCATTAAATGGTACGTTTGTATCACATAAAACACCTGAGGTTCTTCTCCATTTCAACCATCAAACTTGAATACGATGATTTACATCTGCTTTTATTTCTCCGTCATTTTGTACTATGAACCCAAAATATTCAAACTGTGTAACTTGTATGATATGATCTCATACTTTCACCTCTAAGGTAGAACTACTTCACCTTTTACTGAATATATTACATATACTATGTCATGCTTTTACTCAGACGAATGTCATACGCTTCTAAGACTTGTCTCCAAGTCTCTAACATCCCGTTTAATTTTTCCCTCGACTCTCCAATTAAGACTACATCATCTGCAAAACGCATACATCTCGGTGTCAACTGTTGGATGTATTTCGTAAGTACATCCGAAACTAATGTAAAAAGATAAATGAGTAGAGTTGACCCTTGGTCCTATCCTTGTTATGAAAAAATCATTGATAATGCATAAAAAATACAAAAAATAAAACTCCCGAAGTTTGTCTAAAAGACTTAAGAACTTTTATATATAAAATATGAGATCATTTAAAATAAAGCAAAAAATTAGGAAGGAAAATTGCAACAACTTTTCTGAATCCAAAAAGTTGTTTAAAAGACTTAAGAACTTTAATATATAAGATAAGAGATCATTTAAAAAAACGAAAAAAATTAGGAAAAAAATTTGCAACAGCTTTTTTTGCCTCCAAAAAGTTGTCTAAGAGACTTAAGAACTTTTATATTTAAAATAAGATAATATATATGCGATCATTTTCTAAAAAAAATAAAGAGCAAAAAATTAGGAATTGAAGGAAATTTGCAACAACTTTTTTTGTCTTCAAAAAGTTGTCTAAGAGACTTAATAACTTTTATATATAAGATAAGATATAAGATCATTTTTAAAAAAACCACAAAAAAAAAAGGAACAAACAATTAGGAAGGAAAGATCATTTTTAAAAAAACCACAAAAAAAAGAGCAAACAATTAGGAAGGAAATTTACAACAACTTTTTTTGCTCCAAAAAATTGTTTAAGATACTTAAGAACTTTTATATATAAGATTAATGAATGTTTTTGATAAAAAAAATAAAAAATTAATGTCGTGAAAAAATATAAAACAAAGAAACAAAAAAAAAGGGATCTAATTTACATATTTGTCTAATATGAATTTCTCAAAAATGGTCTAAAGGTGGACATTTACAACTTCTAGTAAAATTTGTGAATTTCGTAACATTCAGAAAATGGAGAACATGAAAAATATTTTATTAAATTTACTAAAAATAGCAACACAAAGCTAAGCTTATAACACAAAGTCATAGTTGGTTCTTTTTATTGATAAAAAATGGCTTATGTTAGGCTCGTTCATTTGGTTGTCTTCTTGCTTGCCATATTCTGTATGTATTTCAAATATATTTCTCATCAATATATACATATTGCACTACTAGAAACTATCGATTTACCTGCGGATTTTCCTGCGGAAATTAATCCGCAAGAATACCTGAGGAATTTCCTGCAACTTCTGTTACATTGAGGACTTTTCCTGCGGATCTTGTAACCGCAAGAATATCCGCAGGTAACTGTAACTTTTGCTGAGGTTTTTCCTGCGAAAGATTTTGGAATGTTTTTGTCCCTGTTCCTGCGGATTTTCCTACGGATTTTTTTTTTTTTTTACTTTTTTTTAGTTTCTTTGTGAAATTTTAAAAATTGAAAGATTTTGAGTATCTTATTTTTTTTTTCTCTCTTTACATAGTGAACAAGGACCCTATAATTTTAAATTTAAGTCCAAATTAAATGTTAAACTATTTCTGTCGATTGCAATTATTTCTTGGGTCAAATTTATAGGGGTTATTCAAAACTCGTTCAAATGGCAGGGGGCGAAATACCATTTAACCCTTATTTCTTTTATACATATTCAATGTTAAAATATTTTGAAAAAAATATTTTTTAAGGCAGTTTTGAAAAATAATATTAAAACACAAATTTCTATCAAAAAATACTAGAACACAAATATTGACAAAATACTTGGACATTGTGTTTGGAAATGGTCACACCCGTATTTATTGTGTGTGCAAGATCAATTTAATAGTTTTATCTCTTTTATTATAATGTTTTAGATTTTATAAATACTTAAATTAATTTTTATTTATATTTGGGATAATAGTCATTTTTGTAACGAATAACCACAACAACCATTGAATGTATCCAAAATATTATTTTATAAAAGTAAATATAATTTTGATATAACACATTACAAATTAAAAATAAATTGATGTTTTTGTTACTAAAAAGAATAAACTTAAAGAAAAAGATTGAGATATTAATTAACAAAATCCCTCTTTTTTAACAAACACCACTCGTTTCATCACTCATACAACAAAATCCCTCTTTTCTCGTTCATCACTCATTCATCACTATCGGTCAGATTCGTTCAGATCCATTCACCGATCTCATCCTTCTGTCGTTATCGTTCACCGATCTCATCCTTCTGTCGTTACTCATCGGTCAGATTCGCTGATTTCTTCTTAGGTTTCAATTTGAAATTTCTTCCCATTCTCATCAATTTTTTTCTGAATTCGAAGCTGATTTTTCTAATTTATGTGTACAATTTGCAGATTCTTCTGAATTTGAAGCTGATTTTTCTAATTCTTGTGCTCCTCACGGTGCTCATGCTATCACAAAGGTCTCATCGTTACACTCTCTTACTCTCACGAGGTTATAGTACTATTGATATGAGATTTGTTGTTTTTACGATTGATTCATTGTTTTTTATGATTGTTGTGTTAATTTTGATTTTGAAATAGACTTGTTGTATTGGTGTGTTCCTATTGATTTTGAAATAGCTTATGAGATGATTCATAAGTTGTTTTCAGCTTATTTTCAGCTTATGGCATAAATTTGTATTGGAATAATTTAGAATTTACGAAGTGAAGTAGCTTCAGCCTCTAAGGCAATAAATTTAATTATTTTATGTGTTTTGATTGATGTGTTTTGAATTTGAAATTGATGTGTAAACATTGCTGCATTCTTAGAATATTGTTAAGTTATTTCATGCAAATTAGTGTGTTTATTGGAAGTTCTTTTTCGTTTTTAAGGTAGGATTTTCGGAAAGAATTTCTTTCAAGAGCAGAATCCAGATTATTAAGGGAGGATTTCTAAATCTCAACTATTGAGGTATTTTCTCTATATTCATGTATTTTCGAAAATAGTTTGTTCATTATCCGTGTATTTTCGAAAAGGTTGTGTTTACTGAATTTAATCTTTGTCACAACAATGTGTATGCCTCCGTCATTGTACTAATTTTTAGGTGCTCAATTTTGGGCTTATGTTCAATATGTTTTCTATATGTTAGATCATGTTAAATTATAACTAGTATAGAGACCTGTTGAAGTTATTTTCATTATACTTTTATGACATTGTTAGGCACTGTTTGGAGTAAAAGCTTACTTGCAGCTTATAGCATAAGTGCTTATTTTTGTGTTATTGACTATGCTTTTGAATATGTTAATTGTGCCATTGACTATGTTTTTGAAATGTTTTAGTTTTTATTTTCATATGTGATGGAATATGTTTTAGTTTTTATTTCTATAGCTTATATTAGTGCGTATAACTACCAACAATATCGGCGTCAACTACGCCGATATTGTTAAATGTCTATAGCTAAACTCAGTAATTTCGGTGGTGCTATTACTATGTTCCCACCTATCCCTTCCTCTTTTAGGAATATATTTTCACAATTTAATGTTTTATAGAACACCAAAATATTGGATTTGGAGATGGAAGTTCCCCTGCATCGGACATGGATGTATAATAGGCTTCATCCTGGACGAAAAGGACATATATCTGAGTTTTTAAACGGCGTCAATGAGTTTATCGAATTCGCCTGTCAGCAGAAAAAATATTTGAATGAAGGTGTAATAAGATGTCCGTGTAAGTTGTGCAAAAATGAGAAGCACCTCATCCCAGATGAAGCAAACACTCACATTCTTCAACAAGGATTTACACCCGGATATTGGATTTGGACATGCCATGGAGAGAGAGTCTCCCATATCAATGATGGCGAAGATGATGATATAGATACGGATGCTCCTGGTAGTAGTAATAGTCAGCAGTGGCGTCATGAACAAGCTGATATATACAAAGACATGGTCTTTGATGCTGCTGGTTTTAATCGTGAGCGGTATTTCGTACAAAATGAAGAGGAAACTCCAAACTTCCCACCAAACTTTTATAACATGTTGAATTCAGCTCAACAACCATTGTGGCCGGGATGTAAAAATACAACGGAGTTATCTGCCGCTCTTAAAATGTTGGGAATAAAATCTAAACACAACATGTCACAATCTTGTTTCAATGATGTGATGAAATTTATGAAAATGTCGAGTCATCCTGAGAATGTAATTCCGTCTAACTTTAGAGAAACGAAGAAAATTGCAGCCGGGCTCAATTTATCGAAGTTGAAGATAGATTGTTGTGTTAGTGGGTGTATGTTGTATTACAAAGAGGACATAAATTTGAAGGAGTGCAAGTTCTGTAACCAGCCTCGATATAAAACACAAGGTCTACAACAACGAAACTCTAAAGATGTTCCTCGTAAGAGATTGCATTATTTTCCTCTTATCCCTCGCCTTCAGAGATTATATGCTTCACCAAAATCTGCAAAGCACATGGGTTGGCACTATGAAAATAAAAGGGAGAATGGTGTGTTGTGTCATCCTTCAGATGGGGAAGCCTGGAAACACTTTGACAAAGTATATCCTGAATTTTCCTCAGAACCTAGAAATGTCAGACTTGGTCTGTGTGCTGATGGCTTCACCCCTTTCAGTCAATCTGCAAGACCATATTCTTGCTGGCCAGTGATTGTTACACCATATAACCTACCTCCGGAGTTATGTATGATGCCTCCCTATATGTTCTTGACCTTAATTATTCCAGGTCCCGATTGTCCAAAAGGTAAAATTGATGTATATTTGCAGCCGCTGATAGATGAATTGCAACAATTGTGGAATCAAGGTGTAGTAACGTATGATGCATCAAAGAGGCAAAATTTTCGATTGAGAGCTTCATTAATGTGGACAATAAATGATTTTCCAGCCTACGGGATGTTGTCAGGGTGGAGTACTGCAGGAAGATTTGCATGCCCAGTTTGCATGGAAAAAACAGAATCTTTTAGATTGGAATATGGAGGGAAACAGTCATGGTTTGATTGCCACAGGAAATTTTTACCTTATGATCATGCTTTTAGAAGAAACAAGGTTAATTTCTACAAAAATATAATTGATATGAAGGAACCTCCTCTAAGGTTAAGTGGCGAACAAGTGTGGGAAAAGGTTCTTGGATTTCCCAAGATAACTCAATCAGGGCAATGCAATGTTCCTGGCCGTGGAATTTTGCATAACTGGACCAAAAGAAGCATATTTTGGGATTTGCCTTATTGGAGACACAACCTATTGAGGCACAATCTTGACGTTATGCATATTGAGAGGAATGTCTTTGAAAATGTGTTTCATACTGTTATGGACAACAAAGAGAAAAGTAAGGACAATGAAAAGGCACGATTGGACTTGGCAAACTATTGTTACAGAAAGGAGTTATTATTGAAAAAAAATCCTAATGGGAACTATATAAAACCCAAAGCCAAATTTTGTTTGACAAATGAACAAAAAAATGATGTGTGTGAATGGGTGAAAGGGCTGAAGATGCCTTATGGTTATGCTTCCAATCTTGGTAGATGTGTAGATACAAAAAATAAAAGGCTCTATGGGATGAAAAGCCATGATTGCCATATTTTTATGGAATGTCTACTGCCAATAGCTTTTAGTTCTCTTCCTGAACCAATATGGAAGTCTTTAACCGAGCTTAGTCAATTCTTTAGAGACTTGTGTTCAACAGTTTTGCGGGAAGATCACTTGTTACAAATGGAACAAGACATTGCTTTGATATTATGCAAGTTAGAGCGTATATTTCCACCCGCATTATTTGACTCTATGGAGCACTTACCGATTCACTTGCCTGAAGAAGCTAAGTTAGGTGGACCAGTTCAATATCGTTGGATGTATCCATTTGAAAGGTTTCTGAATAAAATTAAAAAAACTGTCAAAAACAAAAGTAGTGTGGAAGGGTGTATTTGTGAAGCATATTTGTTGCAAGAGACATTGTATTTCGATTCCCATTATTCTTTGCCTCCTGATCAATACTCAACTGCCATTGGCCCAAATAAAAGGATATATCAAGACCACATCCAACCAATTTTGTCTATCTTCAAAAATTCACATGGCCAAACAGCTGGAAAATACTATAAAAGGTGGCTCGAGGATAGAGAACTTGCGGCTGCCCAGTCACACATTCTCTTGAATTGTAACGAGGTTAAGCCATTCATTGAGTAAGTATTAAGCATTAAATATTCTCTATGTTAATTCCACTGACAACACTCATATCTAACTTTTTTTTAACAACTTCTTGTGTAGTATGTATCTACAAAATTTGAAAAGTTTGTATGGAGATCTCAATGATGATGTCATTGATAAACAATTAGAAGCTGACTTCCCGCGGTGGTTTAGAGAATACGTAAGTATGCTTTAAATTGCTCAATTGTATTTGGGTTAGAATAAAGATGTACAAATATCTTTTAAACTAAGATGTACAAATCGCTTTATGTGACTAGGTGACAAAGAATCACAAACTTAGGAAACAGAATACTGACTTGTATGACTTGGCAAGGGGACCTTTGAGACTAGCAAAATCATGGCCTATATATTTTGTAAATGGATTCAAATTCCATACAAGTTCATGGGGTGAAGGAAGAACAACATATAATAGTGGAGTATGTGTTAGTGGAATTGGACATGATGAAACATCAAATGATTTCTATGGTGTTATTACAGAGATTCTAGAATTTGAGTGGCCAAGTCAAGCAACCAGAAAGCTAGTTTTATTTTATTGTGACTGGTTCGACCCTTCAAGCCATGGCATGAGGATACACAATCAGTACAAAATTGTAGAAGTACGAAAAGGGAGAAAATATAGTAAATTCGATCCTTTCATTTTCCCAAAGGCAGCGACTCAAGTTTATTATTCACCTTATCCTGGGCGCCAAAAGAATAAGATTGATTGGTTGGTAGTTATGAAGACAAAGCCAAGAGGGGTTGTTGATGATAGGCATACATTGGAAGTTGCTTTTCAAGTGCAAGAGTCACAAGCTGGTGCAACAATTGAAGATGACCCAATTGATCACCTACAAGATGATGAAAATGATGGTGAAGAGGTGAGTCTGCCTATAATGGAAGAAGATGAAAATGGTGAAGATCAAGAGGAAAATGAAGAGGTTATTTTGCCTATGATGGGAGATGATGAAAATGATGAAGAGGTTAATTTTCCAATAATAGTTCAGTGTTTATTTTCTGCCTTTGTATTTGCTACCTTTGATTAAAAAAGGAAAAATGTTTATGTTAATTTTCTGTCTTGTTCTGTTCATTTTCTGCCTTTGCATTTAAGAATGGTAAGTTCTTGTAAGCATCTTCTTGAATTTGTACTTTTGTTCTTATTTTCATGTTTTGCATTTTTTTTCCAGGATTTACATTTCTGATTCCAGACAACTTGGATTACATCCAACTATGGAGCCACCCAAAAAGACAAACAAGAAGAGGAACAAGATGCAGTCACCCAAAATGACAAACAAGAAGAAGAACACGGGTTGTGTACCCACTCAACTTCAACCTCGGCCACAAACCCAACCTCACCCCCAACCTATTCCAAATATAACACAGCCTCCACTCACTCAACCCCAACCTCAGCCCCAACCTATTCCATATTTAATTGATTCTAAACTAGCTCAAACCCGACCACGACCTCAATCTCGGTCTATTCCACCGTTGTTTCTATCTCAACCTCAATTCCATCATTCTCAACCTCGACCTCAATCTACCCAATCACACATTCGACCACAATCCACCCAATCTCACCCTCCATTAACTCAACCAGAACCAAGTCAACCTCAACCTCGATCACGGTCTCAATCCACCCAACCTCACCCTCAATCCACTCAACCTCAACGAAGTCAACCTCTATCACGGCCTCAATCCACCCAATCTCACCCTCAATCCACTCAACCTCAACGAAGTCAACCACTATCACGGCCTCAATCCACCCAATCTCACCCTCAATCCACTCAACCTCAACGAAGTCAACCACTATCACGGCCTCAATCCACCCAATCTCACCCTCAATCCACTCAACCTCAACGAAGTCAACCTCTATCACGGCCTCAATCCACTCAACCTCAAACACGACCCATCCCTACCCAAGTTATGGTCAATAGAGCTCCATCTTCAGCTAGCCATGTTAGTGGAGACACCGCTGGTACTAAAATATCAATAATTCCAGACGGGGATGGGTGAGTTTGTTGCTCCCATAACTAGCCTTTTGGATCAAATAACAATGCAAGACAGTTGTGCTTTTGGTATTATGATTTTAGTGAAATCTAGAAATTTTTATATTTTTTTTTCGTGTACATTATATATTGGAGTCAACTTTTCTAACATTCTAGATGTTTAAACTGTAAGATTAAGAGAAATTAGGAATCTTTAGTTGCTGGACATGCTATATTTTAGTGAAATCTAGAAATTTATATTTTTTTCTTGTTTGAAACACATCTTTTCAGGTTTGATCACCACACATTGGTAGTTAAAGAAATTGCTCACATCATACGCTCTCAATTAGAAGAGGGAAAACCGTCATGGAAGCAGTTATCAGGAAAGCAACGAAATGATTTCTTTGACTCATTCATGGTAATTACCAACTTACTTTCTGATTATGACTTAAATAATGTTTTAAGTTTTTTCTCTTGTCTGATTATTACCAATATATACAGAAAACGTTTACATGGCAACCAGAACACAAGGTAAAAGTGAGAAAAAACTTTGAAATAAGGGGTGCAGCTAAGATGTCTCAGTTAATGCAAGAAGTTCGGAAAAACTTGGAGGATAAACCAAGTTGGATGGGAGAGGACGTGTGGAATGAATTGACGCAATATTGGAAGTCCTCCATGTTCAAAAAAAAATCTCAAACAAATAAAAGAAATCGCAATTCTATGGCTGGTGCATCTCTTCACACCGGCGGATCAATTCCCCATCGTTTACATTGGAATAAAATGGTATTATAAGTTTTTATTATATTTCATAATATAGTATTTAAAATTAATGGCACTGAAACTTCTTTTATAATTTACAGAAAAAGGAAAAAGGTGCAGATCCGTCGTTGACTGAGTTTTACTTTCGTACCCATCGCAAAAAGGATCAAAGTTGGGTGGGTGTGCATGCTGAATCTGCATATGTGAGTATATTATTATTTTAATCTAATAAAATCACAATTGTCTTGGAATTGATTGGTTGATAAGATATTAATAATATAGTGAAGATTGTGAACTGTTCAGTTTGGTCAAACATGGTAAACTGGACCAAAGAACCAATTCAGTTTAGTAAACTGGACATGAACTGTAAAACTGTTAAATTCAGTTTAGTATTCGTAGTTTTACTTAGCCTTCCTCTATTTCTAATTATATGTACAGCCCTATTTATTTGTAACTTTTTATTTTTGATGCATTGAACTTCTTCTTTTATTTTCTTTTAGGACAAATTTGAACAAAAAAAGATGGACTTATCTACTCAAAATTCCACATTTGGTCTAGGAGAGGATGAAGTTGACAGTCAACCAACCTATGACATGCCAACTGATTTGGATATATGGGTAGATTCTGTTGGTAAAAAGAAAGGGAGAATATTTGGTCTTGGATCCATATCAAAAACCTTGATTCCATCTTCTAATCAACAAACAAATATACCTGCTAATTCAGAAGAGGTTGAATTTTTGAGAAGCCAAGTGCATGCTTTAAATGCATCGTTGCAAAGACAAGAACAAGAGAAGTTGCAGATGAGGCAACAAATGCAACGGCAAGAAAAAGAGATGGTTAATACTAATAAAAAACTTGCTGTCATTATGAAACATTTGGGATTTGTTGGATCTTCTTCCCATGTTTCAAACCCCAACAATGAATCAAATGAGCACATTGATGAAGATGACAACAATGATTTTGTTGAAGATGTCGATGAAGATAACGATGATTTTGTTGAAGATGTTGATGAAGATAACAATAGTTATCATATTGATAACTAGTAACTTGGAGTCTCAAATTTTGGTATGTTTCTCTATTGGACTCTTTGTGTCCTCTCTTTTTCTAGTTTAATTTGGAAGATAATTGTATAGCCGAATGGAGTTAAGTCATCAAGATTTTTCTGCCTAGTAGTAATGGTATCTCATTCTCTTTTTCTTGGTTATGAATTGTACTTTTTTGTTCTAATCTTGAACTTTATTTAGAAGATCTCAGCCTCTCTAAATAGTATTCACATGATAGAATATGAGATATAGTTATCTTACATAATTGAATATTTCTCCTTGTATTTTTTTGTGTTTTATCAATCATATGGTTTTGTAGATTGAGTCAAAGTTGAAGGAGGCAACTACAAGGCTTGAGAAACAATTGGCAGAAGGGCAGAAGACAGGGCATGGCAACTACATGGCTGCAAGACTAAGAGTAGAAGACATGGCAAAATTACATTGTAGTTTCTTCCATAGCATGAATTATGTTCCCTAATATAATTGGGGTGTTTTGTCATATTTTAGTGTTTGTTGAAATGTTTGCTATGCATATTTTGCACCTTCATATTGATGAAGACTTGATGTATTTTATGACTAATGTTTTTCTTACAATGAACAAGTTTTTATTGTCATTGTTTTTTTTTTGTTGAGTGGATGCTATTTTTGGATCTTTTACCTATGTTTTTTTTATAAAAAAAAACATATGCTATGTCCCAAATTTGACTCAAGATAGTTTCTAATAAACTTCTTTAACAAAAAAATAAATAAAAATGACTTTTAATATGGCTTTTTGTATTCATTAATAGAAAATAACCAAAAAATTTACTGTTCCAGTAACTTTCCTGCGGATTTTTCTGTGGATTGGTTCAGTTTCCTGAGGATTTACCTGCGGAAATAGCTTTGCTGCGGAATTACCTGTGGCATTTGCTGCAGAATTACCTGCGGAATGTCCGCACGGGCAGGGGAACTTCTCCCATTTTGACCAAAATATTTCCTGCGGATATTTTTCTCTTTTCCTGAGGAAATTTCCGCAGGAAAGTTTCCTGCGGTTTTTAAAATCCTCAGGAAACAATTACCCACGAAGGTATTACCTGGGAGTGCAAATCCTTGGTAAAATCCGCAGGAAACAGGTTTCCTGCGGATTTTTCATCAGATTCCGCAGGAAATTCCGCAGGAAAATCGAGAGTTTTTAGTAGTGTTGGTCATATCTATTTATATTTTAGAACTCTAATTGCCTTTTCTATTTACAGCAACGTTCTCTATGAAGAAGGTGGTAGAAGCGGCAGACTGTTCGGGTGTTTGTTCGCCATTTGAGATACCACCATGTCGCTCTAGCGATTGTCGTTGCATCCCGATTGCGCTAATCGGAGGTTTCTGCATATATCCAGCATCATCTATTATGAAGATGGTTGTGGAACATCCTAATTTATGTCAGTCTCATGTTGATTGTACAAAGAAGGGAAGTGGAAGATTTTGTGCTCGTTATCCTAATCCTGATATCGAATATGGATGGTGTTTTGCCTCTAACTATGAAGCACGAGAAGTATTCTTCAACATTTCCTCTAACTCTGAACTCACAAAAGACTTCTTGAAGATGCATTCCACAACTTACTATTGATATATGCAAAAACAAAAGTCATGCATGCATGCATGCATGACATGATGAATCTAATACTTAAATAAACAATTGGATTTCTTAGATATCCAACATGATTAAAATAAATGCTCCATCTGCATGGTTTCACGTAGTTACTTTGTAATCAATGCAATGATCTATGCTTCTAGATTGACTCAATATAATAAAAGTTTCTCATATATAATCTGCTCTATTTTTGTCGAGTTTTGTATTTAGCTGATCTTAGTACAAAATGAAAGTTAGTTTCTCATATAGATCAACCCAGTAACTGATAAAAAACCACACGCACATTAATAGTAACACATCATCGATTTTTATGTACTACTATAGTACTTACTATCTTATAATGCATACAACTCATAATGCTCACAAATTTACGGTATACATAGGCAATCTTTTCAAACCTCTTGATGCATTAAGTGCATTATTTTCCTTATAAAAACATTTGAGGCTCAAGTTAGAGATACTTGATGCCCATAAATAATTCTTTCATGACAAGTAAAGTAGTGAATATGTTGAAATGTTGTATTTTGCGACTGTATATAAATGTTGTTACATATGATTTTATTGACATATATGTATGAGAAACATGTTGGTATGTTGCATATTTGTATAACTTAAATTGTATTATCGTTTTGACTATTTTTTTACGTGCATTATGAAAAGAAAATTTACAAAAGGGAGACCAACAAAGGCCTTGAAAACAAAATCACCACTAATCGTTAAAGGATCTAGGAGAGAAAAAACTAAAACAAAAACCATAAAAATTCATGAAACAAGTAGTTGATGCTACTGAAAATGATAATTTAGATGCTAAATATGGTGATGTTGTTGCTGAAAATGTTGATGAAAATGAAAATGTTGACAATGTTAATGAAATTCACGTCGGTGTAGATATATTTGATCCAAGAAATTAAGATTCTCTTGAGTCCGTAAAATGATTGAGGTAGTAGCTACAATTTTGGGTTTTTATTTCATTAGAGATCCATTTTTAATAGTAGAGTCGGGTCTCCAATTTATCGACCTTGCTAATATTGTATACATAGGGATTATTTTCTGGTATGCAAGAGCTACAATGGGAAAACCCATTGAATCTGAGTCTGTTCAGGTTTGTTCCAAGTTCTTGACTTGGCTAATAACTTAAGTACATTTCCATTGGAGATGATGAATCACACCCTTCTTGATGTGGCTGTCATTCTTAGCTTACCAATTACATTTACGATGGGATCATTTTCCACGATCTTTTTCATTGATCTCATAAACACTAAGTTCTTGTACTTTGACTATACAAATTCAAGCAAAAAATAAATAAATCAAAGGGTCAACATAGGTATTATTAACAAGCAAGTTCCATAGATATCTTTAACAAGCAAGAAAGATATAAGGAGTGAACCTGAGTTAGATGATTGATAAGCTTGGCTTTTACAAATGAAAGACTTGTTTGATTGGTAAGAGTGTAGTGATGAGGTATTAATGTTTAGGTTGAGTGTTGTTGTAGTGAGTGAAGGGAAGGGTAAGATAGTTGATTTGGATGAGGTGTTTAGTTGTGATGATTTTGTGTTGGAAGGTTTATCATAGAAAGAAGAAATTGTTCTCAAAGCAAAGGATGAGGAAGATATAATTTTCTTATGATTTTAGTTTGGAATATTGATGAGAAAGTGGAAAAGTGTGGTACTAGCTATAATCAAGTGAGGGGGATGTCACTAGTAATGGTGTAAGATGGGAGCTAGTATTGCATGTCACAAAACTAAATGCGTAAACTAAACACAAAATAATAAACATCAATAAAAAGAAAAATAATAAAACTTTATTTTATATCATCCCATTTTATATCATCCTATTAACTCATAAACTATTCAAACAATGAAATTATTCTATTTCATTTTATATCATCCTACTCTGCTCTATTATGTTTCATCAATCCAAACAAAGTTGTAATGTTAAATGATAGAATTTCGCCTAAAATTTTAAACTTTATTTTTCTCATGCAAACATGAATATAATCTTCATAGAAAAAGTGGCGTAGTTAGTTGAAATTTTACGAGGGGGCCAAACATATAGAAAAAGTAAAATATAATTTTGTGAATCTTTGAAAATTTTCGTTGTTTATAAATCTCTTTGTGTGGTTACTTTAGAGACTCAAAATGTCAAAACAAGAAAAATAAATTTATCCATCAAGTGATAATTTTATCTTTTATATTTTTACTACTGGTTTTCAGAAGTAAACTTATTTGGGATAATTAAATCTACATTATTAGGGTAGCTAAACATAAAAATACACTAACTTATTCAAAAAATAAATAATTTAAAAAAGGGAAAGCCAAGGCCACCTCCTGCAAACAAGCACTTAGACCATTCTCAATGAGGTGAGGGGAGTTTAACTTCTTAAATTCTGATACCTCATAAGTACCTCTTCTGGAGAGAGAAAATAGAAGCAAACTTAATGAACAATGGTTCTACTTTAAGCCTTTTCTCTCTTCATGAGTTCCGCATTATTTTAATGTTAAAATATTAAAACAGAATGGTATTAAATTATATAGGTCGATGATAAATATCAAATTATTACCTCTAAAAAAAGGATAAAACTATTAATGTATTTAATTTAAGAAATTTATGTGAGGGGTTGAATTGAGGAAACTGAATGTTTATTAGATACCATTATTAAATTATAAATGAATGATATGTTTAAGTATCTAAAAATAAATTTATCCATTACAGACGTTCTTAGCCTCTTAGGCATCGTTTGACCTGACTTTTTTACAATCTAAAAGCTACTTTAAAACAAAGTTAAAATTAAGGACTTTAAGAAAGAAGTTAAAGTTGTCTGATTACTTTATTATTTTTTTAGTTTTAAAGCTATTTTTAAGTTAAAAGTTGTTTGGCAAAATATTGTACAAATATATAATAAATAAAAAATTGTTAAAATATTTTTTGAAGGGAAAAATGTTTAAAATATTTTTTAGTAAGTACTTAATAGATATTGTGTTTGACCCACCTTCTCCTTAAAATTGTAAAGAAGTAGAAAAAAAGTCAGGTCAAACGGTACCTTAGTTATCCGTCCCAACCCCAATATTTATAATAACAATCCTTCATTAATTTTTTAAAAATCTTTAATCGATTTTTATAATTATTTTTAAATTTAAAAGTAAAATAGAAATTTGTGGCTTAAGGAGGGTGTATTGGATTAAGATTTTAAAGGACAATTTTTGTTTAAAAAAATCTTAAGGATTTTAAAAGACTTTGCAAGATTTTAATGACTTTGATGATTTTAAAAGACTATTGAGATTTACAATTTGGATTTCAATGGATTTAACTCATAAGATTTTAAAGGATTTCAAATGATTTTATGGATTTCAAAAGATTTCAAAAGATTTTATGAATTTTTAAAGATTCATTGAACCAAAACTGATCATAACCACATCTCTTTCACAATATTCTCAATACAGACTCTTTTATTTATTTTACTTTATTTTTTTATGAGGGAGATAGAGAGAGGAGAGAAGGGGGAGAAGGAGGGGAGAGAGAGAGAGAGAGAGAGAGAGAGAGAGAGACGAGAGAGAGAGAGAGAGAAGGGAGGAGAGAGAGGAGGGAAAGAAGTGTATCTAGATTATATAATCGAGGAGAGAGCTTATAGAGAGAGAGAGATGAGAGAGCGATAGTGTGAGCGTAAAGGCGTAGAGAGATAGGGAGAAAAGAGGGAGACGACTGAGATGGGGAGAGGAAAGGAGAGAGGAGGGAGGGAAAGGGGGAGAGAGGAGGGAGAGAGCAGTGAGAGAGAAGGGAGGAGAAGATAGCAAAATTTTAAAAGAAAAAACAATCCTAAGAAATCTCATGTTTTCATGAAAGACTGTCGCGGTGATTTTTGGATATCAAGCTATTAATTAGCGTTGACTCACAATTTTTAGTCCACCACCGATCTTTTATTTTTCCGAGGAAAAGGGAGAAAGTTCGAAAAACCCTATTTTGAGAGATCAAAGGTCCGGGGGTTGGTTACGCAAAGGGAAGGTATTAGCACCCTAAACGTCTATAGTACTCTATAGGAACCTCTTGTTTTTATTATCTTTATGCTAAATTGATTATTTCTTTGTAAATAAATACTTAAGTGTGAAAAGACTAAAGTGATGAGAATAAAAGAAAAGAAAAAAGTTTTTGTTATTTTTATTGATTTGGAAAGACAAAGTCTTTTGCCTACGTACCCGAGCGGGATCAAAATCATGTAGTTCGGGGTAAAAAGCCGAGTGATTTGTTTTGATTGATTTTAAAGTTTTGAAAAAAGTTTGAGAAAGATAAGAGGCCGAAAGACATAGAAGATTAAAAAAAAATGTGAGTTTGATTGATTTTAAATTGAAAAAGGTTTGATTGATTACAAGTTGATTAAAGTTTGATTAAGAAAATAAAGACAAAGATTAACTTTTTTTGAAATTTTGATTATAAAATGTTTTTGGATTTTGACTATTTTGACTTTTTTTTGTGAAATTTTTTGATTAAGTCCTAAGGTCTAGAGATTAAGTTATGCTGAGAAAGTCCAAACGCGCCGGATCCCTCAAAATGACGTTGGATCAAGTTAGGGTCCTTTTCCTCGGATACGGTCTAAATTACGTTATTGTCCTCGACATAAATCATAATAAAATAAATGTGGTGTCGGTGCAGATTCTCATTTATTTTTTTATTTACATTGGACCTAGATACATTCTAATTGGCAATAAAATAAATGACAAAAATAATAAAATAAAATTGCAAGTGCATTAAAATAAATATGCTAAAATGAAATAAAAAATGCATGAAATGCAAAACAATAAATAAATATGGTGCATAAAATAAATAAAGAAAAATAAAAAAAAATGGAAGGTATAAAATAAATATGATGCTGAAAATAAAATAAAAAAAAATAAAAAAAATGCAAGACATAAAATAAACATGGTGCTAAAAGAAAATAAAAATGCAAGACATAAAATAAATATGATGTATAAAATAAAAAGGGAAAATAAAATGCAAGACATAAAATAAATATGGTACTGGAAAATAAAAATGCAAGACATAAAATAAATATGGAGCTGGAAAATAAATAAAGAAAATAAAATGCAAGACATAAAATTAAATATGAGACATAAAATAAAAATGCAAGACATAAAATAAATATGGTGCATAAAATAATAAAAAAAATAAAAAAAATAAAAAAATAAAAATGCATGAGGTACTGGAAATTAAAGACAATAAATAAAGTGCATGAAAAAATAAAAAAAATAAAAAAATAAAAGTGCAAGAAAAAGGAATAAAAATAAAATGAAAAGAGAAGAAGAAGGGGGGTGCAGAAGTAGAATGGGGGGGTGCAAACAACAACTGAGTAGAGAAAATCTGGGAAAGAGGGAATGGGCCGAGCAGGCTGGGTCATGGGCTTAAGCATATAAATCAGTTTTTTCTGATTTCTTAGTCATTTGCTTATTCTTCCCTCTCTCTTCTTTCTCTCACTAGCCTCTCCTTCTCTCTCGTCCACTCTCTAAAGCTTTTGGCCGGAAAGATTTCCGGAGCGGTGGCTGCCGGCGGCGCCACCGCGCCGGAGTAGCAAACTCCTTTTTTTTTTTTTAAAAAAATTAAACCATTTTAACTCCTTTTTCCTCTTCTTTTCAAATCCGAGGTTGGTTTTATCAAAAACGCTTGCAATAAGACTAGATCTAAGTTTTAAGTTTGAAGATTACCCTTTTGGGATTTCTGGATTCTGCTGTCTGAGCTGTACGGTTTGGATTTTGGGGCTTTTGTTTTTGAGTTTTGTGTTGTTTTGGTTTAGTAGTTGATGAGTTGGTTTCCGGTTTGATTTTCGATTGAAACTTGTTTTTGGCCTGGATTTGAGTTCGTAGCTTTGGATTCAAACCTGTTTTTGGTTCGGATTAGGAAAAGGAGAGGAAAAGGGAAAGAAAAAAAAAGGTTTATTTGTTGGTGGCCGGAATTGGGTTTTGTGGTGGCTGTTGGTGGTTCACGGTGGTGGACTGTTGGCTGGTTGTGCGTGAATGCTGTTTGCGTGTGGGTTGAGTGGTGGTGTGATGATCCGCGTGAGTTGTACCGTGGTGAGAGGGAGAGAAGAGAAAAGAGGGAAAAAAAATTTAGTTTTTTGGGTGGCCGGAAAGTGGCCGGTGTTGGTGGTTTGTGGAGGTCCTGTGGTGGTGCTAGTGGTGGTTTAGATTCTGACTGTGTTGGTACTGTACTTGACTGACCCCCCCCCCCCCTGAACAGTAATTAATGCTCCTATTTATAGTAAAAAAAGACTAGGGTTTGAAAAAAAAGTGGACAAAATTGCCCTTCTGGGCCTGGACTGGAAATTGGATAAAAACTGAAAAAAAATAAAATAAATACCAACAGTAAAATAAAAATAGTAATAATCAAAAAACTGTTATGAATATATAAATTAGTGGATGTCCATCCATTAACCTTCCACATACATGTAACTCCCACTAGTAAGTGGATTGAAATGTGATTATTCATTTACCTATTTGTGTCCTATAAATAGGACTTATGTTGCAATGTAAAGAGGCACTTGTGAAGTAATACAATATACTCTCATGTTCTCTCTTTATTCTTTTCTCTTTATTCTTTTATACTTTACATTATCTTGCAATACTTTTGATCAATTTCATAACACGTTATCAGCACGAGACTCTACCAAAGCAATGACTTAATTATCTTAAAGGCTATATTCTAAGAATTTTTCTTTCTCATTTCTTTGCACCGATTAGTTTAATTTAATCATGATATCATGTTTTTTTTTCATTGTTTTTATTTTTATATTTGTTTGATTCAATCACATAGATTGAGTATGATAATGAGTATGATCTAGTCATAGACAGGAGCAGGAGATTAATCACAATTGTTACAGTGAAAAGTGTTGAAGAAGCTAAATAAGTAATTTGAATGTTTGATGGTTCTAGACATGATTCAGGTTTGCTAATGGTTCATTACATCTCTATGTTTTTAATTTCTCATTTTGTTTTGAATTTGTTTGAGTGAATTATCTACAACTTTTCAATTTCTCACTGTACAGACTATGATAATTAGGAAAGGGATAATTTTAACTTCGCACACATGAAGCTTAAAAATATAGAACATGCTTCATGTCAATTATTTATTTTATTTTATTTTGCACATGAATTTTGCTGAAAAATTCTTTGAATTGTATAATTATCATATTTTTATTTGTTATTCTAGTTAAATTTTGGAAGAATTTAACAATGAAGCATCCCTGAAGTATTGCTCAAAGAACGAATATATATATATATATATTTTTCATTGATTTGAGATATAGTTCTAAAAGAATGAATAATTTCATATCAGGCACTCGTAAAAGATTGCAAAATAAAAAAATTGTGATTTTCCTTTGTTATTCTCGATAGAGGTTTGTGGTGAGTTCTTGAAGAACTAGATCTTTGTTAACATTTACTGAATTTATATTTTTATCATGCTAATGTAACATCCGGTGGCTCCCAATGGGCTGGCCTCCCTATCTTTCAAGGGCCGAGATGTACTCATGGACTTCTCCACCCCCCAAGTGGAGTGTAATATCCCGCTTAATACTTGGATATTTATCAGTATTGAGTCGATGCATCAGAGATAATTTAAATGGAAGCATGGCAAATTAGTAATTAAGTGGCAATGGCAAAGTGGTAATTATTTGTAATGGGAGGATTGTTTAAAATAGGGAACAAAGATATTTTTCCCATTTTTTCTTCTCATCTTTCTCCTCTCCAAAAATTGGTTCCTCTTCTCCTCTTCCCCTCTTCTCTCACGCCATCATCATCATCTCTTCATCACCTATCCAAGCTTCATCCAAATATTTGTGGAAATCTTGGCTAGCAAGCTAAAGTTGGAAGAATAGAACAAGAGAAAGATCAAAGAGTTCAACTAGGGTTTTGATGTTAAGCTAAACCAGCACCATATCAAGATAAAGGTGAGCTCCCTAGGGGTTTTAGAATCCCTTTTTGTGAGTTTTATAGTGTTTGATTTCATAGGAAAAGTTATAGAAGTTTTAGAGTTTTACCCTAATTTCCTACTTGCAAATTCCTTGCTCATACATGTTTTAAACCATCAATTTGTAATAGAAAATCATCCCTAGCATGTTTTGGATGCTTGGGTATCTTTAATTGGGCAAAAATGGTGGAAAAACACATTTTTATACATGTTTATGCTGTCACGGTCGCTGTAGCGACGGGCTGTCGCTTGTAGCGACCAGGTTCTGTCTGTCTGCGCTTGTAGCGACGGATCTGCGCTTGTAGCGACAAGCCTGCGCTTGTAGCGACAAACTGGGCGCTTGTAGCGACCAGGTTCTGTCTATCCGCGCTTGTAGCGACGGATCTGCGCTTGTAGCGACCAAGCCAGAATTTCACACTCAGTTGGGCTGTTCTGGGGGTTCTGGTGCGCGCGGGCATGGCTTTTTGCAAATGTTTTCTCCTAATGCTTTTTAGAAACTTTAACCACCATTTTAACTCATCCAAAGGCTTTTAATGATTGAAAAATTAGAAGAGCAAGGATTGCGCAAGGCATGGGAATTACGGGAACAATGGTTATATGGTTAGGTGAACCCTTATAGCGGCACATGATAACGATATGCCGAATTCGTTGATAGGAAAACAAGAGTTATAGGATGAGAAACAAGTTCATAGTTTTATCCACTTTAGGATACAAAGTAATAGGAATGGTTTATCAATCATAGTTTCATTTAAAGTTTATAGTGTTGGTTCTCCAACAATTATGGGTGGCTTATGAGAACGATAAGCCAAATACCATGTGTCATAGGGTAAGAGTTACAGGAACTGTTTATATGATCAAAGTAATAGATATGTATATTTATATATATACACTTATTTTTTATCAAAGTCAAAGAATAATAACAATTCAAAGTCAAAGGCATGTTCAGCAGACTCCGGGATTCGCCGGATGGGATCTCTCCGAGAGGGTTATCCACATGCAATTTCATAGGGAGTCCGGTGATAGCCTGATATGATAGGAGTTTCACCGGTTCATAGGGAGCTGTCCTCGGGGTTACTCCACCCGGGCCGCACTCCGTAAAATTGAACTCAGATAATTGTTTGTTCAACGCTAACAGCTAACATAAAACTGCTATCGAACTGTTTTTATGTTTTATGTTTTATAGTTATAGTCAAAGTTACAGTTACAGTTATAGTCACAGGAAACTCATAGTTATAGTTATAGACAGTTATCAGAAAGTGATCCTAGGTTTTCCCCCTCGATCACTAAGTTAAAGTTATAGGCAGATTACAGTTATGGTTATAGATAGTCACAGCAAAGGTTATAGGCAGTTCAAGTTATAGTTACAGAAGGACTTATAGTCATAGGCAGATAAAAGACTTGGCGATCATAGGAAATCCCCAAAATTGCCAAGGTAGGCATGGCGACCCTAGGTTCCCTGTGGTTGCCAACAGTTGGTTGGGCTGGAGCTCACTGAGACATTATGTCTCATCCCATTCCTTCTGGTGCAGGTTTACAGGCAAGTCAGAGGTTCGTGATGGGATTCTTCATAGAGGTACTGGATGGAGTGCAATTGTTCGTTGTGTACCAGCTCAGAGGCTTAATGGACATTTGTATAAGCATTGTATAAGTATTGGATTATTTGTACAACGAGTAATATGTATTCTTTCATTTGTGATGTAAGAGTTTTATTATTGAAATTTTTAAATGTATCCAGTATCAGTTTAACGCACATACTAATATACTAGTTAAAGTTAGTATGGGTGTTACATGGAGTTTCATGCCTTCCGTGGGAATCGAACCACGTACCCTGGAGGCTATAAGTACATGGCCAATGCATTCCCACTACCAATTGAGCTAAGCTCAATTGGTAGTGGGAATGCATTGGCCATGTACTTATAGCCTCCAGGGTACGTGGTTCGATTCCCACGGAAGGCATGAAACTCCACTTGGGGGGTGGAGAAGTCCATGAGTACATCGCGGGGGATCGCGGGGGCCGTTAGTTGCCAAATCCCGGATCCAAATCCCGGATGTTACAGCTAATCTTTTTAATATATTTTTTTATTGAATCTTATTTAGTTAACACATTAGCATGATTGATATTCTTAATAAATTTTTGAATAATTTAACATCGAGTATCCCTGAAGGATTGCGCAAAAGAATTGTTCTCGATCATTATGAAGATCATAATATAATTCCTGAAGAACTAAAAAAAAAATTAAGATTAAAGCATCCCTGAAGGATTGCAAACAATCAATTTTTTATCATTGTTTATGAAGGTTTGAGATATATATAGTTCTTGAAGAACTAAATATTTAATATCAAGCATCCTCGAAGGATGACAAAAATCATGATCTTCTTTGGTTTTGATAGATTGATGGTTGAAAATAAGATCTATTTTATTTTTGTATTATTTTAAAAAAAAAGGTTTGAAGAGTTACACATTGAGAATGTAATGTAGTTCTCGAAGAATTTTTTTTAGGATCCCTGAAGGATCGCTCAAATAAAGAATTTTCTTATTTATTGTTTATAAAGATTTGGAATATAGCTCCTGAAGAACTAAAATTTAATATTAAATCATCCTTGAAGGATTGCAAAATTGTGATTTTACTTGCTTATTGTTCATAGAGGTTTGTGGAGTTCTTGACCACAATTCAAATATATAAGATGATTGTAACACCCACACTAAATTATCTAGAATATTTAGCATGTGTATTAATCTGATATCGGATACATTAAAATTTACAATAATTAATATATACAAACCACTGAATGAGTACAATTTGCTCGTTTACATAAATATCCAAATATCACAAAATACATTTCCTATACATATACAAATCTGTCAACCTCCTGAGCTTGCCTTGACGAGCATCTGCACTCCATCCAGCGTCTTCCTGAAGATCTTCATGAACATCTCTTGCTAACCTATGAACCTGCACCAGAAGGATTGGGGTGAGACATAATGTCTCAGTGAGCTCCAACCCAACCTACTGTTGGCAACCACGGGGGAAACCTAGGGTCGCCGTGCCTACTCTTAGCGATATTGGGGATACCTACGATCGCTGTCATTCTTTAACATCTATCGCGATCAAGGGGAAACCTAGGATCGCGTCATGTCTTTATCTTTCTTATACTTGTCATATACATAATCTTATGCATTTCATACTCTATTCTTATCTTAGTCTTATACGTAGTGATCTTGGGGACATCCTATGATCACATCGCGTTCACTAGGAACTAATCATCATGTCTCGTATTACATATAAAATATACATAATCATTTTCATATTCGTATTCATCTTTCATATCATAAAGTTAGAAGTTAGCGTTGAACAAACAATACATTATCTTGGTTCATTTTACGGAGTGCATCCGGGTGGAGTAACCCCGAAGTACATCTCCCATCATACCGGTGAAATTCCTATCATATCAGGCTAACACCGGACTCCTCTTATCTTTGTGTAGGCAACCCTCTCGGTGAAGCCCCATCCGGCATAATCCGGAGCCTGCTGGACACAACTTGCATGTAGACAACCCTCTCGGAGAAGTCCCATCCGGCGTATCTCGGAGTCTGCTGAACATGCTTAATCTTTTAACATACGTGTGGACAATCCTCTCGGAAGAGTCTCATCCGGCGAATCCCGGAGCATGCTGGACACGTTTAATATCGTCTTATAACTTACGTGTGGATAGCCCTTTCGGAGAAATCCCATCCGGCATAATCCGGAGTCTGATGAACACGTATAATCTTTATCATTAAATTCTTAACTTAAGTTCATATACATATCTTATACGTTCATAATCTTGTGCATATCTAATGCATACTTATGTAATCATTCTTAAATGCCTAACCTATGAATAGGTTCCTATCTTGGAGCAATAGATCGTTCTCGTTAATTTTCCTCTTAAGTACTTGTAAGTACTTACATTACTTTACTATAGTTGGCACAATAATACATTCTTAGGGAGAACAAACTCCCAATACATAACTTATGAAATTATAGTCTTAGGCTTATTGTTCTCTTAAGCCTTTGCTTGGTTATTTGGAAACATTCCATAGCTTAATAATCTCTCTTTGACATCTTAGGGATTGAGTATTCATATCCCATAATGCACCTATCCTCATCCTAGGTCAATTTGAGCATTTCTGAAGGACAAGGAAATCGGGGGCCGAAATTTGTCGAAACAAACATGAAAATTGAGTAATCAAAATCGGTGGCCGATTTCTGCATCTTCCTGAACGTGATTCCAGACCTTTAGGCTACTCCAAACATGCTCAAATCATCATAACAGCTTATGGAAATATATTTTCAAGGCATAATGATAGATGACAACATGACTAACTAAAGATTTGACAAGTATGAGGAATTGAGCACTAATAATAAATTTATCCAATAGATAACATAATCATCAAAACTCAACAAGGTGGGTGCTAAAACCCCTAGGGAACTCACCTTGATGCTAGCTTTAATCCTTGCCAAGCTTCTAATCATAAACCCAAGCTTGCTCCCCTATTCTCTTCTCTTGATTCTTCTTCAATTTTCCTTGTTTCTTCTCTTGTTCTAGCTTTCCACACCAGCTTGCTAGCTCTTTCTCACATGAATTGGAATGAAATCTTGATGAGTGCAGAAGGAGAGATGGGGGCGTGTGATTGAGGGAAGGAGGAAGAAGAAATGTTCATTGTGTAAGAATGAATGAATGAGAAGGAAGATAGCAAGAAATATCTTGCTTCTTTCTCAAATAATCCCCTAATTCCATATAATTACAAAAATGTCATGCCTCTTATTACAAGTTTGCCATTCTTGCTTAACAAGTTTCTAACACTACTAACTGATACTTATGAGCGGGATATTACACTTGCCATATAAATAAACCCATTATCTGACAATTTACCAAATTGTCCCTTGCTTAAAACATTTCTGATACATCGTCTCAATATTAACAATATTCGAGTCTTAGGTGGGATGTTACAATCTACCCCCCTTAAAGAAATTTCCTCCTCGAAATTTAGAATTCCCTTGAAATCATATATAAATACTTATATACCTTATTCGGCTCACCTATTACAATTCCAACTTAAGGTTACTAAACCTCAAATACTTTACTGGATAATCTTATCCTCCTTGAAAATTTTCACTCTTCAGGGGTTTGTTGCACTACGACAAGTTCCAATGGTTTCTTGTCGTCACTTACGACGACATCTTACTCATAGGCATATATCGTCCTTTCCAAAAAGAATCATTCTTACACAGAACACCTGATATAGTGTACTCTCATGCAAATGCAGGGATCATACCAATTTCATTATCGGGTCGTTATACTCCCTATGCCAATATATATATATATATATATATATATATATATATATATATATATATCTCCAAAGCTTATAAAATGTAGTCCAAGTGATGGATAGTATAAATCATTTCACATATCATATCATCTCATAGCATATTTCATAACACTTAATTTACATACACGTTAGAGCACATATACGCTACTAACGAGTACATAGTACGTCATATTATCATTGTCCAACTAACGGGACATCATTCATAACATATTTGTGACACTATCACATCATTAAGATTCTTTCCTTTTACTTTTAACCCACTTTGTAACATTCGGGATTTGCCTTTCGACTGGCTTGCCAGGTTTGCCCCGCCAATGTTACTCATGTTTATTTCTTAAGTATGCAATAACCCATAACGTAAATTTATGGTTACATTCCATCAGCATCATAAACTTATCTCTCGTTTCTAAACATTGAGTTCAAGATCCTTGGTTTCAATGGAAAACTCTACTTGATTGCTACCAATAATAGCACACCTAGCCTTTGTTCCTTTAGTCATAACATGAAATTACGTAGCCCTTTACCATGAACTACGATTAACTTTTTAATCTGTGTAAAAGTTCTCCGTCCTTTAATGGTGAACATTAAGTTCAAGACTTCCGAAATCTTCGGCTGATATAGGTTAACATGACATTGTTACAACATGGAATTAAACCCACTCACCATTATATTGTCGTATCTGGTCAAGGCCTCTAATTCAAATATTTCATTCCTCATGGATTTCGATGTTTAAAGTATCTATCAACTTAACTTCCATAACTTTCCATTAGAACTCATGATATGTCCAAGTATCTTATACTTACTACTATTCCGTGTAATAAAAATTAAGCACTTAACATCTTCTCATACTCTAAGCCTCAGCTTAGCGTTGTTCATTATATCATGCTTGGATTACCACTCCGCTGCGCCACTCTGATTTTTAACACTCGAGTTAGCATCGGAGGAAGACTTCACTATTGTCACATAAAATTCCATCGATCAATCCTTTTACTCTATCACTTTGTAATCACCGTAATAAATTTGTCTAACATTATCATTTCTCTTGTAGGTTAAACCATCTGCTTATCTTACGGATTGGTCATCTTCTCACTTTACATTTCCTTTCGTACGAGGGCCGTAGAATTATTTTCGTGAAAATATGCCAGAACCTGTAAACGGTCTTTAGCAACTATTACGAGCCTAATAATGCTCCGGTCAAACGACTTATACTCTGTTTCCGACTTTACTTTCCATATTCTGAATTCTGTAACTATCTTCTAGCCAGCTCCTCATGTATAATCATTAAATATTGCAGAAACCCGACTGGAAGTATATCTGAGGCAGCTTATATTCATGTACATTCATTTGTGGCAACTTCTAAAAACACTTATAGCTTCTGAAGGTTCATATCTTTCATTCGAGTCTTGTTATTATTCGCTCTTTCTTTATCCATAATGATTCCATATCCATAATCTTCCCAGGACAACTTTGGTCTCCTTAGCTCTATCATGTTTCTTAAGTTACCCTTGAGTTCCTACAGAACAATCCGTCCTGAAAGTTCCAAATTCTTACCGGTTCTCTTGAACGCCCAGACATAAGTTACGTTTCTTCGAGTGTCCACTCAGTCGATCCTAAAATTTTGAGTAATTCTGCATATAGTTGAACAACCAAAAGTCTATATTTCGTTATCGCCCTCAAAACTTACCCACACGGGGTGACCTCTTTCAGCTTCTTGAATATTCATGGAAGAAAACTCTTCGGTTAAAAACATATAACGCCTTTACACTAATCTTAATCTTAACATTTCATATAAGGGACGATATTCCATATAATAAATATCATATAATTTTTTTCTCGGCTAAGATTCCGATTATCCTTCAACACTGGTCTACATTACTCTTGTGTTACCTTAAACTCGCATTCTTCAACCAATCGAGGAAATTCAATACGGTTCATCCAATCAAGGGTACTCAATTTAATTCGTCCATCAGTACACTAAATTTCCAATCTAGCTTAGCTTAGCTTGTTTCTAATCTTCTTACTATTAAGTCACATCAGAATATCTAATTCACGCTTAGACATGCACATATCTTATTATCATCATTCTTCATCCATCATCTCTTCTTAATTCCCAACTCTAGCATTTATGGTTCGGGAGGTGCAGCTGATCTGATGGGTAAACTTACTTACGAGTCATGCTCATAACCACCCTTAAGTGGGTAGTTTCATTCGTCCAAATAATTCGCTTAATTCATAATTTCATTTCGAGTCCTTAAGTTTGGTACTGCAATTCCTTAACTCTGTACTTAGAATCGTTACTTAGTCCACACTTCACTTTAACTTCTCTAACTGCGGTTTCCGTCAAGGTTCCACGTCATTCCCTAGAGCATTCCATGATTTCTTAATCCTTATGTCTTCTGCATACAAGGCATCGTCCCACGATGCGTTCAACTGGGTTGAGGCGCTTCACCTCACTGTTAAATATCCCTTATGTCTCTGAGACCTCGCCACTATCCGGCTTCATTACTTTACCGTTTGATGGCCACCATTTGGCATGAATACCTCTTCGCCAATTCCGTCTTAAAATTCTGTCACCTTAATCTTCGCCCTTCTTACACTTCATTCCTCCTTGGTCACATTCAGCTCTCAGACACTTATCCTAACTGTCACATACTAGATTGAGTTGATCAGGCCCAACTAGATGTGACCTTTAGAACAATATCTGGAACCCAATGGTCCCACTACTGTTATTGAAACTTTAATGACCCAAGGCACGGTCTGAATCGACCTGCTCTGATACCAATTGTAACACCCACACTAAATTATCTAGAATATTTAGCATGTGTATTAATCTGATATCGGATACATTAAAATTTACAATAATTAATATATACAAACCACTGAATGAGTACAATTTGCTCGTTTACATAAATATCCAAATATCACAAAATACATTTCCTATACATATACAAATCTGTCAACCTCCTGAGCTTGCCTTGACGAGCATCTGCACTCCATCCAGCGTCTTCCTGAAGATCTTCATGAACATCTCTTGCTAACCTATGAACCTGCACCAGAAGGATTGGGGTGAGACATAATGTCTCAGTGAGCTCCAACCCAACCTACTGTTGGCAACCACGGGGGAAACCTAGGGTCGCCGTGCCTACTCTTAGCGATATTGGGGATACCTACGATCGCTGTCATTCTTTAACATCTATCGCGATCAAGGGGAAACCTAGTATCGCGTCATGTCTTTATCTTTCTTATACTTGTCATATACATAATCTTATGCATTTCATACTCTATTCTAATCTTAGTCTTATACGTAGTGATCTTGGGGACATCCTATGATCACATCGCGTTCACTAGGAACTAATCATCATGTCTCGTATTACATATAAAATATACATAATCATTTTCATATTCTTATTCATCTTTCATATCATAAAGTTAGAAGTTAGCGTTGAACAAACAATACATTATCTTGGTTCATTTTACGGAGTGCATCCGGGTGGAGTAACCCCGAAGTACATCTCCCATCATACCGGTGAAATTCCTATCATATCAGGCTAACACCGGACTCCTCTTATCTTTGTGTAGGCAAACCTCTCGGTGAAGCCCCATCCGGCATAATCCGGAGCCTGCTGGACACAACTTGCATGTAGACAACCCTCTCGGAGAAGTCCCATCCGGCGTATCCCGGAGTCTGCTGAACATGCTTAATCTTTTAACATACGTGTGGACAATCCTCTCGGAAGAGTCCCATCCGGCGAATCCCGGAGCCTGCTGGACACGTTTAATATCGTCTTATAACTTACGTGTGGATAGCCCTTTCGGAGAAATCCCATCCGGCATAATCCGGAGTCTGATGAACACGTATAATCTTTATCATTAAATTCTTAACTTAAGTTCATATACATATCTTATACGTTCATAATCTTGTGCATATCTAATGCATACTTATGTAATCATTCTTAAATGCCTAACCTATGAATAGGTTCCTATCTTGGAGCAATAGATCGTTCTCATTAATTTTCCTCTTAAGTACTTGTAAGTACTTACATTACTTTACTATAGTTGGCACAATAATACATTCTTAGGGAGAACAAACTCCCAATACATAACTTATGAAATTATAGTCTTAGGCTTATTGTTCTCTTAAGCCTTTGCTTGGTTATTTGGAAACATTCCATAGCTTAATAATCTCTCTTTGACATCTTAGGGATTGAGTATTCATATCCCATAATGCACCTATCCTCATCCTAGGTCAATTTGAGCATTTCTGAAGGACAAGGAAATCGGGGGCCGATTTGGTGAAATCGGGGGCCGAAATTTGTCGAAACAAACATGAAAATTGAGTAATCAAAATCGGTGGCCGATTTCTGCATCTTCCTGAACGTGATTCCAGACCTTTAGGCTACTCCAAACATGCTCAAATCATCATAACAGCTTATGGAAATATATTTTCAAGGCATAATGATAGATGACAACATGACTAACTAAAGATTTGACAAGTATGAGGAATTGAGCACTAATAATAAATTTATCCAATAGATAACATAATCATCAAAACTCAACAAGGTGGGTGCTAAAACTCCTAGGGAACTCACCTTGATGCTAGCTTTAATCCTTGCCAAGCTTCTAATCATAAACCCAAGCTTGCTCCCCTATTCTCTTCTCTTGATTCTTCTTCAATTTTCCTTGTTTCTTCTCTTGTTCTAGCTTTCCACACCAGCTTGCTAGCTCTTTCTCACATGAATTGGAATGAAATCTTGATGAGTGAAGAAGGAGAGATGGGGGTGTAACACCCATACTAACTTTAACTAGTATATTAGCATGTGCGTTAAACTGATACTGGATATATTTAAAAATTTCAATAATAAAACTCTTACATCACAAATGAAAGAATACATATTACTCGTTGTACAAATAATCCAATATTTATAAAATGCTTATACAAATGTCCATTATGCTTGAGCTGGTACACAACGAGCAAATGCACTCCATCCAGTACCTCTATGAAGATCTTCGTCACGAACCTCTGACTAACCTGTAACCCTGCACCAGAAGGAATGGGATGAGACATAATGTCTCAGTGAGCTCTACCCAACCAACTGTTTGGCAACCACAGGGAACCTAGGGTCGCCATGCCTACCTTGGCAATCTTGGGGATATCCTATGATCGCCAAGTCTTTTATCTGCCTATGACTATAAATCCTCCTGTAACTATAGCTTATAACTGCCTGTAACAATTGCTGTAAACAGCCTATGACTATAACCATGATCTGGCTTTACCTATAACTGTAACTTCCTATGAAATAACTTAGTGGTCGAGGGGAAACCTAGAACCACATTCTGTTAACTGTCTATAACTCTAACTGTGAGGTTCTGTGACTATAACTGTAACTGTCTATAACTTTAACTATGATCTGCCTTTAACTGTAACACTTCCTGTAACTATAACTGTAACTGTAACTTTAACTTTAACTATAAAACATAAAACCTATAAACAGTTCGATAGCAGTTTTATGTTAGCTGTTAGCGTTGAACAAACAATTAATCTGAGTTCATTTTACGAAGTGCGGCCCGGGTGGAGTAACCCCGAGGACAGCTCCCTATGAACCGGTGAAACTCCTATCATATCAGGCTATCACCGGACTCCCTATGAAATTGCATGTGGATAACCCTCTCGGAGAGATCCCATCCGGCGAATCCCGGAGTCTGCTGAACATGCCTTTGACTTTGAAACGTGCAAGCACGCCAATAACTTTGATCTTTAATTCTTTAACTTTAACGTATGAACATATAATCTGTTACTATGAACATATAACATTCCTGTAACTATAATCTATAACTTATGATTCTTGGCTTATCGTTCTCATAAGCCACCTATAATCGTTGGAGTACCAACACTATAAACCTTATCTGTGACTATGATTGCTAAAGCATTCCTATTATCCTTATATTCTAGATTGAATTCATCTATAATCTTTTATACCTAAAGGAGGTTCTTGACTTATCCAAGTCATATACTTTTACTTAAGAGTTAACAACTCCCACGTAATGGAATCATTCCATTAAATTCCTATTCTCATACTCTGAAATCCTGTTATCCTATCAAGGGTTCGACATATCGTTATCATATGCCGTCTTAAGATTATCTATACAATTAACACTTATACTCATCATGCGTTGCTAATCCCGTGTTCATTTTATTCCGTATACGTTATATGCCCTCGGATATGCCCACAATGGTGTTTTTCTTATAAAAATAAGGTTTCCATTGAAAAAGGTTATTAAAAGCCTTGCCTAACACGTAAACAGTGCACAGAACGAAGCAGAACAGCCATGAAATGTCTGTTCAACTTCGCTCTGCGAAGTCTACTTCGCTTTGCGAAGTTAGGCAGTGAGGGCTCGCCAAACAGTAACCCTGAGTTCGCACTGCGAACTTGTCAGCACAGGAATGGCTCAAAACGTGATTTTTCCACCATTGTTGACATAATAAGGCATACCCAAGCACTATAACATCATAAGGAAAGATTTACAACTATAAATTGATTGATTAAAACCAGTTTGAACAAGGAATTTGCAAGCAATAGGAATTAGGGTAACATTTACCAACTTTGATCAATATAAACACAACTCATCAAAAACTCACAAAGAGGGGTTCTAAAACCCCTAGGAGCTCACCTTAGATTTGGTTTGGTGCTGGCTTAACTTTAACTTCAAAACCATAGCTTGATCTCTTGCTCTTTCTTGCTTTTCTTTAACTCTATTCTTGTTCCAACTTTTCCCAAACAAAGCTTGCTTGAAATACAAGATTAAAGGAAGAAGTTTGATGGATTATGGAGAAGATGATGATGAGGGACGATTTCTAGAGAGAGGGAGGAGGAAATCAGCTCCTAGAGAGAGAATGAAATGATAAACATGAAGATTTTCATGTTTATCCCCTTTAAAAACCCTTCCTCTCATAATTTACGATAATGCCATTGCCTTTCGTTTAATTTCTGTAACACTGTTAAAAGTCACGCTTAAGCGGGATATTACAGGGGGCGTGTGATTGAGGGAAGGAGGAAGAAGAAATGTTCATTGTGTAAGAATGAATGAATGAGAAGGAAGATAGCAAGAAATATCTTGCTTCTTTCTCAAATAATCCCCTAATTCCATAATTACAAAAATGCCATGTCTCTTATTACAAGTTTGCCATTCTTGCTTAACAAGTTTCTAACACTACTAACTGATACTTATGAGCGGGATATTACACTTGCCATATAAATAAACCCATTATCTGACAATTTACCAAATTGTCCCTTGCTTAAAACATTTCTGATACATCGTCTCAATATTAACAATATTCGAGTCTTAGGTGGGATGTTACAATGATCTATTTGATCGTATTATAAATTCTATGAAAGAATTAAAAAAAAAATATTTATGCCTCTTGAATGTGCTCTTGAAGTAGCAAAATTGAGAAAATAATATCAAGAAAACTCTGTAAGATAAATCACATTTGTGATTGAACATAAGAGTAGTCATTGATTGAAAAGATGAAGTCTCACATGATAAATTAAACTTTATTTCTAGATTGAATCATCCATATTAGTTGTTTCATATAATTTGTGCTCTGCATATTTATTTTTTGGGTAGAATGCTCCACATAATTGTTTTTCTAATGAAATTGTAGGTATTGTGTTTATGAATTTGATATTATTGCTACTTTTGAAACGATTAAGACTTACGAACTATATTGTTTCGAAATGAGAATCTTGTTAGTTTATAGAATAACTATAAATCGTATGTGTATTATTGATTTCTTTTAAAAAGTATGTCTATACTATTTCGAGATTTCATGCAAGTATTGCTCCTAGAACTTGGACTCACTAAGGATTACAATAATTTTATGTATATTTTGTTGGATATTGTTTGTAAATGAATGATTTCTTATGTAAAAGACTATAAAAAAATTGGATGAGTGACAGAAAGAAACTAATTTTATTATTATATTTGGCATTGCAAAAATTATTAAAGGCTCCAGAAGAGTCGATATATTGTTATATGGAGGAATAGAATTACACATTGAGAATGCATTATATTCCTGTATGTCTCATAGAAATTTATTATCCTTCTAAATGGATATTATATTGAAATAAGAAATAAAGGAGATGTTGAATATCTCTATATTACGAGACATGTTTTGGATAGAAATAAGTGTAGATAAAAAATTGCATGTCTTCATATGTATTGACTACACTTATATTAGTGCAATTGAAGCACACATTATTGTAAAATTGAAATTTACATATCATATTAAATTTATTGTTGGCAAGACCGGTTGGGTTATCCCGGATCTATTATGATGCGAAAATAGTTAAAAATTTATATGGACATGTATCTTCAAATCATTAATGTTTGTGTGTTATTACTTTCCAAAATAAGTTGACAATCTGAAAAAATAAGTCTCTTATATATATTAGGTGATATTTGTGGATGAATACACCGATGATGTGAATCATTTTGATACCTTATAAATTGATTTAATACATCGACTAAATGATCACGTATATGTTTATTGTCAACTCACAACCAGAAGTTTGTGAGATTGTTCTCTCAACAAATTTGACTAAGAGCTCAATTTTTTGGAGTTTTCAGAAAGTATCATTTCTCAATTTAAATTGATATTGAACATCATGTAGTATATGTTCATAAAAAAAATGGTCTTGAAGGTCCATTCTTTAGACGTCTAAAGTTAATTGTATGAATGATACTTATGAGAACATAACTTCTAAATTCTACTTTGGGAACATGTAATCTAGTATGTTGAGATATTGATTCGCATCAAGCCAACACATTATTATGTGTAAGTCCTCCCCTTAATTTATAATTTAATTTAGGTTAACAACCAAATATTTTTCATCTAAGTGAATTTTTTGATGTGTTGTGTATATCACAATTGCTCCAAAATATTGCACTAAGATAAATATTGAAAGAATATTGGGAAAATATATTTGATATGAATCCCCTACTATTATAAATTGTTGAGCCAACTTCAGTAGGCCGATTATCGATTGATGGATTAGTTTTCCCAATATTAGGGGGAGAGAATAAGCAGCTGAAAATGTGAACCCGAAGTTCAATTGAATGAAAATGTGAACCTGAAGTTCAATTGAATTATTTGAAAGAAAATATTATTATCTCATCTTGATCCTCGAAATATCACTCATTTGCGAAGTTAAACAAATAAAATAGCAGCTGCTAATGCTCCAAACGAAATAGATCTCCCTGTAGGATAATCTTATATTGCAAATGAGTCTCAATCATGCATCAAGCATGGTAAACCAATCGGTTCCAAATATAAAAATCCTCAAATAAGAAAAGGAGCCAAAATGAAAGATAACCCAAATGAGGATATAGAAACTCTAAAAGAGTCGTCTAACATAATGGATTTTTCAGTTCTAGAAGAACTTATCAGGTACCTGAAAATTATGAAATATCGATAAATTATGTCATGAGTGAAAGATCTCAATGAAATGAGATAGAACCGAAAAATAAAAGTCAACGTAGACGATGTTTTTACATAAAATATAGCGCTATATTTAAAAATGATAACGAGGATCATGAATCAAAGTCTATTGAGGATTATAAACAATAAAATTATTGACGAAATGGATAGACGATTTTGAGGCGATATTAAACTAGCTTTGCAAAGAGAATGATTTTTGGACCAGTAGTCCATACATCTGAAGATGTGAAAAGAAAAAGAGAATCGTGAAATATTGATATATGAAGTTTGCCTTATTTTCAAGAGTATTGGGTGAAAACCTACCATTAATTTTGAAGAGGCTTATTCACCTGAAGTGAATTCAAGTACATTATCATATTTGATTAAGTCTAGCACCACTTGAAATGCTCAATTTATCGATATATGAATTACATGTTACAATATATTTATATGAGTCACTTGATATTTTTATATGAAATTCCCCGAAGGAATTATTTTATCGAGGCATACAATTCATATTTTTTGAAGAGATTAATTAATCAACTTGAAATATAGAAACATGTTGTATAATATTCTTAGTGAATATTTTCTAAGAGAGAGATATAAACCTGATATCGTTTGTCCATTTTGAAATAAACCTAAGAACTCTTGAAGAGTTTTTTGAAAGTTGAAATATGTAGAAATGGTAAATATTTATTTGAGATTACAAGTTGAGTATTTGAAAAATAACACTTTTGTGAATCATGAAGCTTATATAGAAATGTGTTAGATGGACAAATCACATTGTTAGCACTCAGATGATTGTAAAGTCACTAGATGTAGACAAAAAATTGTTTGAGAATTTGAGTAAATGATGAAGAACTAATTGGTCCTGAAGTACCATATTTTAGTTCAATTGAGACACAATAATGTATCTTGATAACTATTCATGTTAGATATATTATTTGTTACTTTGTTATATTAGAAATGCAGGTTATTGTGTGATGCTCATATGAAATTTTAGCACTACATAAAGAAAGTTGAGAATGTGTTTGGTTGAGGTCTATGATTGAACACATAGAGAAACTTGCAATTTGTCTTCCGGAAGAGTGAATGAAACAATCTTTTATGAATATGATACCATGTGCATTGCTCAGTTGAAAGAAGACGATCTTCAGAAGAATGATGATATAAGCCGTCAACAAATTTGTTCGTGTGATAATCTTGCAAACTTTTTCACAAAGTCACTTCCAAGCATAATTTTTGAACAACTGATACAAAATATTGATCTTAATCGTCTCAGAGATGATTGTTTGATTGAGGAGGAGATATAAATATATTTTGCACTCTTTTTCCCTTCACCATGGTTTTGTCCCATTGGGATTTTCTGGTAAGGTTTTTAATGAGGCAAATATACCATATATTGTACTCTTTTTCCTTCACTAAGATTTTTTTCCATTGGGTTTTTTCTTAGTAAGGTTTTAATGAGGCATATCCTCGATGGACATCCAAGGGGGAGTGTTATGAATATATAAATTAGTGGATGTCCATCCATTAACCTTCCACATACATGTAACTCCCACTAGTAAGTGGATTGAAATGTGATTATTCATTTACCTATTTGTGTCCTATAAATAGGACTTATGTTGCAATGTAAAGAGGCACTTGTGAAGTAATACAATATACTCTCATGTTCTCTCTTTATTCTTTTCTCTTTATTCTTTTATACTTTACATTATCTTGCAATACTTTTGATCAATTTCATAACAAAAACAAAAATAAATAAATAATAATAATAAAAAAACAGAAACACTAATAATAAAAAAGAAATTAAAAAAGAACAAAATAATAAAAAAACTAATAATAATAATAACAAAATAAACAAAATAAAAAAATAAAACGGTCGCCTTCGGAACAAAAAAAATGAGGTATTTTAAAATACCTCCCTGTCGAAATTTCGTTTGAAACGACGAAAATCCCTGGCTTAAAAGACGAGAAAAGAGAATTGAGAATGAGTCAAAAATGGGGTATGACAGATGCCCCTATTTAAGTTTCTTCGTCACGGAGATTTAAAAGTGAAATTTTTAAATCGACGGGTCGAAGAGACTTAAATACAGAGTACACCATTTTTGACCATTTTCAACTGCAAGATGCTATGAATGCAATGCTATGCATGTGATGTTATGCATGTAATGCTATGCGAATGCTCGCGATGCAAGTATGAATGCAAGACGGCAAAGATGACTCGACTGGGGATAACAAAACAAAAAGGGTACCCGAGTCTGTTAAAAGAAACGGGGTCCGACTCCACTGGGGATAACATGGTTTCACTGGGGATAAAATGGTTTCACTGGGGATAAATGTAAGTTGAAAGAAGGAGACACCGTCTACTACCAACAAAGATGATAGCTTAAAGAAGACAGATGACATGTATTACCTACTATCGTGTACTGATAGCATAAAAGGTAATAGAAGGAGACATTGTCTACTATCAACAAAGATGATAGCTTAAAGAAGACAGATGACACGTATTACCTACTATCGTGTACTGATAGCTTAAAAAAGGTAATAGAAGGAGACATTGTCTACTATCAACAAAGATGATAGCTTAAAGAAGACAGATGACATGTATTACCTACTATCGTGTATTGATAGCTTAAAAAAGGTAATAGAAGGAGACATTGTCTACTATCAACAAAGATGATAGCTTAAAGAAGACAGATGACATGTATTACCTACTATCGTGTACTGATAGCTTAAAAAAGGTAATAGAAGGAGACATTGTCTACTATCAACAAAGATGATAGCTTAAAGAAGACAGATGACATGTATTACCTACTATCGTGTACTGATAGCTTAAAAAAGGTAATAGAAGGAGACATTGTCTACTATCAACAAAGATGATAGCTTAAAGAAGACAGATGACATGTATTACCTACTATCGTGTACTGATAGCTTAAAAAAGGTAATAGAAGGAGACATTGTCTACTATCAACAAAGATGATAGCTTAAAGAAGACAGATGACATGTATTACCTACTATCGTGTCTTGATAGCTTAAAAAAGGTAATATGAAAAGGAAAAGACCTTGCCTACTATCGGTGTGCGGATAGCTTAAAAAAGGCAGACAAAATATTTTACCTACTACCATTGTGAGGGTAGCTTAAAGAAGGTAAAATGTAAATGTCAGCTGTTCGGGATGTTGCCGAACTGCCACTGACGACAAGAAATAAAGGTAAATGCCAACTGTCCGGGTTGTTGCCGAACTGCCATTGACGACAAGAAATAAAGGTAAATGTCAACTGTCCGGGTTATTGCCGAACTGCCATTGACGACAAGGAAAAAAAGGTAAATGTCAACTATCCGGGTTATTGCCAAACTGCCATTGACGACAGGAAATAAAGGTAAATGTCAACTGTCCGGGTTATTGCCGAACTGCCATTGACGACAAGAAATAAAGGTAAATGCCAAGCTGTTCGTTAAAGAACTGTCACTTGGCGAAAAGAGGGTGACATCTTTGGACCAGACACACTGGGGATGACACTTGGGGAAAGAGAGGGTTACAAATTATTCATGATTGATTGATATGAAAAGATAATTAAAGCAAGACTCATGGTGGTTAATGCAACCATGTATGAATGAATTGTCTTTATTGTATATGCATGAATGTGTATATGCATGAATGCATGAATGACGACACGGCTTGTATGACCGTATGGAGGATTGACTTGTATGATTGTATGAAAGACTGACTTGTATGATTGTATGACTAATAAACTTGATGAGACAGGATTGGACAGGTGAGATGGAAAGTGACCCGACGTCACATCACAAACACTCGGCAATCTTCGATGGGGATGATGCCACTGGGGACATATCAAAACATTGATGGAGTAAAGCCCTGCATATGCAGCAACTGATGGGGAGTAAACACCTCTTGGGGAGAATGTGCTAATCCAAAAACCGTGGAAGAACTGGTGCTTCTGTGGTCATGCTTATTTTATTTTTTTTGAGTCCCTAATTTTTGCCTGGACCGCCTCTTCAGGTTTTCAGTCCACCGGGAATATATTCTTTTGTATGCCCCTAATTTTTGCCTGGACCGCCCTTTCGGGTTTTCGATCCACCGGGACGCTCATTTTTGCCTAAGCCGCCCTTTCGGGTTTTCGACTTACCGAGCTCTTTTCTTTTCTTTTTCTGTTTTTTATATATTTCCTTTTTTTTAAAGCAATTGACCAAGTTCAGCCTGCAGAGTTTACCCGTTCTCAGGGTAGTTGTTGACGCACCCTTCACTTATTCATGAGTTCAAAGAAAATGTGTTTGTTGTTTGTGCTTTTCAAAAAGACATGAAAAATATTTATGATTTTAAAAAATGTTTTGTTTCAAATACTACCATCAAAAACAGAAGAAGTTTTTATAAACTGAATAAATGGGAATTCCAAATGAAAGGCAATAGGCTCAAATTTATTTAAAAGAGTGGTGACCTGCCAATGGCATGGCTCCACGGATCTTACAAAGTTTGGAAAATGGTAAATATAAGGGGAAGGTACATTGAACACAATAACCGCTATTCTCCCTGACAACTTTGAATTTCACTGTTTGGATGCTTCAGATTCAGAGTCTCTTTGACATTTAATGTGCCCCAAGTGAGTAGAGATCAGACCAATGCAGTTACTTTGTCTTTTGATCCTTAACTTTTGCATAGATCGCCCTTTCGGGTTTTCGACCTATCAGGATGATTATTTTCTGTTTTATGTCTCTAATTTTTGCCTGGACCGCCCTTTCGGGTTTTCGATCCACCGAGACGCTCATTTTTGCCTAAGCCGCCCTTTCGGGTTTTCGACTTACCGAGCTGTTCTTTTATCTTTTAGACAAAGTATTTTTTTGACTGCATCGGCATTCACAGGACGGGGAAGCTCGTCACCATCCATAGTCGTAAGAGTCATTGCACCACTGGAGAAAGCTCTCTTGACGACATATGAACCTTCACAGTTAGGCGTCCACTTGCCCCTGGAATCGGGTTGGAAAGATAAAACCTTCTTGAGCACAAGATCTCCTTCTTGAAACACATGGGGACGAACCTTTTTGTCAAAAGCTTGCTTCATCCTCTTTTGATATAACTGCTCATGGCACAAGGCCTTCATGCATTTTTTTTCAATCAAGTTTAAACTGATCGTATTTGTTTTGACATCATTCAGCCTCTGACAATTTGGCTTCCATTAGAACTCTTATTGACGGAATTTCAACCTCCGCAGGGAGTACTGCTTTCATACCGTATACCAAAAAAAAAGGGGGTTGCCCCTGTTGAGGTACGCACTGAAGTACGATATCCATGTAAAGCATACGGTAACATCTCATGCACGTCCTTGTAGGTGGTTACCATCTCCTGCACCATCTTTTGATGTATTTTCTTTGTTTTTTTTTGTTGTTTTTTTGCTTTTGATTTTTTTTTATTTTTGCTCTTTTTTTTTTGTTTTGTTTTGTTTTGTTTTTTTTTTTGTGCAGCCTAGATGGCACCATTCATTTGGAACTTGATCAGGAATACTGTAGTGCTCAAGTTAATCACTTTCAGTGCTTCTTCATGAGACTGAATGATGTTCTTTTCATATTCTAGTAACAGAGAGATTTTTTCGAGAATCCCTTCATCCTCTTCCTCTTCAGCTTCGTAAACAGGAAACTCAAAGTCGGGAGAGAGCATAGGGTTAAAGTGTTCAACGAGTTTATTGGTGTTTAAGCTTTTTTATATGATTGATGATTGATTGATTTGAGAAAATGAGTTAATGCATACATTTGAAAATGATTAAAAAGAAAACAAATAAAAGAAAGATAATTAACTTTTTGGTTTTTTGTGTTACCATTTTCCAGAGAATAATAAAAACATAGTCAGGAACAAAACGACTTCTTATTTGATGATGGGAATGCATGAAACAAAAGCCCTAAAAGTTCACTTTCATCTCGGGCGGAACGAAAGGATTTTTTTTTGAAAAGACAAGACAACAAAACACATTACTTGGACCTATGAGTAACTGAGGGAATGTTAACAGCGACCTAATTGCGGTAAACTATGCCATGTGTCGCAAAACTAGCTGCCACCTTCTTCAACAGGGTAAACTTCTGAACAATCTTGCATCAAATTAACAGATGAGGTCCCATGATTCGGTAGTGGATTAGCTTGCACACTGGAGTTTGACTCTTTGAAGGATAAAATATTAGCCTGGATCAACCTTTGGACTTCAGCCTTCAGGGCATAACAGTGCTCAATGTCGTGACCGGGTGCCCCTTGATGGAAAGCACAAGAAAGATGAGGTTTATACCCCCTTGGCAATCTTTCAGGTACCTTAGGAGGTGCCTTAGTTTGAACAAGATTTTTATCAAGCAAAGCGGGGAGCAACTCTGCATATGTCATGGAGATTGGATCAAAATGGGATATCCGCTGAACCCGATTCTGTTGTCGAGGCTGTTGTTGATGCTGTTGCTGAGGCTGCTTATGGGCCACCATACTTACCTTTTGCTCTTTCTTTCCTGAAAAGACATTCCCAAGCCCCTTTGTACTGCTGGCAGCAAAAGCACTTTCCATGACTAAACGTCCTTCTCGGACTCCTTCTTCCAGACGCATTCCCATATTTACCATCTCGGTGAAATCTGTTGGCGCACTGGCAACCATCTTCTCATAATAGAATTGACCAAGGGTCTTCAAGAAAATTTTGGTCATCTCTTTTCCTTCTAAAGGCGGGACAACCTGAGCTGCCACTTCTCTCCAGCGTTGGGCATACTCCTTGAATGTTTCTTTATCTTTCTGTGTCATTGCACGGAGCTGATCACGATCTGGGGCCATATCCAAGTTATACTTATATTGGCGAATGAAAGCCTCACCAAGATCATTGAAAGTGCGGATGCTGGCACTGTCCAGGTTCATATACCATTTCAAAGCAGCACCAGTCAGACTGTCCTGAAAGAAGTGGATAAGAAGCTTGTGATTATCAGTGTGCATAGACATCTTCCTCACGTACATCACCAGATGGCTACGTGGACACGAATTCCCCTTGTATTTTTCGAAGTTAGGGACCTTGAACTTAGGCGGTATTACAACGTCAGGAACCAAACAGAGTTCTCGAGCATCTTTGCCAAACAAGTCTTTTCCCCGGAGAGCTTCAACTTCCCGTTGCATTCCGTCAAATTTCTCCTGAAGTTCAACCATCCTGTCAAAATTTCCAACACTTTCAGCACGAAAGATAGGCACGGCCTCTTGTTGGATGGAGTGGATAAGAGGTGTTGAATTTGTTGCAGCCGCTTGAGTGAATGACAGACCGGGTGGAGGAGTAAGCACGGTAGAGGTTGGCAAAGCAATCGAGATTGGTTGCTCAAGAGCAGTGACAGCAGGCTGAGGAACTGACGTTTGGGCTTGGGAAGCTAACAGAGCATTCATCATGGAGGTCAACTTCTCCATCCCTTCCCGAAGATTGGCCACCTCTTCCCGGAGGTTTCGGTTTTCTTGCTCTAACAGATCCATTCTTTTCTCTGATGTGCTCGAGTGTTGGGAACGCGAGTTGGCTTGTAATGAATACGCCGGGCCACTTTCCTTGGACGACGGCTGATTAACCTTTATTGGTGAACAAAGTATAAGACTCGATTTGGAAACTATGAATGCAGTATGATGCATGATTATGCTTATGCAAAAAAAGTTTTGTTATCGAAGGACTTGTCGAAGTAATTGTAAACATCATAGTTTGAACGTTTCATTTAAAATATTACAAACAATCCCCTTTTTAGGAACAAAGCCAAGGGATATGCTCAGAAGTTCATCAGTAGAAATCTTGAAAAAGTCCCGATATTTCAAACTTGAGGATGCCGAATGATCTCCCATAACGAGTTTGGAAAATTCTCCAGACTAGTCACTAAAGCTCTCAACTTCCTTAAGTTTGTCAAATCCGAGCTTTTTGAGTTGTATTTCTGAGTATTTCTCTCTGTGAAGTTCATTCCTACGATGTTTACAGAACTTGTCTAGGTCCTTCGATACTTGATGAAAAAATGTTTATGAATGAATGCATGTATGCATGATTATGCTAAAGAAACGGAGAAACATGGTGAGGTTAAGTCCATAATGTTGGAGTTGAGGGTAAACACGCCATTTGGTAAGGACTATGGTTTCATATGTACCTGTATCACGGGTTCTACCAAGTTCCCAAAGTCATTGACCACTTCCGAATTTTGTCAGATTACGGGACTACTCCCGGTCCAACAACGTTCGTAGGAAAGTCTCGTTTGAGTGTAGTATCGCGTATCAACCAACTCAAGACTACTCTTGATTAGCCACCGCACTACGTCCTAAAAGGCCAAGATGGGTTAGGTAACTAAAGGTCCTCAACTTCATAGGTCACTTAAAAATAACAATGCCAAACACGACTACTCATGTTGTAACACCCATACTAACTTTAACTAGTATATTAGTATGTGCATTAAACTGATACTGGATACATTTAAAATTTACAATAATTAATAAATACACAAATCACCGAATGAGTACAATTTGCTCGTTTACATAAATATCCAATTATCACATAATACATTTTCATATACATATACAAATCTGTCAACCTTCTGAGCTTGCCTTGACGAGCATCTGCACTCCATCCAGCGTCTTCCTGAAGATCTTCATGAACATCTCTTGCTAACCTATGAACCTGCACCAGAAGGATAGGGATGAGACATAATGTCTCAGTGAGCTCCTACCCTACCTACTGTTGGCAACCACGGGGGAAACCTAGGGTCGCCGTGCCTACTCTCGGCAATCTTGGGGATACATATGATCGCCGTCTTTCTCTACATAATTCGCGATCAAGGGGAAACCTAGGATCGCTTCATTGTCTTTATCTTGCTTGTACTTGTCATTTACATAATCTTATGCATTTCATACTCTATTCTTATCTTAGTCTTATACGTAGTGATCTTGGGGACATCCTATGATCACATCGTGTTCACTAGGAACTAATCATCATGGCTCGTATTACATATAAAATATACGTATTCATTTCATATTCGTATTCATCTTTCCATATCATAAAGTTAGAAGTTAGCGTTGAACAAACAATCATTATCTTGGTTCATTTTACGGAGTGCATCCGGGTGGAGTAACCCCGAAGTACATCTCCCATCATACCGGTGAAATTCCTATCATATCAGGCTAACACCGGACTCCTCTTATCTTTGTGTAGGCAACCCTCTCGGTGAAGCCCCATCCGGCATAATCCGGAGCCTGCTGGACACAACTTGCATGTAGACAACCCTCTCGGAGAAGTCCCATCCGGCGAACCCCGGAGCCTGCTGGACATGCTTAAGTCTTTTAACATACGTGTGGACAATCCTCTCGGAAGAGTCCCATCCGGCGTATCCCGGAGTCTGATGAACACGTTATCATATCGTCTTATAACTTACGTGTGGATAACCCTTTCGGAGAAATCCCATCCGGCGTAACCCGGAGTCTGCTGAACACGTGATCATATCGTATTACATATTCGTATCGTATTCTTATATCTTAAGTGAACATTCATAAATGTTTAACCTATAAAGGTTCTAATCTTAATCATTGTATCGTTCTTGATGTCGTATGAACTGAACCATGTTCCTATCATAGCTTCATAAGGGGTAAACCCTAAACTAGTTCTTAGCATCACTATGATTGCTTATGGATTAGAGTAATCCTCTCTTAACTTAGTACCTTTCCTTATCTTATATTTCATCTATACATTTCCCAAAAGATGGGTCTTTCAATGCCTAAGAGTATCACTTAATCACTACTAATCGTTATGAAGTCCGAGGTAGCGTTGGAAAGCCGGAGTGATGCGAGAAAAGATGAAAAAACAACATAATCTGCCTATGCTCACATCGTGTCACGATTTGGAAATCGTGACACGATTTTCTACCCAGAAAATCGTTTAGTCCCTGCCTGTGAAATCGTGACACGATTGGGAAATCGTGACACGATTTTACCTGCAGTTAGACAGCATTTGGCAAGTTTTAAACGTGATTTTGCACCAATTCAGCTTATCCAACATACCCAGACATCATAACATGTTTAAGGATCATTTTCTAAATCATATAGCCAGTATACATCATGATTAATCAAGGATTAACTTGGAAAGGCAATTAGGTACTAAAAACCCTAAACTAGGTAATTAAACTGTAAACTTTCAAAACTTACTTAAACGGGTTCTAAAACCCTGTGGAGCTCACCTTGATTAAGCTAGCTTTCTTTCCAAGTTTTCCCTTGCTTCTTATCCAACCTTAGCTTAAGTTTTCTTTCCTTCTTGTTCCATTCTTCCTTTCTCTTGTTTCTTCTCTTGTTCTAGCTTTCCACACAAGCTTGCTAGCTCTTTCTCACATGAATTTGGAATGAAATCTTGATGAGTGAAGAAGGAGAGATGAGGGCGTGTGAGTAGAGAGGAAGAGGGAGAGAATATGCTGATTTTGGGAGAGGAAGAAAGAAGTGGAAATAACAAGAAAAATATCTTGTTTCCCTTCTTAAATTCATTCTTCTTCTTTCAAGTATTTACATGTTTGCCATTGCCAATTAATTACAAAATCGCCAAGCTTGCTTCATAAGTTTCCAACACTGTTAATCGATACATCCAAGCGGAATATTACCCTTGCCACATAAATAAACCCATTAACTGACAATTTACCAATTCGTCCTTTGCTTAGAACATTTCTGATTCTTCGTCTCGATATAAATAAATATTCGAGTCTTAGGCGGGATGTTACAATCTACCCCCCTTAAAGAAATTTCGTCCTCGAAATTTAGAATCCAAAATCATATACGAATTAATCTCACATACCACTTCCTTCATTAGCTAAGACTCCAGTTCATCTTACTTATCGGAATCCCTTAGATTCCAACTCTATAAGTCGAATGTATTCGACAACCTTTTCGTTATCTGAAGTGTTGATGTGCATTACACTTTTCTTGCGTAAAAGAATATGAGGTTATCCGAATCCTCGCATCCAACTTGCTGACTGTATCCTTGTTCATACACTTCTTGCAAACCCAAACTAGAGTTATTTAATCCTAACACTTATGCTGAATTCTTATAATCTCATTTTAGTCTGCGTAATCTTACCTTAACATCATTGGACGTTCTTATTATCCTCGACGATTCCATTGAATTCTTACAATCGATCTTTGCCTTAAACAACGACATCCTCCATATATGGTTTTTCCATAATTATACCATCTTTTAATGAGAATAAAATTACCGCATTACCTCCATTATGCAAATACAAGGAGGAGGCATCCTGGTGTGTTACCTTCCACAATCTTCATCATTGCTTCCACTACGGAATTCCTCAAGGGCTCTTGAAATCTTACTGATTACCCGCGTTCTGCTTCGATTGATCCATAACGTTACTTATCTTAATAACTTAGAAATCATTCTTCATAATAGGAGTTTGCCAATTTCCCATCGTTCTTGTCACAACTTATTCTCGTTTTCTTGTCATAGCATAAATGTTTTCTACATCGATGATCCCAAACTCATAGGAGTTTAGTCCAAGTGATGAGTGGCTTAAGTCGTCTCACATATCATTATACAATATATATCATAGCACGTGTACACTATACATTATCTCATCTTTGTCCGACTAACGGGACATCATTCTTAACCTCAACACATTTGGGACACTACCACATCAATTGGAAATCTTTTCTTACTCTAAACTCATTTCGTAACATCCGGGATTTGCCTTTCAACTGGCTTGCCAGGTTTGCCCCGCCAATGTTACTCATGTTCATTCTTAAGTATTCAACAACCTATAATATAAATTTACGGTTACAATTCTCCGGTTTCACAAACTTATTTCTCGTTCTAAACGTCGAATTCATAATCCTTATTTTCAATAGAAAACTCTACTTGGTTGCTACTCAAATAGCATACTCAGTCTTTAATCCTTTAGTCATAACCTGAAATTACGCAGCCTTTTGCCGTGGTCTACGAATAACTTTTAATCTACGTAAAAGTTCTCCGTCCTTTACTGGAGATCATTAAGTTCGAGACTTTCCAAAATCTTCAGCTAAAATAGGTTAACAGGACATGGGTACAACATGAAATTAAACTCATTCGCCATTGCATTATCGTTTCTGATCAAAGCCTCAATTCAAATATTTCATTCCTCATGGATTTCGAGGTTTAAAGCATTCATCGACTTAACTTCCATAACTTTCCATTAGAACTCATGATATGTTCAAATCGCTTATACTTACTACTATCCCGTATAATAAGAATTAAGCGCTTAACATCTTCTCATACTCTAAGCCTCAGCTTAGCGTTATTCATTATTCCATTCTTGGATGACTACTCCGCTGCGCCACTCTGATTCTTAACATCTCGAGTTAGAATTGAAGGAATACACCACTAATGATAATTAAAATTTCCTTGATGAATCCTTTACTTAATAACTTATAGCTATCATAACAAAATCATCTGATTAACTTACGGATGGTCATCACCTGACTTTGTGTTTTCCTCCGGGCATGAGCCATATACCTACTCTGAATTCTATATCCGTCTCTTGGTCAGCACTTCATGTATAATCATCAAACATTGCAGAAACCCGACTGGAAGTATGTCTGAGGCAGCTTAAGTTCATGTACATCCATTTGTGGCAAAATCCAAAACATTCTATGACTTCTAAAGATTCACATCTTTCGTACACTGAATTTACTGAGGGTTTGAGTCCCGTTACTAAACATGTTATCTTTATCTGTAAGGATTTTCATTCCATAATCTTTCCGAGACAACTACGGTCTCCATAACTCTATCATGCCCCTTCAGTTGCTCTTCAAATTCCTTCGGAAACAACCCGTCTAAAACAAATTCAATTTCTTACCGGTTCTCTTAAACGCCCAGACATAAGTTACGTCTCTTCGAGTGTCCGCTCAAACGATCTTAAACTTTTGCACATTACCATAATCTATTGGATTCCTCCAGTCACTTGTTACTGGATTCACAATCCAAAGCTCGATTCTTAACATCTGAGTAATTTTGCATATAGTTGATCAGCAAGAAGTCTATACTTTATTACCGCCCTCAAGACTTATCTACACGGGGTGATCTTCTTTTTCTTGAATATTCGTGGAAGAAAACTCTTCGGTTAAAAACATATAACGCCGTTACTCTAATCACAATCTTAACATTTCATATAAAGGACGATCTTCCATATAATAAATATCATATAATTTTTTTTTTTCTCGGCTAAGATCCCGATTATCCTTCAAAACTGGTCTACTTTACTCTTGTGTTATCTTAAACTTACATTCTCCAACCAATCGAGGAAATTCAATACGGTTCATCCAATTAAGGGTGTTCAACTTACTTCGTCCATTAGTACACTAAATTCCAACCTAGCTTAGCTTGTTTCTAATCTTCTTACTATTAGGACACATCCGAATATCTGATTCACGCTTTGACATGCACACATCTTATTATCATCACTTTTCATCCATCGTCTCTTCTTAATTCCCAAATCTAGCATTTATGGTTCGGGAGGTGCGGCTGATCTGATGAGGTTAAATTTACTTGTGATCCCTGCTCATTAACCACACTTAAGTGGTTAATTTCCTCTGCCCAAGTAACTCACGTAATCCATAATTAATTCTCTTAACTGTCCGGACATTAAAATCTCATCCGATTCAAGTTCGATTCTTCAACTCTGTACTCAGAATTGTTACTTAGTCCACCCTTCACTTTAACTTCTCAAACTAAGGTTTCCGTCAAGGTTCCACGTCATTCCCTAGGGCATTTCATGATTCCTTAATCCTTATGTCTTCCGCAGACGAGGCATCGTCCAACGATGCGTCCAACTGGGTTGAGGCGCTTCACCTCACCGTTAAATATCCCTTAGGTCTCTGAGACCTTGCCACTATCAGGCTTCGTCACTTTACAGTTTGATGGCCACCATTTGGCGTTGATTACTTCTTCGCTAAATCCGTCTTAGAATTCTGTCACCTTAATCTTCGCCCTTCATACACTTCATTCCTCCTTGGTCACATTCAGCTCTCAGACATTTATCCTAACTGTCATATACTAGATTGAGTTGATCAGGCTCAACTAGATGTGACCTTTAGAACAATATCCGGAACCCAATGGTCCCACTACTTTTATTGAAATTTTAATGACCCAAGGCACGGTCTGAATCGACCTGCTCTGATACCAATTGTAACACCCATACTAACTTTAACTAGTATATTAGTATGTGCATTAAACTGATACTGGATACATTTAAAATTTACAATAATTAATAAATACACAAATCACCGAATGAGTACAATTTGCTCGTTTACATAAATATCCAATTATCACATAATACATTTTCATATACATATACAAATCTGTCAACCTTCTGAGCTTGCCTTGACGAGCATCTGCACTCCATCCAGCGTCTTCCTGAACATCTTCATGAACATCTCTTGCTAACCTATGAACCTGCACCAGAAGGATAGGGATGAGACATAATGTCTCAGTGAGCTCCTACCCTACCTACTGTTGGCAACCACGGGGGAAACCTAGGGTCGCCGTGCCTACTCTCGGCAATCTTGGGGATACATATGATCGCCGTCTTTCTCTACATAATTCGCGATCAAGGGGAAACCTAGGATCGCTTCATTGTCTTTATCTTGCTTGTACTTGTCATTTACATAATCTTATGCATTTCATACTCTATTCTTATCTTAGTCTTATACGTAGTGATCTTGGGGACATCCTATGATCACATCGTGTTCACTAGGAACTAATCATCATGGCTCGTATTACATATAAAATATACGTATTCATTTCATATTCGTATTCATCTTTCCATATCATAAAGTTAGAAGTTAGCGTTGAACAAACAATCATTATCTTGGTTCATTTTACGGAGTGCATCCGGGTGGAGTAACCCCGAAGTACATCTCCCATCATACCGGTGAAATTCCTATCATATCAGGCTAACACCGGACTCCTCTTATCTTTGTGTAGGCAACCCTCTCGGTGAAGCCCCATCCGGCATAATCCGGAGCCTGCTGGACACAACTTGCATGTAGACAACCCTCTCGGAGAAGTCCCATCCGGCGAACCCCGGAGCCTGCTGGACATGCTTAAGTCTTTTAACATACGTGTGGACAATCCTCTCGGAAGAGTCCCATCCGGCGTATCCCGGAGTCTGATGAACACGTTATCATATCGTCTTATAACTTACGTGTGGATAACCCTTTCGGAGAAATCCCATCCGGCGTAACCCGGAGTCTGCTGAACACGTGATCATATCGTATTACATATTCGTATCGTATTCTTATATCTTAAGTGAACATTCATAAATGTTTAACCTATAAAGGTTCTAATCTTAATCATTGTATCGTTCTTGATGTCGTATGAACTGAACCATGTTCCTATCATAGCTTCATAAGGGGTAAACCCTAAACTAGTTCTTAGCATCACTATGATTGCTTATGGATTAGAGTAATCCTCTCTTAACTTAGTACCTTTCCTTATCTTATATTTCATCTATACATTTCCCAAAAGATGGGTCTTTCAATGCCTAAGAGTATCACTTAATCACTACTAATCGTTATGAAGTCCGAGGTAGCGTTGGAAAGCCGGAGTGATGCGAGAAAAGATGAAAAAACAACATAATCTGCCTATGCTCACATCGTGTCACGATTTGGAAATCGTGACACGATTTTCTACCCAGAAAATCGTTTAGTCCCTGCCTGTGAAATCGTGACACGATTGGGAAATCGTGACACGATTTTACCTGCAGTTAGACAGCATTTGGCAAGTTTTAAACGTGATTTTGCACCAATTCAGCTTATCCAACATACCCAGACATCATAACATGTTTAAGGATCATTTTCTAAATCATATAGCCAGTATACATCATGATTAATCAAGGATTAACTTGGAAAGGCAATTAGGTACTAAAAACCCTAAACTAGGTAATTAAACTGTAAACTTTCAAAACTTACTTAAACGGGTTCTAAAACCCTGTGGAGCTCACCTTGATTAAGCTAGCTTTCTTTCCAAGTTTTCCCTTGCTTCTTATCCAACCTTAGCTTAAGTTTTCTTTCCTTCTTGTTCCATTCTTCCTTTCTCTTGTTTCTTCTCTTGTTCTAGCTTTCCACACAAGCTTGCTAGCTCTTTCTCACATGAATTTGGAATGAAATCTTGATGAGTGAAGAAGGAGAGATGAGGGCGTGTGAGTAGAGAGGAAGAGGGAGAGAATATGCTGATTTTGGGAGAGGAAGAAAGAAGTGGAAATAACAAGAAAAATATCTTGTTTCCCTTCTTAAATTCATTCTTCTTCTTTCAAGTATTTACATGTTTGCCATTGCCAATTAATTACAAAATCGCCAAGCTTGCTTCATAAGTTTCCAACACTGTTAATCGATACATCCAAGCGGAATATTACCCTTGCCACATAAATAAACCCATTAACTGACAATTTACCAATTCGTCCTTTGCTTAGAACATTTCTGATTCTTCGTCTCGATATAAATAAATATTCGAGTCTTAGGCGGGATGTTACACATGTCGACATGGTACTACTTTTAAGAGACCTCCATTGAGCGGGGTTATCACATGTACCAAAATCCAAGACTACTCCTGGTATGGCACTTTGATTATACCCCATCCTATCTCATGTTTCCCTCAAGTCCGGGTGTAGGACTTATCTCACCACTCACGTAAAGATAAACACTTAAGCACGTATTTACAATTACAAATAATAATAAAGCATAAAGATAAAGAAAAGCAAGATAGGTTTAACCCACTTAGGATTTTGGTCCCAAGTGACGTCGCCATTTTTCTGTCGCGGTGATTTTTGGATATCAAGCTATTAATTAGCGTTGACTCACAATTTTTACTCCACCACCGATCTTTTATTTTTCCGAGGAAAAGGGAGAAAGTTCGAAAAACCCTATTTTGAGAGATCAAAGGTCCGGGGGTTGGTTACACAAAGGGAAGGTATTAGCACCCTAAACGTCTATAGTACTCTATAGGAACCTCTTGTTTTTATTATCTTTATGCTAAATTGATTATTTGTTTGTAAATAAATACTTAAGTGTGAAAAGACTAAAGTGATGAGAATAAAAGAAAAGAAAAAAGTTTTTGTTATTTTTATTGATTTGGAAAGACAAAGTCTTTTGCCTACGTACCCGAGCGGGATCAAAATCATGTAGTTCGGGGTAAAAAGCCGAGTGATTTGTTTTGATTGATTTTAAAGTTTTGAAAAAAGTTTGAGAAAGATAAGAGGCTGAAAGGCATAGAAGATTAAAAAAAAAATGTGAGTTTGATTGATTTTAAATTGAAAAAGGTTTGATTGATTACAAGTTGATTAAAGTTTGATTAAGAAAATAAAGACAAAGATTAACTTTTTTTGAAATTTTGATTATAAAATGTTTTTGGATTTTGACTATTTTGACTTTTTTTTTGTGAAAATTTTTGATTAAGTCCTAAAGTCCAGAGATTAAGTTATGCTGAGAAAGTCCAAACGCGCCGGATCCCTCAAAATGACGTTGGATCAAGTGAGGGTCCTTTTCCTCGGATACGGTCTAAATTACGTTATTGTCCTCGACATAAAGCATAATAAAATAAATGTGGTGTCGGTGCAGATTCTCATTTATTTTTTTTATTTACATTGGACCTAGATACATTCTAATTGGCAATAAAATAAAATTGCAAGTGCATTAAAATAAATATGCTAAAAAGAAATAAAAAATGCATGAAATGCAAAACAATAAATAAATATGGTGCATAAAATAAATAAAGAAAAATAAAAAAATGCAAGGTATAAAATAAATATGATGCTGAAAAAAAAATAAAAAAAAATGCAAGACATAAAATAAACATGGTGCTAAAAGAAAATAAAAATGCAAGACATAAAATAAATATGATGTATAAAATAAAAAGGGAAAATAAAATGCAAGACATAAAATAAATATGGTACTGGAAAATAAAAATGCAAGGCATAAAATAAATATGGAGCTGGAAAATAAATAAAGAAAATAAAATGCAAGACATAAAATTAAATATGAGACATAAAATAAAAATGCAAGACATAAAATAAATATGGTGCATAAAATAATAAAAAAAATAAAAATAAAAAAAAAATAAAAATGCATGAGGTACTGGAAATTAAAGACAATAAATAAAGTGCATGAAAAAATAAAAAAAAATAAAAAAAATAAAAGTGCAAGAAAAAAGAATAAAAATAAAATGAAAAGAGAAGAAGAAGGGGGGGTGCAGAAGTAGAATGGGGGGTGCAAACAGCAACTGAGTAGAGAAAATCTGGGAAAGAGGGAATGGGCCGAGCAGGCTGGGTCATGGACTTAAGCATATAAATAAGTTTTTTCTGATTTCTTAGTCATTTGCTTATTCTTCCCTCTCTCTTCTTTCTCTCACTAGCCTCTCCTTCTCTCTCGTCCACTCTCTAAAGCTTTTGGCCGGAAAGATTTCCGGCGCGGTGGCTGCCGGCGGCGCCACCGCGCCGGAGTAGCAAACTCCTTTTTTTTTTTAAAAAAATTAAACCATTTTAAATCCTTTTTCCTCTTCTTTTCAAATCCGAGGTTGGTTTTATCAAAAACGCTTGTAATAAGACTAGATCAAAGTTTTAAGTTTGAAGATTACCCTTTTGGGATTTCTGGATTCTGCTGTCTGAGCTGTACGGTTCGGATTTTGGGGCTTTTGTTTTTGAGTTTTGTGTTGTTTTGGTTTAGTAGTTGATGAGTTGGTTTCCGGTTTGATTTTCGGTTGAAACTTCTTTTTGGCCTGGATTTGAGTTCGTAGCTTTGGATTCAAACCTATTTTTGGTTCGGATTAGGAAAAGGAGAGGAAAAGGGAAAGAAAAAAAAAAGGTTTATTTGTTGGTGGCCGGAATTGGGTTTTGTGGTGGCTGTTGGTGGTTCACGGTGGTGGACTGTTGGCTGGTTGTGCGTGAATGCTGTTTGCGTGTGGGTTGAGTGGTGGTGTGATGATCCGCGTGAGTTGTACCGTGGTGAGAGGGAGAGAAGAGAAAAGAGGGAAAAAAAATTTAGTTTTTTGGGTGGCCGGAAAGTGGCCGGTGTTGGTGGTTTGTGGAGGTCCTGTGGTGGTGCTAGTGGTGGTTTAGATTCTGACTGTGTTGGTACTGTACTTGACTGACCCCCCTGAACAGTAATTAATGCTCCTATTTATAGTAAAAAAAGACTAGGGTTTGAAAAAAAGTGGACAAAATTGCCCTTCTGGGCCTGGACTGGAACTTGGATAAAAATTGAAAAAAAATAAATACCAACAGTAAAATAAAAATAGTAATAATAAAAAAACGAAAATAAATAAATAATAATAAAAAAAAACAGAAACACTAATAATAAAAAAGAAATTAAAAAAGAACAAAATAATAAAAAAACTAATAATAATAATAACAAAATAAACAAAATAAAAAAATAAAACGGTCGCCTTCGGAACAAAAAAAATGAGGTATTTTAAAATACCTCCCTGTCGAAATTTCGTCTGAAACGACGAAAATCCCTGGCTTAAAAGACGAGAAAAGAGAATTGAGAATGGGTCAAAAATGGGGTATGACAAAGACTTTTTCATGCTAAAATTTCACTAGAAAATACCATCAAATCCATCAAAATCCAATTTATTAAACAATCCTTTGAAATTTGAATGATTTTGAATACCAGAAGACATTTTTTAAGTGATAAAGAGTCTTGATTGAATACCACAAGACTTTTTTTAAATGACAAAGAGTCTTGATTGAATACCAAAAAACTTTTTTTAAGTTGCAAAGAGTCTTGATTGAATACCACAAGACTTTTTCATGATAAAAAAGTCTTTTAAAATATCTTAGAATCCTAATTCAATACACCCCGGTAAGATATACACATCGACCCTATTAATTCTTCCGAAAGCGGAATGTATTATTTAAATACTCACTTCAACAAGCAGAAGCTTAAGATTCGGACTTAACTAGAACAAACCCTACTTTTAATATTCCTTAAAAAAAACCCTACTATTAATATTTAGATAAACCCTAAGACATACCCTAAAAAATATTTAGCTACAAACTTCATTGTTCTTGGACGTAATACGTAAACGGCTGAAGTAAAAGCAACAATCAAGCACACTTTTCACATGTATTTTGGATTCTTTCTCCTTCATGATTCATATGATTCATTTTGTTTATTCATCCCAAACCTTGACCCTAACATGATTTTTTTCTTAAGAACATGATTATTTTTATTAATCAATTACGATTACGATATTTCATGATAAATGTAACAGCGTTCAATTTAATATTGATTCAATTAACTTAAGGGATTGTTTAATGAACATGGGAATTAATAAGGGAATATTGAACATAGGAATAAATAAGGAAGTATTTAAAATATAAATTATATTTTGTAAGTTTTATTAAGAATAGCGACCTAAATTCTTTGTGCATCTCAAAAAAGTTTTTTTTTTTAAGAGATCAAAATGATATTAATGAAAAGAGACTAACTACCCAGCATAAGGTGTGCCAGAAAAGAAAGCCCGAGTTTACAACAAAAGTTCAAACCAAAAGACGCAGCTTAACCAATACCCGCACAAACAAAAGGGTAAAGGCACCAATCATGAAAGTTATACTGAAAAACAACAAAATTAACCTTAAACCACGAAAATGAAAGAAGCTTAATATTCTCCAAGAGTTGAGCCGGAGCCGTTGTTGTACCACGGAATAGCCTATCATTTCTTTCCTTCCAAATGACCCAAGAAGTAGTAAACCAAATCAAATGCATGAATGACCGTCTTGAAGTAGTGAATCCGGAGTAACAACTAAACTGATGAAAATGATCCACAATATTAGGAGGATCCACCGCGTAGACACCAAGCCAACACCAAACCAACTGCCAAATTTGACCAAATAGACGGCAAGACAAAAACAAGTGATTCTCTGATTCTTGAAAGCCACAACCAGTGACATAGAACTGTGCATCATGAGGAATAATCAGACGATGAAACAAGTTAACCTTTGAAGGCAACCTATTTCGAAGAAGCCGCCAAGCGAACACCGAAACTTTCAGAGGGACATCCGTCCGCCATAAGAGAGCCGCAGGAACACAGTCAATAGGAGAAGGCCGATCAGTGAGAATGTGATAGGCCCCACTGACCGTATAACCTGCATCAGGGTCAGGAGTCCACCGTGGCACATCATCAATATCATCTTGCAACACAACAGTCAGCAAAAAATTCCTACACTTCACTACCATCTCCTTCTCCCAATCCCACAACCGCCGACGCCAGTGTACTGCCTCCCCTCCCTCCCCCCACCCTCTCCCGAACATTTGAGCCACAATAGACAATTTATAAACAGATAAATCAGATAATCGGGGGAAACGTTCACAAAGGGGAACATCACCAACCCACCGATCCAACCAAAATAAAGTGTTACCACCGTTGCCAACAAGGAGACGAATGTTTGAAAACCACCTACCGTACACCGAACCCTCACCATCACGGATACTAACTATCTCCCGCCACCACACCGACCCTTCCAGACCCCCGGCCTGCAACCGCCCACCCACTAAACCGTATCTAGCAGCCAAAAGTCTAAACCAAAGACCCTCCCTATCCGACATCATCCTCCAACACCACTTTCTCAACAACACCATATTAAACTCCCTAATACTCCTTGTCCCTACAAATGGACCTCCAATCAATCCAAGATATACGCCTACGATCCTCACTCCCACCCCAAAAAAATGAATTAAAAGAGATTCAATAGAAGAGATGATACTTGAGGGAGCTTTGAAGAAGGAAAGAGCGTAGACAGGGAGCGAGGTCATGATAGATTTTAGAAGAACGAGATGGCCACCGAAGAACAAAAATCTGCTTTTCCAACTGGACAGGCGAGAGTTAATACGATGAATGACAGGGTCCCAAAAATGCAACCGACGAGAATCTCCACCAACAGGAAGACCCAGATACAAGATAGGCAGGGTAGTCACCTTACAATTCAAAATCGCCGCAACTTCAAGTAACCAAGATCGGCCGACATTTACTCTAACCAACTCGCTCTTATGAAAATTGACCTTCAAACCCGACATAACCTCAAACAGATAGAGCACGACGCGCATGGCCCGCACGTTGGCCCAGCTTCTCTCCCCCAAAATTAGAGTGTCATCAGCAAACTGAAGGTGAGATATAGAGACAGTGCGATCCCGACCAGCCTTATAGCCAGTAAAAATATTATTGGTACTCATGGACTCCAACATAACATGAAAACCCTCTGCAGCCAAAAGAAACAAGAAAGGGGATAGAGGGTCCCCTTGACGAAGACCACGAGCCAACCGAAATTCCTCAGTGGGACTACCATTTACTAAAATTGCCGCAGTAGCCGTCGTAACACATTCCTTCATCCATTTCCTCCAAAGAGTCGGAAACGCCATTTTACCCATTACATCATCTAGATATTTCCAATCCACAGAGTCGTAAGCCTTTTCGAAATCAACTTTAAACAGTAATAAATCCCTTTTCAATTTTTTGGCCTCATCTACCACTTCATTCGCAACCAGTATGCCATCAAGAATTTGTCTTCCTTTCACAAAGGTTGACTGAGTATCAGAAATAACACTTCCAATAACAAGACGCAACCTGTTCACTTTGCCAAAACCTTGTACAAGCTACCCACCAAAGAAATGGGGCGGAAATCATTCAAATTCTGCGGGCAGTCTTTCTTAGGAATGAGAGTGATGAAAGTGCTGTTGATACCTTTTAGAAGCTTGCCATTATGATGGAAATCAGAGATGAAGTGCATTAAATCCTCTTTCATATCAACCCAAAATTCCTTTATAAAACCAAAGTTGACTCCATCCGGACTGGGACATTTGTAGCTATCACAATCCCAAACCGCAGTTTTTACTTCCTTTAGGCTAAACGGCTTGGTAAGATCCGCCTCTTCCCTATAAGATAAAGTGCGAAAATTCAAGTCTACAGCTCGGGGGCGCACCAAAGCAGGCGCTTTAAAGTGATCCGAAAAATGAGTAAAAACCGCATCCCGAACACGACTAACACCTTCCACCACAACACCCCCCACCGCAATGGAATAGATGGTATTGGCGCGCCGCCGACTAGAAATAGTACCATGAAAAATATTTGAATTAGCATCCCCCTCCGGTAACCAAGTGGCTCGCAACTGTTTCCAACAAATGCTAGAGTGAATACGAGACAAGGAATGCAATTCCGCAGAAAGACCATGTAATTCTTCCACCTCATCCTCCCCCAAAGAAGATACCTCCCCTTTTTCATCCAACACAGCAATGCGATCCTTAACAGAAGAGATCTTACCAGGCAAATTATGAGTGTGATTCTGATGCCACTCCCTAAGCGCAAACTTAATCAGTTTCAATTTTTCCTTCATCAAATAACCACCCCATCCCTCCACCTGAAGCGATCGCCACTTGGACCTAACAAAATTCTTATAACCCAGGACATCTGCCCAACATTTCAACATTCGAAAAGGTCGAAGCCCCCAATTCTGCTCATCCACAGAGAGAGCTATTGCACAATGATCAGACAGACCACACAACTATGCCACCTGAATACAATTAGGCCAGCTCAAACACCACCCTTCAGACAACAAAAACCGATCGAGGCGACTCATAGAGTGACCGTCACCACGATACCGTAAACCGGCGACCAATGAGAGGAAGATCCATTAAATTGTTACTGTCAATAAAATTGTTGAAGGCAGAGATACCCGAAGCATGTGACTGAGAGCAAACACTACGCCTCTCCTCCACTCCACGAACCACGTTAAAGTCACCGCACACACAAACCTTATCCCCAGTAAAAGAGGCCAATCTAGCAGACAAAGTCGCCCACAGAGCAGTTTGACCCCCTACATCACAAGGAGCATACACATTGAGAAGTACAAACTCTTCATTTGACGTTACAAACCGACCTCTCATTGCCAAGACATGATCCAAAGAAAAAGAGTAGCTGATGTCGACCTCATCTCTATTCCACATGATAAGTAACACACCAGAAGCACCCAGAGAAGGTTTAAAAGAGAAACCATGAGAAGTGGCACCCCACAGTGTAGAACAAACAAAATCATCGACTTGAACTAGTTTAGTTTCTTGAAGACACAAAATAGACAGATTTTTTTCCGCCACCAACTTCCGCACCTCCCGCCACTTCTCAAACCCACCTAACCCCCGAACGTTCCAAGAAATGATCTTCATCAAACACACACACACCCGAAACAACCGTTCCACACCCCTCACCTACCCCCAGAGCACCCTCACATCCCCTCCCGTGCTGCCCCCCCCCCCCTTCTTGACCGAAGCACCCTCTTCAACACGGCTCCTTCTCCCCCCTCTGGACAAAACATTGAACATGTTAGCCTTGTCCCCATTAAAATTGACACCAATCGCCTTACCAATCCCCCAAACATCTTCTATCGCGACCTCCTCATTACCATGTAAAACAACCCAATTTTGCCAATCTTTATTAACCGAAGCCTGAGAAGAGTCAGAAGATTTGCCGTCACTCACTGCAGTCACCTTCACACTGTTACCTACATAACCACCCCGACGCTTACGTACCTGCTGTTTTAATTCCTTAAGAACCGCTTTTCTATCTTTTGTCGGCATCCTAGCCACCTTTTTTAGACACACCACAGGATGTCGCAACACACTATCCTTATTTTTCTTGTCTACCTTGTGCATCTCAAAAAAGTGATTTTTATTTGGTATATTTGATTGTTGTTATTTAAAATTGATTTTAATTCAAGAATTGCTTTTAGAGCCATGATCCGTATCCTTCAAAAAATAAAAAGTCATGATCCGTATATTTCTGAAGCAATTCTTAGAAAATATTTTGATGAATTTTTTATTGTGGTACCAATTCTTGGTGTCCAAGTTTTTTTTAGACATAAACGTAGTGACAAATACCACTTAAACTTACACACAAATGAGAGATTTCATATGTGGTGTTGAGATCTCAATTAATTTTTAGCTAAAGGATTAAAATAGTTGAAGAGTTAAAAGTTTAGTCTTCAAGTCCTATTAAAGAGAAAACTAACATAACAATTAACATACTAACCTTTTTCATTCAAAAAGAAAAATTAGAGATTTCATATTCAAATTAGAGACACCACATATATTTGACTTAACAATTTTGATATTAATTTGACAGTTGAGTTAAGATTTGTAAATTATTATTATTATTATTATTATTATTATTATTATTATTATTATTATTAGTAGTAGTAGTACTACTACTACTGCTACCACTAGCGAAAAGACAGACACTCACATGCCCGTCTTTCCGCTCTTTTTATTGCGCTAAAGTTTGAAAATTATGAACGGTATTTTTTATGATATTTTGATTTTGATTAAAAGTATAAATATAAATGATTGTTGCTTTCAAATTATAAGAAACCAAACTAACCTTGTTTATCTATTTCAATGACACCAACAATATAACAAAAAAATTATAATCTAAATTCTTATATTTTTAATGACACCAACAACAATCATTATTATAGAAAAAATTGTTTTAGGATATAATTGAGATAATGAAAAAGTCAGGCCAAAATCTTATATTTTCTTTATATATAGTATAAATATACTCGATAGAGTTTGTTACACTTTTTAAAGCATATAAAAAAGAACCGGACATATATTCATTTTGTATTTGTTAAATTTTTTTATTTTGAATTCACTCCCATTAATTATCTTTTTTAATGAATAAATGATAAGGAAAAAAATTGATATATCGTGGACAATAAAGATTGAGTTTGTTACATTTTTTTAATTTGAAATTACTTTTACCTATTTGTTATATGTGCTATTTGTATTTAAAGTTGATGATAATTTGAGAAAGAGAAAAAGTCAGCCAAAAATAGGCAAAACAGACTATTTTATTTATATATAGTATAGATTATTATTATTTTGACTAGATGTGTCATACTTTACTTGATCATGAATAGTAGGTTTTGTTTGTGAGTTTAAAAGAAGAGATAAGAAATTCAAGAAAAAAAAAGAAGAAAAAGGAAGCGAGGGACAATTTTTTTATTTTTTTTATTTTTTTAACGAAAAAGAGAGAATGTTGGGAGGTGGGAAAATTTGTTGAGTTTATTTTCTCTTACATAAAAAATTTCTTTAATTTAGGGAATCCAATTCCTTTAGTTTAGGGAATTTAAAATCGGAAAAAATCTATTATGATAATTTGTAAATATACAATTTAATTTAAGTCATTTTTGTTTGTTTGTTTGTATCTGTTTTCTCTTTTCACAATTATGTTAAATGAGGTTTTTTTTCTCGCAATGGAGAAACAATAACAACATTTGTTTTTACCACCAAATAGAATCAAATATCGGCGATTATAAAAGAGATCAAAAGAGAATATAGAAATGAGAAGAATTTTGGTGGATGAACATTGTGGTTGATCAATGAAAATGAAATAATCTTGAATATATCTGTTTTATTACATTAGAGTTTAAAAATTAAACCACCTTGACCGAAGAACAATAAGTTGGGAAAAATCACCTAAGTGAAAAATGGAAAGAAAAATGGTCGAAAATTAAGTGAGGTCATACTCGTACGAAGAAGTTAATTGCTAAAAAAATGGAATTAACAAAGTTTAAACCGTGTTATATTATAAGAGAAGTGCTTGTCGATTTGATAAAAAATAAGGAAGATTAGTGTTTAGTTAAAAAATAGAGCGGGTTTTGTGTTATTTAAAAGACCTTAATTAAGTGAGGTTAGTGTAATTTGCCCATGATTTTTTTAAAGATTAATTTGCCCATGATAAAATCATTGAAATAATTGTTATTAAATATCATCAAATGGTAAACTAAAAATATGTAAATATATTAAAAATAATAAAAATTTCATTATTGATAAAGATGTCGTTATGATTCCCGTGTATGAATTGTACAACTATATTATTTAGTGACTCATTTATATTTTTTTCAATGTTTTTTATAGTCATATTTCTAAAAGATATAATAATTAATAATCTACGACAATAAAATATATTATTTTATAATATAACATGATGGTCCGACTTCTTTGATTTTCTGTTGTTTCCAAATATGTTGAGATCTGCAAGTTTCAGGGTGTCTTGTTTGCCTACACTCTGGTTCTTCAAGCTTGTAAGAGCTTTTATGGTTGCTGATTTGTTCAGGGAGCTGTTGACACTTGAATTTTGATGTCGTGTTGATGGTCGATCCATTAACTGTTTTTCGCAGATATTCACTTTTCATATTTTTTTGTTTGTTCACTAAGATTAAGTTTGTTTGTTCTTTAAAAAAAGATTAAGTTAGTGTGTTTTATCGAGTGAGATTGTTTTAATTTGATTTTAAGAGAGAAAAAATATGGGAGGTTGAAGCAAAAGACGCAAAAAGATATAATTTTGATGACGTGTCAAAAAAATTAAGAAGAGATTAAAGAATAGATAAGTTAGTGTGTTTTAGGAAGTGAATTTGTTTTAATTTGTTTTTAAGAGAGAAAAAATAGGGGGATTTTGAAACAAAAGACACAAAAAGATATAATTTTGATGACATTAAATTTCATAATTAGAGAATAGAGAAAACCCTAAAACCTTACTTTCAAACTTGCCTTAATTATTATTCTAATTCAAAACCCTTAAACCTTCTTTTCAAACTTGCCTTGATTATAATCAATCAAAGGTAAAATCTGCTTTTAGATTATTCTATTTAGAGCTTATTAATCACTTTTCGATGATAATTTTGATAATCGATACCATATAAAAATTGCTTTTTATAATTATGATAATTATAATCACTTTCGATGATAATTTTAATAAGTCGATACCATATAAAAATCACTTTTATAATTATGATAGTTATTATAATCGATACCATATGTTTGGCAAAAAAAAAATAATCGATACCATATAATCACTTTTTTTTGCTCAAAAAAAAAAAAAATCGATTGAACCAGCCCTTCAAACTCTTTCTCTCTCTAGAAAGCCCGACGATGACGTCATCTTCCGGCGGCAGAACCGCCGCTGATTCACGGCGGCGATGCTTTGCGGCAGCCGGAACCATAGGCGTTGATGAAGGTGAAACGACTCTGTTCCGTGAATATGAGTTCACTTAAATGTATCTAAAATCAATGGTTACTGAAACTATTTTAAATTTTGATGATCAAATTCTGTGTCCAAGTTGAATTATGATATTTATATGATTTCTGATTTTGGGTTTAAGCTCCTAATTTAGGGTTTTTGGTTTAGGCTCCTAATTTAGGGTTTAGGGTTTAAGCTCCTAATTCAGGGTTTAGGCTCCTAATTTAGGGTTTGAAAAATTTCTCGTATCGCCATATCGGTATCATATCGTATCCGTATCGTGTCAGGTATCGGGGCTTCATAGGTGTTTATTATTTATGCGCACTGAATTATGAGCTTATTTAAATTTCTGATAATCCCGCTTTTTGTCTTTTGAGTTTAAGTTACATTATGAACATTGGTTGAGTTTTCTCTAACCGATGTTTGTTGGTTATTATGTGTTTTGGCTTCAGAGCGAATAATTTCTAATAAAGCGAGAAGATGCAGCGTAAGGCTTCTCATTTTGAGAATACTTGGATACAAATACCAACAGATTTTCAACCACCTGTCCCAAACATTCGAAGGAAGAGAGCGTTTGATGAATTAAGCGATCAATATCTAATAAATCAAGTAGGGTTCTCCACAAACTGGCGTGATCATCGTGAAGTGATATACAGCCGCAATTGGATGAGAAATGAAATGTAAGTGATTTTAGTTTCACATTATAAGTGGTTGCATTTATTTCGAACTTATACTCCAATTTAGTTTAGACTTTACTAACAAATAATTTTATTCCCTTCAGTTCAAAATTGATCCAGTTTGCAATTAATAATAATGAGAAAATTGCAACTGTGCTGGAATGGAGGCTATTTATGTCTGCTGATTCAAAGGTTTGTTAATAACATTTCAGGCATTAAGAGGATCAAATGCAAGTTGTACCTATATATATGCTGTTAATTAAGCTCAATTGTTTTTCTACATATTTGGCAGGAAGCATATATGAACCTGAAGACATTGAATCAATGTGTGGCAGCTGAACTGAATGATGATGCAATCTCTTTTGCCAATGCTTATTATGGCATGCCGGAAGCGGAACTATCTCATGAGCTGCCTTCTTTGCCCGAATCAATCCCCACATTTTCTGATACGGATGTGCTTTATAACGTAACTGTTTCTGGTGGTGGAAGCTATGTTCCTCAACAAGATGCACATAATTGTACGTTAAAATTAGATTGTGATTTCTTTTCAAGTTTCAATCCTTATTTGTGGAATATTGATTTCGTCTTTGCAGCTATATTATTGACTTTGTGTTTCCTGTTTTACTTTTGCAGTGGAGATGGATATGACAATGGGAAAACCCCTCCAACCTGAAGAATTTTCCAATGATTTTCCTGACGTTTGGTCTTGTATAGACTTCAGTGAACAACAACCACAGAAGTTAGATATTCAGGATAATCTCGCTCATGATATCAACCACAAAAGACGAAAAACGGTGGAGTCTGGTTGTGATGTCTCTTTTCAGAATAAGGATGTTATCATTATTGATGATGATGATGATGAAGAGGACAAAGAAGGCAGAACTATATCAGAGCACAAACAAATGGAAATTGACATTGGAGGGAATGACAATATGCATGCTGTTGTAAGCCTGGTTCCAATTCCTATTGATGTAGAGCACAAAGAAGACAAAATTGGATTTAACCAGGAGGGGGCAGATATTAAAAATAAAATCAGTGAGCCAAAAGCTGATCAGCAGAAGGAAACAATATCCTCAAAGAGAATAAATGATGCTGTTTCCTTGATTGATATGTTCACGCATGATCAAATAACCAAACATATTAGAAGTCTGAAAAATCAATCTATTCAGGTTAGTAGACCACCTTCCTGTGTTTTCAATTATATTGATCTGACAAAGATTTGAGTTTTCAATTACATTGTATAAGCCTAATGAATATTTTGTTATGAACAATTCTAATTGGCATGTATTATTAATTTACTTGACTTTTTCTAAGCAATATAGAAGTTGACATTTTTTTAACACAGAGTACAACTGCGGGCGACAAGGACACATGCCAATTATGTGCAATGAAAGATATTCCCTTTACACCCATACAAATCTTATGCTCATTTTGTGGCAAATGCATCAAGCGAAATGCTAACTATTTCGGTAGAAAAGGAGAAGAATTTGATCCAGAGTGTTGCTTTTGCTCCAACTGCTATAAGAAGTCTAAAGGCGGGTGCATCACACTCAACAGGACATCTGTTTCAAAGATACTTCTGGAACAAAAGACAAATGATGAAGTAATTAATGAACCTGTAAGTTTTAATACCCTTTACTATATAATTCAGCTTGATATTGAGAAATTCAAACTAACTCTTTATGACTGTTATTTCTTCTAGTGGGTTGAATGTAATAAATGTGAAAGATGGCAGCATCAAATATGTGCACTCTACAATGACAGAGCAGATTTGGACTGCAGTTCTGAGTATATATGTCCTTTGTGCCGCTTAAAAGAAATTGAAAATGGAACCTACATTCCCTTACCAAAGTGTGCTGCTTTTGGTGCCAAGGACCTGCCGAAAACCGTGCTTAGTGACCATATAGAGAGAAGACTTTTTGAGCGCCTAACGCAAGAGAGAGAAGAAAGGCAGAAAATTGAAGGGAACGAGAATTTTGACGAGGTAAGATTAAGAAAACTATACATTTAAAATGGTTGAATACTGTACAGAAATATATTATTTTTCATTTCAGTGCATTATTATTATTATTATTATTATTATTATTATTATTATTATTATTATTATTATTATTATTATTATTATTAATACTACTACTACTACTACTACTACTACTACTACTACTACTACTACTTCAGCTTTAGCATCTCAGTAGCAACTACTGTCACTAATAGTTAGTTAGATAATTGGTTCCTTTTATATAACTATCAGTCCGATCAATAAATTGAAAATAGTAATCTGCCATAAACAGTCGTCTTTATTTATTAATATTATTGATATGTATTTGAGTTTTGCCATGCATGACTCCAAAACTGTAGGAATACTGAGACAGTAGTCAAAACAAATAAAATCAATGGTCAGATACATATATAGTTGGAGACAAGGGGGTTAACAGTACAATACAAGTAACTCTACAAGAAGTGAATAGAGCACATAGAAATATACCTGGAAATCTCGTTGAGCAGCTCCCAAAAATATTCTGTAGGAAATAGGAATTGTGAAATGAGTAAGTAAGAAAAGACAATATGTATATATATGAAGACGCATATGAAATAATTTCTTGCCTAAGAAAAGTTTTAGAGGTGGGATAGCACAAGTCAGAGTTCAAAATTGTGAGGATCTCTGTCTCCATCTCAATAACCTCTGAGACAGTGTAAGTGTTATCTGTCATAAAACACAACTGGTGTGCGTGTGGAGGACATATACCTCCTTGTTTCCTGTTAATTAGTTAACAATGAATTGAATTAAATTATAAGAAAAGAATAGAGAGGCAAGTAAGACTTGAGAGAAGTTACTTACGCGGCAACAAAGATAGAGGAAACACCAAGAAGCTGAAGGCGATTCCTGTTGAGGGGACGGATAGAGAGGAAGCAATCAATGTAAGAAACAGCCAGATACAGGGTATCCGAAGTTAAGTTTAATTCCTCGACAACCTGAACTAACCAGTCTACAAGAATATCACGCATTTGGTATGTCACCTCTTTTTGAACCGTCTCAGCATAATTGCCTGATGGTCTCTTATTCACATCCATCTCCAAGGCATGAAGATGTCTGTAGATGGAACAACAAAAAGAAGAAGAGGGCTGATTGCCATCCTCCTGGATCGTCTCTGTCTCAAAGTCGAGATTTTTCTCCATAGCATGCATGTACATGAACATCAGATTTTTTAACATTTTCTTATTCTTATGCAAGTAAATTGAAAATAGTAGTCTACCATAAATAGTCATCTTTATTTCTTAATATTATTGATTCAGATTCTTATTTATTGAATATTATTGTCTGATTTGTCACGCATGACTCCAAAACTGTAGGTTGTAGTTGCGGAAAGTCTCACTGTTAGAGAAGTGATATCTGTTGACAAACAACTGACAGTGAAGAAGCAGTTTCGGGACATCATTCCAGAGGAGAATTACCCTGCTGAATTCTCTTATAGATCAAGAGGAAGTCTAAAGTGATTAACAGATTAGCTTTCTCTTTGTGTCTATTCTATTTCAAATTAAATAACAGAATTTCCTGTGGTTTCAGGTTATTCTTCTATTTCAGAAGATTGAAGGAGCAGATGTATGCATATTTGCAATGTATGTCCAGGAGTTTGGCTCGGAATGTGGCAATCCCAATCAACGCTGCGTATATATTTCATATCTCGATTCTGTCAATCATTTTACACCTCGAAGACAGACTACAAGCGGAGAAGCTCTTCGTACATTTGTTTACCATGAGATATTGGTAATTTGATTTTAAGAATTGTTGCTAATTGCTTTACTTTAGATGACATTTCACTTGATTCCTATTGTTGCTAATTGTTTACCGTGAGATATCGGTCAATGTATTTATGCTTTATTTTTTCTATCCTCAGATTGGGTACCTTGACTTCTGTAAGAAACGAGGTTTTGCAACTTGCTACATACATGCATGTGCTCCTAAAAAAGGGTATGACCACATTCTTTATTGCCATCCAAAAACTCAGAAGACACCGAAGGATGATAAGCTACAGGAGTGGTCAGTCCCTCTCTCTTTTTTCCCTCCTTATGTATGCGCATGTGTGTGTTGAATTTTCATGAGCTTGTGTAACCATTGAGTATTTGTACAGGTATATTTCAATGCTTACAAAGGCCACTAAAGAAAATGTAGTTGTTGGTTTAACCAACATCTATGATCATCTGTTTGTTTCTACTGAAACACGGTACTCCAAGGTAACAACTGCTCGTCTGCCGTACTTTGATGGAGACTGCTGGTCTGCTGCTGCTATGGATCAAGCCGAGATCATTGAAAAGGAGTGTGGAGGAGAGTATGGAAATACATTGAAGAAAGTACTCAAAAGTAGATCTCTAAAGGCAATGGGATATATCAATCCTCCCAAAGGCAAGGCCAAAGACATTCTGGTAATGGAAAAGGTATGTTAACCTTCTCTTTTAACTTCATCTAATTGTCATGAAAGTTTTTAAAAATTTGGATTCCCTGCTGCATTAACGCATTTGGGAAATTACTGACCTCTCTTTTACAATATTCTTATGTATGAGTTTTTAAGTTTTTTTTTTTTGAAGGAATGTATGAGTTTTTAAGTTATTTACATTATTATGTATAATCTGATCTTTCTTCCTTTTCTTTTTCAATCAATATCTATCAGCTCGGCCAAATTATATTGCCTGTGAAGCAAAACTTCATTGTAGCACACTTGAAGTATTCATGCATGCACTGCTTTAAACCAATAGTATCTAGGAAGCGATGGTTTTGCACCAAATGCAAGAAAGTTCAAGAGTGTGAAAGGTGATGATTCTCATCTCTCATTAAAGACAGCTTAAAATGAATACATATTTTGTTTCACATGTGCGCTAGTTGTTCTTACTCTAACTAGAACATTTGATAGGTAGACATACTTTTTTTCTCTTCAGTGTGCACTTTGCATTTTTTCTCTCCCTTTGATTCTTATAGACTGAATAAAAAGGGCTTTTGTCATTGACTTTCATATTTCAATACATTTCAGATGCCATACTGCTGACACTCACATTTCAATTAAAAACGAGGTTCATATACTTGGTCAGGTAATAGTCTAAACCTGAAGTTAAGTTCATATGATTTTCTCATCATTAGTAGTTCCATGCAAATTAGTATAATCTTTGATTTTTATGCCATTTTCAGGTCTCTGTGGATGATATCCCCTTCAACACTAAGCAGAATGATATCATCCTTGAGAATGACTTATTTGAAAATAGAAGTACCTTTCTAAGCTTCTGCCAGAAGAATCGATTTCAGTTTGACACACCCCGCCACGCCAAGTATTCCTCAATGATGATCCTCTATCATCTAAAGAATACTATTCTGCCGACAGTTTGAAAAGTATGTGATAACTGTTATGCACCAAGTGTATTACACCAGAGCTGTAAATGTCAGATTTGTCCAGGAATATAAGGAGAGAGATGCTGATTGCCATCAACACAAGTTGAATCAAGACGAGTTAAATCAGAAATCGGTGGTGGTAAGAACATAGTCAGCTCTCGGGATTTATTGTTTTCATTACTTGTTTCTTACGGATTGTTGTTCAAAATTTCGCTTTTATAAATTTTATATTCCGTCTTTCCTTGTCACAGCATGCTTACTTGCTGACATATATTCGATTGCAGTGAACACGCAGATGCGGCTAATATTTTTGGAGTGTTGCAAATGGTTCGTGGGTTACTGGAATTCGGGAATTGCTGGAGGTTTTGTAGCATGTGTCTCACCGTCGCTTGCCTAAAACTCAAAGATGTCGTTATCCAAACTGTCTTCAAATTAAAAAGACGTTCTTTCATGCCGGCCGGTGCACTACTCGAGCTTCTTGGAGCTGTCTTGTACCACGTTGGATGTATGTACTTGTTTATTTCATGACATGAAGTTAATTTTTGGGCTAAAACGAGCATAAATATTAATCGTTTATGTTTATGTCAAATTTTGCAGGGATCTGAAGAATCAAGCAGAACTGATAGCAATATATATCAAGCAGAATTGAATCTCAACGTAGAGTTGCAGTAGTGGGAAGCAACATAATATATATATATATATATATATATATATATATATATATATATATATATATATGATATTTTGAAGCTCAGCTAAGCCTTGGTGGTGGTACTAGGAAGACTCTTGGTTGTACTCATTATTTTACATATAGTGGAATTTTTCGCTGGACTAGGTCCCGTGGTTTTTATTCTCTCACATTGAGAGAAGTTTTCCACGTTAAAATTTGAGGTGTCCTATTTATAGCTTCTTTTATCTTTTATTGCGATTATCGTTTGTGTCGGCTTTGCTTGGTAATGTTTTTTTCACGTTCCACAATCATGTCCATATTTAGTAAATAGACTTATTAAATTTTTAATTTCAACACTAGGGGTTTGTTGAGTTTACCACAAACGTTTATTCAAATGACAATATAACATTCACATTTTTTATACAAGTTTGTAAAAACCATTCTGATAAAATTTACTCACAACTTCTTAACTTTATATTCCATGTTGGAGGGTGAGAAATTTTATTCCCACGAGAATAAACACAACTACCAATAACTAAAATATTAGTTCTTCCTTCTAAGCAAAATTGGTTCTTAGGAATATTAAGAATTTACGAAACACATTTGTGAGGATAATATTTTAGGTAATATGCTATTTTTTCCTTGATTTAGTTGTAAGACTAAAAAAAAAAAATTAATTGTGTAATATTAATATTTTAGGCAATACTAAAAAAATAATTTCTAGGTTATCTTTTCCTTGATTTAGTTGTAAACAGTTACTTGCGCAAGTATACAAGACAAGGTAGTAGATTTATAAACTTTGATGAGAGTACATAAAAGTTGTTAAAGTTTATTTTTAAAAAATATCTTTAACTTCAAAGTTTATGAAGGATACAAGACTATGTATGTATGTATATGTATATGTATATTATATATATATATATATATATATATATATATATATATATATATATATATATATATATATATATATATATATATTGCCACATTTATTTGTTAATTGCCAGCTCATTATTTAACTTAACATATAACAAAAGTAAGCCGCGGATTCAATGGTGAGGAATTTATTTTATTTTTGAGTAAATTAACACTCCCTTCGTCTAAGAGAAGCTTGAATTACAATTCTCTCTCCTCTCATGTTAAAATATACATTCTCCTCCCTTGAAAAATAAAATTTACACTCCCCTCTCTTATGAGATGCTTGAATTACAACCCCCTCCCTTAATAATTAAATATGCACTACACTTTAATCTATTTTAACATAAATAAATATTTTTATGATATATACTAATTTTGAACCACTAGTTAAGAAAAATAAATTCGGTTTCTTTATGATTTAAATGACAATGATAATTAAATTTAAATATTTTGTTATTAATTTTATAATTTAGGGTATAAAATTCACTTTTAAATAATCATACTTTATCGATTTAGTAATTTTTCACGTATTTTAATTTTATTTTCTGTTGTTTCATATTTTATAATAGGGTTTAAAAGTATATGTGAGTGAAATCGTGAATATAAAATAGCGAAAAATATGTATTCAAACTTTGCTGAAAAAAAATTAATTAATTAATGTTATATACTAATTATTATAAAAATAAAGATTAATTTGTTTTGCTAGATTGTTAGAAATAAAAAAAATATTAAGGGAGTAAAATGTAGATTTTAACATAAGAGGGGAGGAAAGTGTATATTTTAACATAAGAGGGGAGGTAAGTGTAATTTACTCTTTATTTTTTTGAGCAAGGAGAGGAAATTTTTAAATTTTTTGAAACTAAACTAAATATTTTTAGATTTAGAAATCAAAGTCAAAATTTTTACAATTGATATGGGTATTTGCATTTGTCTTGCTATTGGATCAAATTCCATATCTAACATTATTTTCTGTCAATATTTTAGTGCTTCTTTTTGGGTTGCGAGGATTTTAGGAAAATATCTTGGATTAAATGGGATGTTTTATGCTTGAAAAGGGAGAAGGGAGAGTTGGGGTTAGGAGACTAGAAGAATTTAATTTATCTTTACTTGGTAAATGAGTTTGGAGGGTGATGGAGGAAAGAGACAACTTTTGGTATAAAGTGTTATGTGGGAGGTATGGTGAGGAAGGATGGAGATTATGTTTTTGGGGAAGGAGAGGATCGGTTGGTGAAAGAAATTGAATAAAATTAGAGAGGGAGTTGGTATGCTAGATAAGGGGTGGTTGTTGGATAATATTCATCGTAAAGTGGGTGATGAGTCCTCTACCTTGTTTGGGAAAGACACGTGGCTCGATGGCTCTTCTTTAGAAGTTAGATTTAAAGGGCTTTCTCAGTTGGCCGATAACAAATTGGCAACTGTTGCAAATATGCATTTTTTGGGGTGGGGAGTGAATGATGAGGCTTGAAAATGATGTAGGAGGTTGTTTGCTTGGGAGGAGGAGTTGGTGCGAGAGTGTGTGGATCGTTTGACTTCTGTTGTTTTGCAGGTTGATGTGTTGGATCGTTGGATTTAGAAACTTCATTCCTCTCAACAATATACGATCAAAAGTGCTTATAACAACTTGACTACTGTAGAAGTCAATTTTAATCCGGTTTATAATTATGTGTTGTGTCTTAAAGCCATTGTGCTTAAAATTAATATTTTTGTTTGGCAGTTGTTTCTAAATCGCATTCCAACAAAGGAAAACTAGTTTAGATGACATATTCTGGCTACTTCTTATGTTAACAGTTCGGCTGATTATGGATGTTTGGTAGATAGAGATCATTTATTTACTAAACGTGATTTTTATGGTAGGGTATGATCTACGATTATAGGTTGGTTAGGTTTCTCATTGACTCTTAAGGGAAATTTACAGGATCACCTTCTACAGTTTGGTGGGCTAGGAGAATTTTCAAAAAATGCTCGATTTACATTTAATATTATTTGGATTTCTGTGATTTGGGTCATAAAAAAGGAGAGAAATGAGATGATTTTTCAACATAAGGTCGACCTTTTACAATCGTTAAGCGAAAAGCTTAAGTGATGGACAAAAGGTGTAAATATTGGCAAGTGCACCAAATTGTAACTAGTAATAAAGTAGTAAGTTTATCGTCTTCACATGGATTGCCGTTCAACTTCGTAATTAGCAGAACTTATTTGAAAGTAAATAAAAATAAAGAGATTAAAAGGGTTGCAGTGTTAGATTTTCCTGCCCAATACAAGATTAGGTTGGTTTGATTCAGATGCGTAACGACAATTAGGGAATCCTTGAATCCCCTTCGTCATTGTTGGAATTCTCAGTAAATCATCAATCCATGTCATGACTATAGATTTAAGAAAATAAAACTTAAAACTCCATGATGTACTTGTGGAAGTTAATTTTACTATCCCACAATTCAACCAGTTACAATTGCTGGGTTCACTTAAGATGAGTTAAAAACCCTAGATTCATACTTAGATTTCATTAAAAGAATTTAATTAAGAAAATAAGCAATTTTACTACTGTCAAGATCAGACATAAACAAGGGTTGTCAATCCTATTATCCGTCTATAGATCAATTTTCAAGATTATCGATTTGGATTCTTAGTTGAAAAAGCATTAGAGACCAGACATATACAAAATTAAATCTGACAATTGAAACATAATCTGAATAAAAAACTTTATTGATTGAATACAACAAATAAGAAGGGGTTCATCATGGAACCCTAATCAAGAGAGGTTTAGTTGCACATGGCAATTGACATCATTACAAAACAATATAAAAACATACCCTAGAGAGAACAAGAGCAGGATGAAGATCCTCAGTCTTGAAGCTCATGATGCTTGACACTTGCCTTGTACCACTAGCTTTCTAAATGAATTAAAGAGTGTTCAAGGATCTTCTATTTATAGTGCATCATTACTTAGGGGGTTAAGAGATGAAAATTAGGGTTTTCCACTAAAAACAACTTGGAAAACAAGCAAAAGGTACCTCTTGGCCGTGACCCCATGCACGGGGTGCATGAAGTTAGGTGCAGGGGTGCATACGACAACAAGGAAAACTATCTCATGCGCAAGGGCGCATGACCCATACACAGGGGTTATTACTTTTCCCAACCTATCCATTTCTTCCGCGCCCTATTTTTTTACGAAAATGCTCATGTGATTTTCGGATTTTATAATCCGAATTGAGTTTTCCCTTTGTTTTGGGTGGAAAATGAGTTTTTCACCAATTTGGATTTTATAATCCGAACACCCCAAAAAATAGGGCGCATATTTTTTTTTCTTCAGATTATATAATCCGAACACCCCTTAAACACCTTTATTTAGGGGAAAAATAGTTTGGATTATATAATCCGAACTGTATCAGCATAAATTCCGAGCCTGTTTGTTACATGGATAACTAGTTTAAGGACCATATTAATCTTCCTAACTCACATCCTTCTGTTTTAGGTCATTGTTAGCTGTTCTCGGTCAAAAATCCAGTTTTCGGGCTACTTGATCAGATTGCTCCGAAACTTTCCCAGAAAATCAGAAAAAAATCAAGGATCAACTCTCATAGAAGGGACTTCTTATACCCATTTTTATTTTTTATTTATTTTTTCATATTTTTAGAAAAATCCGAAAAAATTTGCATTAGTTTTATTTGATTTCTAGAACTTTTTGGTGGTATTTTTATATATATTTTTTTATTTTATTTGACATGTTTTTATCATTTTTTACTTTGTTTTTTGTTTATTTTAAAAGCGAACTTCGCAACTGCTAAAATGTGAGAGATTCTGATTGCTGCTTATGGATAAACATATTTTGAATTATATAATCCGAACACATCCAAACTGTGTTCGGATTATATAATCTGAAACCCCATGGGAATTTTTGTAAAAAAAATAGGGTGCATGAGAAAGTAATGGGGTGGGAAAAATAATAGTCATGCACATCAGGTCCAGTGCGAATTTTGCAGTTTTTCGCCCCTTTTTCGATCGTTTTTTCGTCTTGAAATGCCTTGGAACTTGGAATGAATTTTCTTTATCTTGTATTGTCTTCTGTAACCTTCTAATAACCATTGGTCTTCAATCTTCATATACTATATTCTTCACTTGATGTCTTGTTTTGCCAATTTACATTATTTCTCACTAAAAAGACTCAAAACACCTATTGAGTTGCATGAATTAAGATAAAAGTGAATTACAACGACTCGAATGAAAACAATACAATTTGTTCCTCAAACCATTGACAACTCCTCTAAATTACATCTTATTTCCTTGAAATGTAAAGAAAACTACTAAAACCATAGCCTAAAATATCATATGATGCTCCTTCATCATTAAGCTTCATGGTCGATTTTGATTTTGATTTTGATTAAGAAATGGGATAATTTATGTTATGTTCAATTTTGATTATCATGTTTGGAGGCAAAATCCTATGTCTTGCTTAACGGTCGTTTCCTAGTTTCTCCATTTTGTTTTGTTCTATTGTTATTTGTAATGTGACTTTGTTTGTTTTGTTAAGTTTCTCTGGTAAATCTTGTGTTGAGGAATTTTTCTTTTAATGATCCCCCTTTCTCCCGTTCTCTCTCCCTCGCTATCTCTCTTAAAAAACCTGCGGAATTATTTTTCTCTCGACAAAAAAATATTTATTTTCTAAAAAAATTATTATTTTGCTTCAAAAAAATTATTTTCTTAAAAGAAAATTATAAAAATAATTTTTTTTCCCAACAAACCTTATTTATTTTCAAAATAGCATTAGTTTTTAGAAAAGGTTGGAAAATTTGAGTTGGACCAAAAGTTGGACCTCGATAAAGCCCTTCAATAAAAGAAAATTGCTTTTCCCACTTCATAAAAGCTAAAAAACACCATTATTTTACGTTTTTAACCCCATCAGTTAACTGCCGATGAGAAGGATACGACGGCAGTTAACTGCCGATGGGAAGGAAACCAACGGCAGTTAGCTGCTGTTGCCATGTTTTGCCTATATTTTCCAAAACTTCACATTTTTTCATCTTATTATGAACAAAAACGATAAAATGAGTGAACAAAAATGATAAAATGACATGCGATTAAAGTGAAAAAGCTAAAAAAAAATGACAACCAATTTTTTAACTTAAAAACAGATTTTATTTTAACAAAAACTAATTCTAACATAGTTTTAATAAATTGAAAACTGTTTTTAAATTAAAACAATTTATAAAAACTGAATTTTTTAAAATCATTTTTTTTAAATTAAAACTATGTTAGAATTAGTTTTTGTTAAAATTAAATCTGTTTTTAAAAAAATTAAAAACAATTTTTAAGTTAAAAAATTAGCTGACATTTTTTTTAGCTTTTTCACTTTAATCGCATGTCATTTTATCGTTTTTGTTCACTCATTTTATCGTTTTTGTTTACAATAAGATGAAAAAATGTGAAGTTTTGGAAAATATAGACAAAACATGGCAACAAGAGCTAACTGTCGCTGATTTCCTTCCCATCAGCAGTTAAGTGCCGCCGGATCCTTCCCATCGGCAGTTAACTGCCGATGGGGTTAAAAACGTAAAATGCTGGTGTTTTTTTAGCTTTGTATGAAGTGAGAAAAGCAAAATCCTCGATAAAAAAAAAAGTGGGCCCGAGGCCCAATACAAATTCATTCAAAAGAAGAAAAAAAATATATGGGGCTTTATAAGAGGCCTAACGAAGGGGGCTTTTCAATTTGATTTTTTTTAAAAAATTGCTTTATACACATCAAGCAAAGCTAAAACACACCAGAAAATTAAATATTTACCCCGGCGGCAGTTAACTGCCGATGGGATGATCCGGCGGCAGTTAACTGCCGCCGCATTTGAATCCATCGGCCGTTAACAGCCGTTGCGTTCTTGATTTAGCTGATTACAGCAACCTACTCCTATACTGTTCCATCAACCCATCCTTTTCTATTTCCTCTTCAATCTATACACCTAAATCCAATTATTTTCTACCCAAATCTTGTCCAAAATCATTGAAGCAGCAATACTAGAAGGATTCAACACACATTTGACGTGAAGAAACCGGTAATGCATCATTTAATCCATTTTTTTTGCTGATTTTTCTGTATATTTTCGTGAAAATCTGACATGGGGCTAGCGGCAGTTAAGTGCCGCTGTATGGGGCCATCGACAACTAACTGCCGATGCAGCGACAGCTAGGTGCCGATGGGAAACTTCAAAAAAACAGGCTTACTGCCTATTTTTTTGATTTTTTTTTTGGTTTTTTTTTTAAACTTTTTTTAGGTTTAATTAATTTTGATATTGATGTTGTGCACACTCGTTAAAAACGCGCAATCTTCCGAGAACGTGTGCGAACGCTCGGAAGGCCTTGTGAAGTCGCCACCAAAGTTTTTGTGTAAAGGGAACGTTGATAAACCCTTAAGTTTTTTGTTTGAAGGGAAACAATAATAAAACCCTTGACGATGAGGAAAAGGACTGGTCATCGCAACCATTGTCGGGTTCGGGAGTCAATTACGCAAGGGGAAGGTATTAGCACCCCTCACGTCCGTTGTACTCAACGGGAACCTTCTATTTGGCTAAAGCTTAAAATGTTTTTAAATGTTTTGCGCGCATGCTTATCTATGTCAAAAGAAAATATAATAAAAGGGGGAAAAAGAGATAAAAACAAACGAAAGGGAAAAAGAAAGTTTTTTATTATTGCGCTTGACAAGATGTCGATCTTGCTCCTACGTATCTCCCGGTAGTCGGAGAATTCATAGCGTACGTAGTTCTTTGGTAGAAAAACGTACATATGTTAGTTATTTTTAAATGAACGATGTTTTAGCCGTATTCTTGCGATTAAACGTAGCTTGTATGCTCGCGTATGGGAGACTTAAGCGTATAGCTTGTATGCTCGCGCATGGGAGGCTTAAGCGTTTGTTTACGAATCGCGCTTAGAATAGGTAAAACATGTCCGTTGGGTAAAAGGGCTCGAATTGGTCGCTTTGGGACCAAAAGGGGTGCAATGGACTCAAACGAGTCGATCATTGACTGGAGTGACTCCAACGAGTCGGGAAAAGGTTCGATTGATCCAACGGGATCAAGAACGGGTACAATGGACTCGATCGAGTCGAACATTGCCCGGAGTGACTCAAATGAGTCGAGGGATTGAATCTACTGGCCACGGGGGACCAAAAGGTTCGGATTGACCACAAGGGGCCAAGAATTGGTTTGGTATGGTCGGATACGTTAGAAAAAAATGGAATGACGATTGTCCGAACGACGAGACATACGTCACGCATTCGTACAATCGGGGCAATGGAGAGACATACGTCACACCATCCCTTTTTCATTCAAGTTTTTGGTTGAATTTCTTAGAAATCCCAAAGTTTATCAAAACATTTGGTTTGAAACCCAAGATGAGAAAGTTTTAGCAATTTTGTGAGAAAACGCACAAGTTCGGCTCATTTTTGCAAACGGTTTTTAAAAGCGAAACAAATTCGGCTTATGTTCACGTTTAGTTTTGAAAATCATGAACAATGTTCTTGTCCAAGTTTGGCTTTGAAAATGATGAACATAGCTTGTTTGTTCAAGTTGTTTTGAAAGTTTGTGGACATAACTTGTTTTGCAAGTTATCCACAAAAGTGTTACCCGAACTTGCGAATTTTCCAATATTATGCAAAATCCTTGAATAGGTTTGAATAAAATGAGTTTTAAACCTCCTAGGTTCTGAGCTCTTGGGCTAGAACCTCAAAAATTGGCCACTTGGGAGCCTAAACTCAGATTCTGAGTTCTGTCATGGTCGCTCTGCGACCATGACTTCGCACTGCGAACTGTAGTACCCTAATTTTGTCCCATAGCATTCACAAAAAAAAATCAAAAAAAAAGAGAAAAGTCAAAAAGTCAACAAAAAGTCAACATTGCTGAAATAAGGACTTCGCAGAGCAAAGTCCCCTTCGCAGAGCGAAGTCTTCCAGAAATGAGGACTTCGCAGAGCAAAGTCTACTTCGCAGAGCGAAGTATGCGAATTTTCTGCAGATTTTCAGATTTTTGATTTTTCTGTTTTCCTTTTCTTTTATTGTATTCCAGTCATTATCTATAATTATTATCATGTATTATTATCATGGATAATGTTGGATTTAACCAAGTGGAAGAAAAGAACATGTGACATTTGAAAAGCAAAAGGGAAAGGAAGAGGAAGCAAAATTGATCAAGTAACCCAGCCACTTGCTGACTTTGGGCAGTCATTTTCCCTCCCACTTGACCTGCAACTAGCCCTGCTATATGCCAGCAACCACCTTGCCATAGGCTTTACCAAAACCATTCAAGGTTTGAGGCAAAGATGCTGCCCCTGTTTTGCAAACAGCCTTGCTTTCATCATTTCCATCATTTTTCTGTCAGAATTCAGCTGCTTTGGGAGCTGAATTCGTCCAAGGTCTTGACCCATGCAGCAAGGCAAGGTCACCTCTTATCCTTAGCATTAAATGCAAAGCATTTCAGTCATGATTATGGCACAAAATCAGCCCTGCTGCAGATTTTGTCATCACGACCTTTTGATCTCCTTTTGGCCTATAAAAGCAAGGCATTGCTGCTGAATCAAGGGCAGTTCAAGAGAGGAAAAGAGAGAGTTTTTAGAGGGTTAACACACAGAGGTTTGAGAGTTCAAAACCAGTGCATATTCGAGTGAATTGCTGCACACTTTTTCCTCACAAAAACAGAGTTGGTTTTGGTAAGTTTTAGAGGAAAATCTCCAATCCTTTCTTACACAAATCATCCTAAACCAACACAAAGCAACCAAGCCAGCAAAACAGCCTCTAAACCTCACACAAGGAGGGAGAAACAAAGGCAAATTATCATTGATTAAGGGCTGTTCATCAAGCTTGACCAGCTTTGCAAAAAACCATAAGCATCCAAGCATTTTCCATTTCCTTGCAACAAAGGCCTTGGATTAGGAGCAGGTAAGTCACTCTAACTTGTTCATATTGCATTTACATACTATTTGCATTTGCTTTTGATTCCATTTTGTTTCAATCTCAACTTTGCATTTTTAAATTTTACTCATTTTGGATTTAAAACACTTTTGAACACAAAAGAAATCCCAAAGTTTGCAAAACCTTTAAACTAAGTTGTTGCATTCATTTCATTGCTATTTTCAAAAGCTTTTCACTCCTCCTAAGGTTCCGAGGCTAGTTCAGAAGTTGCTTCTGAACTAAAAATTTCGCATACTTCGCAGTGCGAAGGTCTGGTCGCAGTGCGACCATGACAGAATTCAGAACATGAATTCAAAAGTCAATTTTTGAGGTTCTAATCCAAAGCTCAGAACCTAAGAGGTTTGAAATTCATTTTATTCAAACCATAACAAAGATTTTGCATGATATTGACAAATTCACAAGTTCGTGCAACGCTTTTTGGAATAACTTGCAAAACAAGTTATGTCCACAAACTTTCAAAACAAACTTGAGCAATAAGCTAAGTTCACCATTTTCAAAACCAAACTTGAACAAAAGCCTTGTTCATGATTTCAAATCAAACATGAACTTAAGCCGAACTTGTTCGCTTTTCAAAACCGTTTTCAAAATTGAGCCGAACTTGTGCATTATTCACAAACTTGTGCTTTTCCATAAACTTGAACAACCTTTGTTCATAAGTTGCAACAACCAAGTGTTTTGTTCACTTTAGGATTTCTTGAGTTTCATACAAAACTTGAATGAAAAAGGGATGGTTTGACGTATGGTTCTCCATTTCCCCGGTTGTACGAATGCGTGACGTATGTCTCGTCGTTCGGACAATCGTCATTCTATTTTCGAAAACATAAAACAAACCCAACACACTAAATTTGGCCCCCGTGGTCAATCCGAACCTTTCTTGGTCTCTCGTGACCAATCGAACCCTTTCTTGACTCCGTTGAGTCAATCGAAACTTTTTCGGTCCGCCGCGACCATTCTAATCAATGCTCGATCCCGTTGGATCCATTGAAACCTTTTTCGGTCCGCCGTGACCATTTTAATCAATGCTCGATCCCGTTGGATCCATCGACAATCTTTTTCCTTTCGAGCGTTCATACACGTCTCGGAAATCTTTTTCCTTGCGAGCGTTCATACACGTCTCGCAATCTTTCGACCTTTCGAGCGTTCAGACACGTCTCGGCGGTCTTTTTCCCTTCGAGCGTTCATACACGTCTCGGAAATCTTTCGACCTTTCGAGCGTTCATACACGTCTCGACGGTCTTTTTCCTTTCGAGCGTTCATACACGTCTCGGAAATCTTTCGACCTTTCGAGCGTTCATACACGTCTCGGCGGTCTTTTTCCTTGCAAGCGTTCATACACGTCTCGCAATCTTTTTCCTTTTCGAGCGTTCATACACGTCTCGCAAAAGTTTTTCTTTTACCTTTCGAGCGTTCATACACGTCTCGTAGGCTTTTCCTTTTCGAGCGTTCATACACGTCTCGCAAAAGTTTTTCTTTTACCTTTCGAGCGTTCATACACGTCTCAGAGATCGAAATCACCTGTTTAGGTGACAATCTTTTCTTGGTCCGCCATGACCAAATGAACCATCTTTTGGTGCCATAGCGGCCAATTCGAACCCTTTTATCCAACGGACATGTTTTACCTATTCTAAGCGCGATTCGTAAACAAACGCTTAAGCCTCCCTTGAGTGAGCATACAAGCTATACGCTTAAGTCTCCCATCCGCGAGCATACAAGCTACGTTTTATCGCAAGAATACGGTTAAAACATCGTCCATTTAAAATTAACCAACATATGTACGTTTTTCTACCAAAGAACTACGTACGCTTTGAATTCTCCGACTACCGGGAGATACGTAGGAGCAAGATCGACATCTTGTCAAGCGCAATAATAAAAAAAACTTTCTTTTTTCCTTTCGTTTGTTTTAATCTCTTTCTCCCCCCTTTTATTTATATTTTGACATAGATAAGCATGCGGGCAAAACATTTAAAAACAATTTAAGCTTTAGCCAAATAGAAGGTTCCCGTTGAGTACAACGGACGTCAGGGGTGCTAATACCTTCCCCTTGCGTAATCGACTCCCGAACCCGACAATGGTTGCGATGACCAATCCTTTTCCTCATCGTCAAGGGTTTTATTATCGTTTCCCTTTCAAACAAAAAACTTTAGGGTTTATCAACGTTCCCTTTACACAAAAACTTTGGTGGCGACTTCACAAGGCCCTCCGAGCGTTCGCGGACGTCCTCGGAGGATTGCGCATTTTTTAAACGAGGTGCGCACAGCTGGCGACTTCACTGGGGACCCTTTTCCCACTAGCGAGTCAAGCCTACCCTATTTGGCTTTTAAGCCAATTGTTTTTATTTTATTTGCGCGCCGTGCTTTTATTTTATTTATCCATGTCATATCTATGCTTTATGTTTATAATTGCTTTATGTTGCTTTATATTCATATCATATATATCAAATGCGGGGGTTACTTGAGCGATGTTACTCCACATTGTTCGGGTTAATGCCGGACGTGTGAGGCTCTCTACCCGAGCTTGAGAAAAAACTAAGTTATAATGGTGGTTGTGAGCGGAAGCCCGCGTTGACGTATGTCCGTGAGGTAGGATGCCCAACCCCGCTTAGAGGAGATTTTCACGTGGAATTAATTGAAGTCATGTCGACGTATGTCCATAGACAACCCTAATTCCATGTGAGATCTATGACTCTAGGGACATCTTCTTAGGAAATTTCACCTTTTAGAGCCTACACGTGAGGATGGGGGGAAGTTTCGAACCTGCATATACCATACCTTTGCATATCATGCATTTGCATTCATGAAATTTTTTTCGCATAAACAAAAAAAAGGGGGCATATTTTTGCATGCTCATTGCATTCATACATTTACATGCATTTTCATGCATTTCAAAGAAAAACCCTCACATCATTCCCCAAACCAAAACACCAAAAAAAAAGGGAGTACCCGACCCGGTGTACCATGGCGTTTCGGATGAGATCCAAGCAACCGGAAGGCCATCGAAATTCCGGAAATCATTTCTTTGTCCAAGTAATTCATCATGTTTTTTTTTTTTTAAAAAAAACAATCATTTTGCTCTTCCCAAAGCAAATGATTAATTTTTTATGGGACCCCCATATTTCAAATCATTTCCGTCATTAATAAAGTTGCAGTTTATGTTCAAAAGAGTTCGTTTTTCTTTCGTTCTTAAATAAATTTTCGCAACCCTATAAAAAAAATCATCATCATACACCAAAAAATAACACTGCTACGATCCCTTTTGACTTCAATCTTCAAATTAACCAAACGGAAGATGATAATAAGGACGATTTTGAACCTCCTGAAGGATTGTCCAGACTTGGGGATCAAGAGGATAGGGTAATACAACCTCATCAAGAGAGCCCTCAAAAGAATGGCACTACAATTTTCCCTCTGCCGGGGCACACTCTATAAAGAGAAGTTATGGTCTTACTCAGACGTGTGGATAAACATGAAGCAGTCATGCTCACCAAAGAAATCCATGAGGAGTCCTTCCAAGCCCATGCCATTGGACATGCAAAAAATACATAAGTAAATACCCTAAGGGCAGTTTGTTATTGGCTAACTATGGAGGCCGACTGCTTTCCCCATGCCAAGACATACTACAAGCGTCAAATTAACGCCGACAAGGGGCACGTCCCTCCAACACCTCTGAATGTCATGACAGCACCCTGACCATTCTCTATGTGGGGCATAAACATGTTCGAAATGATTGAGCCAAAGGCTTCAAAAGGGTACCAGTTCATACTAGTTGCCATCAACTGTTTCACCAAATGGGTCGAAGCAGCTTCCTATGCAAACATGACCAAACAAGTGGTCGCCCAACTCATCAAAAAAAAGAAACCATTTGCCGTTACGGCACTCCCCACAATTTCCCACAAAAAGCCCAGTCGTCACTGGCCTTCCTCACATTTCCAACAAAAGCCCAATTTTCATGGGCACACACACATCCAACCATAAAGCCCGACCTTGCTCAGAAGACAATAACAAAAGCCCGACCTTGCTCGGAAGCCAACAACAAAAGTCCGACCTCGCTCGGCATCCCATCAAAGAAGCCCGACCTTGATCGGCAACCAAAAAATCAAAAAGCCCGACCTTGCTCGGAGTTCAATCAAAAAGCTCGACCTTGCTCGGAAGACAATCATAAAGCCCGATCTTGCTCGGCATCCAAAAAAACAAAGTCCGACCTCGTTCGGCAATCCTTATCACAATTGAAGCCCAATTTCCATTAGCATCCAAACACAAACAAGGTTCGACCAACTGAACCTCATAAAAGAGAAACACCTCACAACATTGTGGCATGGACAGCTCGACAAGAAAGTTCATTCTCGAGAATTTAGAGAAGGAGACTTAATGCTTGGAAAAAAGGTATTACCCATCCACAAGGATCCCCCTATCAATAAACTCTAGCGCAGTCAAAAAAATATATATGCCAAAAAGAAAAAGAGCTCGCTAAATCTGAAACCCGAAAGGGCGGTTTAGGCAATAGAGAGCGTCCTGGTAGATCGAAAACCTGAAAAGGCGGTCTAGGCAAAAATTAAGGACATCAAAAAAGGAAATATACCCCAGTGGACTGAAAACTCGAAAGAGCGGTCCAGGTAAAAATTAGGGGTTTCAAAAAAAAGAAAAAGGGCAAAAGACTGCGGCACGTGAGGTCCGGACAGAATTCAAGAGGGAAAGAGTCAACCTCATTATCATCTTTCAAAAACGAGTTATTTCAAAGTCATAGGGAAAGTAGCATGTGAAACCCAAGCAAATCTTCATTTGCCTCTTTGTTTCTTCCTTTTCTCTATCTCAGTAATCACCTCTTATAGGGATTACATTTTCACGAATAGTTACCCATACAAGGGACTAAGTTTCGTTGAATCAAAATCATCTTTAAATCTTTTCATTGTTATGCGTCCTTACTTGCTCATAAAATGTGTTTTTATTCATGATAGATAATGCATTGAAATATGGGAATAACATAAAAAACAAAAAACATGTGTTTTTTTTACTTGGACGTTAAATGTCGAAAGAATTTCGTTGGTCCCCGGTATTGCATCAGAGGACTCAAAACTTGAAGCTTTGCATCAGTCATTTTAAGACTCTTGCTCTTCAGCAGAAACAAGTGCGTAACTCACGATACGTGAAACGTAAAGATCCCGGGTGTCGGAGGAACCATTTCCCCAAATAAAGCTCACCCCCATACATCTTTTTCATCCACTAGGGGTGGATATCGATCATGCTTCCAAAATGATCCTTATATCCCCAGTGAGATCACATCAAAACAAAAGCCCGACCTCGCTCGGCAACCAATCAAACCACAAAGTCCAATAATCATTGGCAAAACCAAAGTCCAATAATCATTGGCAAATAAAGCCCAATTTTCATTGGCATTCCCCAGTGGAGTCTCACCCAAAGCCCAATCATCATTGGCGCATTCACAACCAAGCCCGACTTTGCTCGGCACCCAATCATAACCCCCAGCATATCATATTCATTCATATACATGCATATCATATCATATTCATATACATGCATAGCATATCATATTCATATACATGCATATCATATCATATTCATTCATACATGCATATCATATCCTACTGCATAAGACAACATGAAGCATATCATGCATCAACAATCATGTTCTCCTTTTCAACAATCTAAGTACTAGCCCCGCCTAGAGACGATTACACTCCCCCAGGCACCCATTCAGGGTAAGACCATTCCAATTTAGGGATCCACCTCTAGTTAAGCGGCTAGATAAGATCACCTTTCCCCAGTGTTTCGACCTTCGGTTAAGCGGCTGAATAAGATGACTCCATCTAGGTATCCACCTCTAGTTAAGCGGCTAGATAAGATCACCTTTATTCCCAGAGAAGTCTAAGCACCTTTTGAGGCGACGACTTTGTCAGATATTGGCCACCTGTTTAGGTGACGATCCTTTATCTTTGTCAGATATTGGCCACCTGTTTAGGTGACGATCCTTTATCTTTGTCAGATTAAGGCCACCTGTTTAGGTGGCGATCCTTTATCTTTGTCAGATTAAGGCCACCTGTTTAGGTGACGATCCTTTATCTTTTAACCTTTTCAAATCATTGCATTTGCATATTTTACTTTTACCAATCTTTTCGTACCGCGAAGGACAAAATTCGGGTCCTTCTTTTACTTAATTGATCTTCGAAAAGAGTTCATGAGATGCCTTTGGCACTCACATCCTCTATGCAAAGACACAATTAAGTAGGGGCAGCTGTAGTACCCTAATTTTGTCCCATAGCATTTACAAAAAAAAAATCAAAAAAAAAGAGAAAAGTCAAAAAGTCAACAAAAAGTCAACATTGTTGAAATAAGGACTTCGCAGAGCAAAGTCCCCTTCGCAGAGCGAAGTCTTCCAGAAATGAGGACTTCGCAGAGCGAAGTATGCGAATTTTCTGCAGATTTTCAGATTTTTGATTTTTCTGTTTTCCTTTTCTTTTATTGTATTCCAGTCATTATCTATAATTATTATCATGTATTATTATCATGGATAATGTTGGATTTAACCAAGTGGAAGAAAAGAACATGTGACATTTGAAAAGCAAAAGGGAAAGGAAGAGGAAGCAAAATTGATCAAGTAACCCAGCCACTTGCTGACTTTGGGCAGTCATTTCCCCTCCCACTTGACCTGCAACTAGCCCTGCTATATGCCAGCAACCACCTTGCTATAGGCTTTACCAAAACCATTCAAGGTTTGAGGCAAAGATGCTGCCCCTGTTTTGCAAACAGCCTTGCTTTCATCATTTCCATCATTTTTCTGTCAGAATTCAGCTGCTTTGGGAGCTGAATTCGTCCAAGGTCTTGACCCTTGCAGCAAGGCAAGGTCACCTCTTATCCTTATCATTAAATGCAAAGCATTTCAGTCATGATTATGGCACAAAATCAGCCCCGCTGCAGATTTTGTCATCATGACCTTTTGATCTCCTTTTGGCCTATAAAAGCAAGGCAATGCTGCTGAATCAAGGGCAGTTCAAGAGAGGAAAAGAGAGAGTTTTTAGAGGGTTAACACACAGAGGTTTGAGAGTTCAAAACCAGTGCAAATTCGAGTGAATTGCTGCACACTTTTTCCTCACAAAAACAGAGTTGGTTTTGGTAAGTTTTAGAGGAAAATCTCCAATCCTTTCTTACACAAATCATCCTAAACCAACACAAAGCAACCAAGCCAGCAAAACAGCCTCTAAACCTCACACAAGGAGGGAGAAACAAAGGCAAATTATCATTGATTAAGGGCTATTCATCAAGCTTGACCAGCTTTGCAAAAAACCATAAGCATCCAAGCATTTTCCATTTCCTTGCAACAAAGGCCTTGGATTAGGAGCAGGTAAGTCACTCTAACTTGTTCATATTGCATTTACATACTATTTGCATTTGCTTTTGATTCCATTTTGTTTCAATCTCAACTTTGCATTTTCAAATTTTACTCATTTTGGATTTAAAACACTTTTGAACACAAAAGAAATCCCAAAGTTTGCAAAACCTTTAAACTAAGTTGTTGCATTCATTTCATTGCTATTTTCAAAAGCTTTTCACTCCTCCTAAGGTTCTGAGGCTAGTTCAGAAGTTGCTTCTGAACAGAAGTTCAGAAGCAGCTTCTGAACTCAAAATTTCGCATACTTCGCAGTGCGAAGGTCTGGTCGCAGTGCGACCATGACAGAATTCAGAACATGAATTCAAAAGTCAATTTTTGAGGTTCTAACCCAAAGCTCAGAACCTAAGAGGTTTGAAATTCATTTTATTCAAACCATAACAAAGATTTTGCATGATATTGACAAATTCACAAGTTCGTGCAACGCTTTTTGGAATAACTTGCAAAACAAGTTATGTCCACAAACTTTCAAAACAAACTTGAGCAATAAGCTAAGTTCACCATTTTCAAAACCAAACTTGAACAAAAACCTTGTTCATGATTTTCAAATCAAACGTGAACTTAAGCCGAACTTGTTCGCTTTTCAAAACCGTTTTCAAAATTGAGCCGAACTTGTGCATTATTCACAAACTTGTGCTTTTCCATAAACTTGAACAACCTTTGTTCATAAGTTGCAACAACCAAGTGTTTTGTTCACTTTGGGATTTCTTGAGTTTCATACAAAACTTGAATGAAAAAGGGATGGTTTGACGTATGGCTCTCCATTTCCCCGGTTATACGAATGCGTGACGTATGTCTCGTCGTTCGGACAATCGTCATTCTATTTTCGAAAACATAAAACAAACCCAACACACTAATTTTGGCCCCCGTGGTCAATCCGAACCTTTCTTGGTCTCTCGTGACCAATCGAACCCTTTCTTGACTCCGTTGAGTCAATCGAAACTTTTTCGGTCCGCCGCGACCATTCTAATCAATGCTCGATCCCGTTGGATCCATTGAAACCTTTTTCGGTCCGCCGTGACCATTTTAATCAATTCTCGATCTCGTTGGATCCATCGACAATCTTTTTCCTTTCGAGCGTTCATACACGTCTCGGAAATCTTTTTCCTTGCGAGCATTCATACACGTCTCGCAATCTTTCGACCTTTCGAGCGTTCAGACACGTCTCGGCGGTCTTTTTCCTTTCGAGCGTTCATACACGTCTCCGAAATATTTCGACCTTTCGAGCGTTCATACACGTCTCGGCGGTCTTTTTCCTTTCGAGCGTTCATACACGTCTCGGAAATCTTTCGACCTTTCGAGCGTTCATACACGTCTCGGCGGTCTTTTTCCTTGCGAGCGTTCATACACGTCTCGCAATCTTTTTCCTTTTCGAGCGTTCATACACGTCTCGCAAAAGTTTTTCTTTTACCTTTCGAGCGTTCATACACGTCTCGTAGGCTTTTCCTTTTCGAGCGTTCATACACGTCTCGCAAAAGTTTTTCTTTTACCTTTCGAGCGTTCATACACGTCTCGTAGGCTTTTCCTTTTCGAGCGTTCATACACGTCTCGCAAAAGTTTTTCTTTTACCTTTCGAGCGTTCATACACGTCTCGGAGATCGAAATCACCTGTTTAGGTGACAATCTTTTCTTGGTCCGCCGTGACCAAATGAACCATCTTTTGGTGCCATAGCGGCCAATTCGAACCCTTTTATCCAACGGACATGTTTTACCTATTCTAAGCGCGATTCGTAAACAAACGCTTAAGCCTCCCATGAGTGAGCATACAAGCTATACGCTTAAGTCTCCCATCCGCGAGCATACAAGCTACGTTTAATCGCAAGAATACGGTTAAACCATCGTCCATTTAAAATTAACCAACATATGTACGTTTTTCTACCAAAGAACTACGTACGCTTTGAATTCTCCGACTACCGGGAGATACGTAGGAGCAAGATCGACATCTTGTCAAGCGCAATAATAAAAAAAACTTTCTTTTTTCCTTTCGTTTGTTTTCATCTCTTTCTCCCCCCTTTTATTTATATTTTGACATAGATAAGCATGCGCGCAAAACATTTAAAAACAATTTAAGCTTTAGCCAAATAGAATGTTCCCGTTGAGTACAACGGACGTGAGGGGTGCTAATACCTTCCCCTTGCGTAATCGACTCCCGAACCCGACAATGGTTGCGATGACCAATCCTTTTCCTCATCGTCAAGGGTTTTATTATCGTTTCCCTTTCAAACAAAAAACTTAAGGGTTTATCAACGTTCCCTTTACACAAAAACTTTGGTGGCGACTTCACAAGGCCCTCCGAGCATTCGCGGACGTCCTCGGAGGATTGCGCGTTTTTTAAAAGAGGTGCGCACACGAACAATGCGAATTTTTGAGTTCAGAAGCTGTTTCTGAACTGTTGTTCAGAAACAACTTCTGAACACACTCAGAACCTTTTAGGAGAGTGAAAAGCTTTGAGTTTTGCAATGAAAAGGGCTGGACAAACCAGTTTTGATGTTTTGCAAACCTTGGGATTTCTTTTGAAATTCAAAAGGGGTTTTTTAGAGCAAAAGGTTTTGGACCAAAATTAGTATGCAAGCACAATTGAAAATGCAAGATAATGACTTAGAAACTTACAGAGATCCTTAGAAAAGCTCCTGCTGCAATGAACTTGGATTGGTTGAGGGTTCTTGCAAAGGTTTTTGAATGTTGGTGATGAGCAATGAACTTTGTAATGCTTTGTATTGGAATTGGTTTTTGCTAGTGCTTTGTGCTGGTTTTCTCTGGTTGTTTGTAAGTGTTTCAAGTGTTTATGAGTAGTGTTTCTTTGTTAGAATAATCCTCTTTTTTCCTCTTGCCTTGCATCTCTATTTATAGGCCAAAATGCAATCCAATGCAATGATGGAAGATCCATAGGACCTAGCTGATTTGTGGGCTAAATTCAGGCTAAATGGCTTTGCATTTAATGCTAATGGATAGAGGTAACCTTGCCTTGTGCCAAGGGTTAAAACCTTGACTGATTTCAGCCACAAATTCAATGGTCTTTGGATAGAAATGATGATGAAACATGGCTGTATTGCAATTGGCTATGCTTGGGGATTAATCCTTGCAATCTCAATGGTTGGGCAATAAAAACGTGCACTGTGATGTGCAGAGGTTGGGGGAAGCAAAAGGCAACATGTGGGCTGGTGTGAGAGGGATGAAAAGCTGCTGAAAAATAGGGCAAGCAATCATGGTTTTTGCAAGTGAAAACCAGCTGGGTTTGACTGGTTTTGGGGGAGAAAGCAGGAAGAAAGTCCTCAAGCTGGTGGCTGGCAACCCTAGGGTCAGTAGCAGGTCACTTGGGAGGGACAAGAGCTGCCCAAGGGCAAGCCCACTTGCTTGCCACATGCTAGGTTGGAAGAAAAAGCTTCTTTCCTTGGCATTAATGGCAAGTCTCTCAACTCTGGCTTTGCTGAGCCCAATTAGCCATGAATGCTGATGAAAATAATAATGAAAATGATGTGTAACAAAAACTGGAATTAAATCAAAGAAACCAAAAATCTGCAAAAAATTCGCAAACTTCGTACTGCGAAGTGACCTTCGCACTGCGAAGTCACCATTTTGACTTTTTTGGTTGACTTTTGTTGACTTTGACTTTTTCCTTCCTTTGTTTTTTTGATTTTTGTTTTAAAAGGCTTAGGACAAAATTGGGGTACTACAGCTGCCCCTACATAATTGTGTCTTTGCATAGAGTGTGTGTGCGCCAAGGGCATCTCATGAACTCTTTGCGAAGATCGATTAAGTAAAAGAAGGACCCGAATTTTGTCCTTCGCGGTACGAAAGCAAGGTAAAAGATCGTCACTTAAACATCTGAGACGTGTATGAACGCTCAAAAGGTTAGGCGATTAGATCTGAAGAGAAAAAGATTGTCACCTAATCAGGTGATTTCAATCTGCGAGACGTGTATGAACGCTCGAAAAGGAAAAAACTGCGAGACGTGTATGAACGCTCGAAAGGGAAAAAGACTTACGAGACGTGTATGAACGCTAGAAAGGGAAAAAAGACTTAGAGAGACGTGTATGAACGCTCGAAAGGGAAAAGTTTACGAGACGTGTATGAACGCTCGAAAGGTAAAAGGCTTACGAGACGTGTATGAACGCTCGAAAAGGAAAAAACTCGCGAGACGTGTATGAATGCTCGAAAGGGAAAAAAGACTTACGAGACGTGTATGAACGCTCGAAAAGGAAAAAACTCGCGAGACGTGTATGAACGCTCGAAAGGGAAAAAAGACTTACGAGACGTGTATGAACGCTCGAAAGGGAAAAGTTTACGAGACGTGTATGAACGCTCGAAAATGAAAAAAGACTTACGAGACGTGTATGAACGCTCGAAAGGTAAAAAAAACTCGCGAGACGTGTATGAACGCTCGAAAGGTAAAAGGCTTACGAGAGGTGTATGAACGCTCGAAAAGGAAAAAACTCGCGAGACGTGTATGAACGCTCGAAAGGGAAAAAAGACTTACGAGACGTGTATGAACGCTCGAAAGGGAAAAAAGACTTCGAGACGTGTATGAACGCTCGAAAGGGAAAAGTTTACGAGATGTGTATGAACGCTCGAAAAGGAAAAAAGACTTACGAGACGTGTATGAACGCTCGAAAGGGAAAAGTTTACGAGACGTGTATGAACGCTCGAAAAGGAAAAAAGACTTACGAGACGTGTATGAACGCTCGAAAGGTAAAAAAACTCGCGAGACGTGTATGAACGCTCGAAAGGTAAAAGATCGCCACCTAAACAGGTGATTGGATCGGACAAAGATAAAGGATCGTCACCTAAACAGGTGGCCATAATCTGGAAAAGATAAAGGATCGTCACCTAAACAGGTGGCCTTAATCTGGAAAAGATAAAGGATCGTCACCTAAACAGGTGGCCTTAATCTGGAAAAGATAAAGGATCGTCACTTAAACAGGTGGCCTTAATCTGGAATGATCATCACCTAATTAGGTGATTGGATCTGAAAAAGTCGTCGCCTGAATAGGTGCTTAGACTTAACTGGGGAAATAGGGCCTACCACTGTAGGGATAGTGTAATCGTCTCTAGGCATGGCTAGTACTTAGATTGTTGAAAAGGGAAACATGATTGTATGATGCATGACATGCTTCATGTTATTTTATGCAATATGTTATGCAATATGGTATGATATGAGGTAGACTTAATCTGAATTTCGTTTTGGGAAAACTCAGCTGGGGCATCCTAATGGTCGTGAGCAGGTCACCTGGGGATGTGATAAGTTTGGGAAGGAAACCGTCGGGGTTATTCTAGGAGAACTTACTGGGGAAGCTCTGGAATGGGCCCATTGGGGAACAGTAGGGATGATTAATGGATGTTGGTGAATATGTGATACTCACTGGAGAATCCTTGTGGGGAATGCATGACATGATTATGAGATGCATGTATTATGATTGATTTATGCATGTATGAATGCGTTGGATATGATGCATGTATGAATTATGGATGATATGCATGTATGAATTATGATTGGGTGCCGAGCAAAGTCGGTCTTTGGGTGAAATTGTATTTGGATGTGAGTAGATGCCAAGCATGGTTGGGCTTTTTCTGGGGATTTGTGTTTATGATGTCCATAAGACTTGGGCTTCATGGGGATATAAGGATCATTTTGGAAGCATGATCGTATCCAGCTTTGTTTGATGGAAGAGATGTTTGGGGTGTTTTGACTGGGGAATTCTGTTCCTCCAACCCTTGGGATTCTCCAGTGTTGGGGGGAATCTTGGGGGGAATTACCGCAATTCTTTCGAAAAGCATGTGCCGTGAGCTATGCACTTGCCTTTGCTGAAAAGCATGAGTCCTTTGGTGCAATCTTGGGGGGAATTACCGCAATTCTTTCGACATTTACGAAAATTCAAATAAAACAACGTGTGTTTGTTTTTTTTGGAAGAAGTTTCTTTTGTTTATTTCCTATGTTTCAATGCATTTTTATCATGAATAAAACAAAATTTTATGCGCTAACGATTACACAAAATAATAAAAGGAATTTTATTCAATGCAGATTTGACTTCTTGAATGGGTAAAAAATACATGAAGTGAGAAGTGATTACTTCTCTGAGGAAAAAGGGTAGAGAAAGACAAGAAAAAAGCAAAAAGAAATTTGTTGGTTTTGGCACAACACATGCTATTTTCCTTATGACTTCGAATTTTTTGGAAATGCTGACGAGACCGATTCCTCTCCTCTTGAATCTTGTCCGGAGCTTGGATGTTGCAGTCATTGCCTTTCTTCTTTTGTTAACCCCTAATTTTTGCCTGGACCGCTCTTTCGAGTTTTCAGTCCACCGGGGTGTATTTCCTTTTTTGATGTCCTTAATTTTTGCCTAGACCGCCCTTTCAGGTTTTCGATCTACCAGGACGCTCTCTATTGCCTAAACCGCCCTTTCAGGTTTTCGATTTAGCGAGCTTTTCTTTTTTTCCTTTTTTTTAGGCATAATACTTCTTGACTGCATCAGAATTTATTGAGAGTGGGAATTCTTCTCCATCCATAGTGGTAATGATCAAGGCTCCGCCAGAGAAGGCTTTCTTTACCACATATGGTCCATCATAGCTGGGAGTCCATTTCCCTCGGGGATCTTTGTGGATAGGTAATATCTTCTTGAGCACTAGGTCTCCTTCTTTGAATTCTTGAGGACGGACCTTTTTGTCGAATGCTCTCTTGAGTCTCCTTTGATAGAGTTGTCCGTGACATACCGCCGTCAGACGCTTTTCCTCTATGAGATTCAGTTGGTAGAACCTTGTTTGGACCCATTCAGCTTCTTCTAGCTTGGTTTCCATCAAGACCCTTAACGAAGGGATTTCAACCTCAATGGTAAGTACGACTTCCATACCATATACTAAGGAGAAAGTGGTTGCCCCAGTTGAAGTGCGAATGGCTGTTCTGTAGCCATGTAGCGCAAAGGGAAGCATCTCGTGCCACTCCTTATATGTTTTCACCATCTTTTGGATGATTTTCTTTATGTTCTTATTGGCTGCTTCTACCGCACCGTTCATCTTTGGCCGGTAAGGGGAGGAATTATGGTGCTCGATCTTGAAATCTTTGCACAACTCCTTCATTGTCTTGTTGTTTAGGTTTGCCCCATTATCGGTGATGATTTTGTGGGGAGTGCCGTAACGGCAAATGATTTCCTTCTTGATGAAACGGGCTACCACTTGTTTGGTTACGTTTGCATACGAAGCTGTTTCTACCCATTTGGTGAAATAGTCGATGGCAACGAGGATGAAGCGATGTCCATTTGATGCTTTGGGTTCGATCATTCCAATCATGTCTATGCCCCACATAGAGAATGGCCAAGGTGAGGTCATGACGTTCATGGGAGTTGGTGGTACATGCACCTTGTCGGCATAAATTTGGCATTTATGACATGTTTTGGCATAACGGAAACAGTCAGCTTCCATGGTTAGCCAGTAATAGCCCGCCCTTAGGATTTTCTTTGCCATTGCATGCCCATTGGCATGGGTTCCAAAAGATCCCTCGTGGATTTCTTTGATGAGCATGTCCGCTTCATGTTCATCCACACATCTGAGCAGGACCATGTCATAGTTTCTTTTGTAGAGGGTATTTCCGCTGAGGAAGAACTGGGATGCCAATCTTCTGAGGGTTCTCTTGTCGGTTTGTGAGACATTTTCTGGATACTCTTGCACTTCGAGGTACCGCTTGATGTCGTAGAACCAGGGTTTGTTGTCAAGTCCTTCTTCGACTGCTGCACATACAACTGGTTTGTCTCTACGATCCATCTTTATGATAGGCGCCTCATTGTGGAAATTTACTTGGTACATTGATGATAATGTAGCCAAAGCATCTGCCACTTGATTTTCTTCTCGAGGTATGTGATGGAAGTTGATTTCATCAAAACGCTCAATCGACTCTACAACCCGGGCTCGGTAGGGAATTAAATTGGGATGTTTTGTTTCCCATTCTCCTTTGACTTGATAGATGACTAAGGCTGAGTCACCGTATACTTCAAGGGTTTTGATCCTTAGATCAATTGCTGCTTCAAGGCCTAGGACACATGCTTCATATTCTGCCATGTTATTGGTGCAGTCAAAGCATAACCTTGCTGTGAAGGGTTGATATCCATTTCTTGGGAAGATTAAAACTGCCCCGATTCCGTGCCCCATGGCATTTGAGGCGCCGTCGAAAGCGAGCTTCCATCGAGCTCTCAGTTCTGGTCCTTCATCATCGCTTGTGACCTTTTCGTCATTCAAAGCTACGACATCTTTATCCGGGAAGGGTTGGTAATCCTCCAATAGTTGGTGAGCAAGGTGCTCGGATAAAACACTCCCTTTGATAGCTTTTTGAGCAACGTATTGGATGTCGTACTCAGACAGCAACATTTGCCAACGGGCTATCTTCCCTGTGAGGGCAGGCTTTTCGAAGATGTACTTGATGGGATCCATCTTCGATATCAACCAAGTTGTATGGGTCAACATGTATTGCCTTAGGCGTCGAGCAGCCCATGCTAAAGCGCAGCAAGTCTTTTCAAGCGAAGTATATCTTGTTTCACAGTCGGTAAACTTCTTGCTTAGGTAGTAGATTGCGTGCTCTTTTCTTCCCGTTTCATCTTGTTGTCCTAACACACAACCCATTGATCCTTCAAGTACGGTTAGGTATAAGATGAGGGGTTTACCCGGAACCGGAGGTATTAAAATTGGTGGTTCTTGCAGGTATTGTTTGATCTTGTCAAACGCCTCTTGGCAATTCTCGTTCCAATGAACGGCTTGATTTTTCCTTAGCAGTTTGAAGATTGGTTCGCAGGTAGCTGTCATGTGTGAGATGAACCTAGTGATGTAGTTCAATCTTCCTAAGAAACCCCGGACCTCTTTCTCGGTATTTGGCGCTGGCATTTCTTGGATGACCTTTACCTTGTCAGGATCCACTTCGATACCTCTTTGGCTGACGATGAAACCCAATAACTTTCCGGATCTAACGCCAAATGTGCACTTGTTAGGATTTAAGCGCAGCTTGAACTTTCTTAGGCGTTCGAAAAGCTTTTGTAGATGGACTAGATGATCGTCCTCCGTTTGGGATTTGGCAATCATGTCATCGACGTAAACCTCTATTTCCTTATGGATCATATCATGGAAAAGAGTTACCATTGCTCTTTGGTATGTTGCCCCGACATTTGTTAATCCGAAAGGCATTACCTTATAGCAGAAAGTTCCCCACGGGGTGATAAATGTGGTTTTCTCCATGTCCTCTGGAGCCATCTTGATTTGGTTATATCCCGAGAAGCCGTCCATATAGGAGAAGACTGAGAATTGGGCTGTGTTGTCCACCAATATGTCGATATGTGGTAGCGGGAAATCATCCTTTGGGCTTGCTCTATTCAAGTCCCGATAATCCACACACATTCTAACTTTGCCGTCCTTCTTTGGAACTGGCACGATGTTGGCAACCCATGTTGGATACTTGGTTACGGCTAAAAAGCCGGCATCGAATTGCTTTTTGACCTCCTCTCTGATCTTGAGAGCCATATCAGGTCGAGTTCTTCTCAATTTCTGCTTCACTGGTGGGCATTCTGGCTTGAGTGGCAGTTTATGTACGACGATGTTAGGGTCTAAACCTGGCATGTCTTGATACGACCAAGCGAATACGTCCACGTACTCTTGTAGAAGCTTAATCAACTTTCCTTTCACATCCTCATGCAGGGAGGCTCCTATCTTGACCTCTTTTTTATCCTCTTCGGTCCCCAAGTTGACCTTTTCAACTGATTCTTGGTGAGGTTGTATTACCTTATCCCCTTGATTTGCAAGTCTGAACAATTCTTCAGGCGGTTCATAATCGTCCTCTTCATCATCTTCCGTTTGATTAATTGGGAAATTGAAGTCATAAGGGATTAAGGCAGTGTTGTTTATGGAGGGTGGATTTGTAGATCTGCATGAGTATGATTTTTTTTAGGCTTTTTGTAAAATTTTTTTTTAAACAAATGGAAAAAGGAAAAAGAAACTCAAATGAACATAAAAGAGTGATTTTATTCATGATCGAAAATAACTTTTAAAACATGGGGGCCCCACACAACTAATCATTTGCCTTGGGCAGAGCTAAATGATTATTTTTTTAAAAAGTAAAAACAAACATGGTTTATTACTTGATCTTGGTAATGATCTCGGGAATTGCGATAGCCCTCCAATTGTTCAAAGCTTCATCCGAAGCACAACGGTACACCAAATCAGGCACGTCTTCATCCACATCTTCAAGTAGAGCCACTTGATCTTCATTGATAAATCCCGCACTGATAAATGTTTCCAAAATGGGGAGGATCCCTTGCATTGGAGGCTTTGAGGAAGTTTCGCCTGATGGATGATATCCCAACCCGAAGCGATTTTTCTTCTCCGGTATGTCCACTAACTTGCCCCATCCGGTAGGTCGGCTTTCTTCTAGGGCCTCTCTTATTGCCCTCCATGATGACATGGCTGTCCTAGCCTCTTTCTTGGGCTTTGAGCTCAAAGTCACGACATTCGCCACTTCCAAAGACTGGAAGGGAACATCTACAGCTTCTTCGTCCGTTTCTATATAACGGAATGACGAGAGATGGCTTACCATCATGTCCTCTTGCCCGGAAACTACAATCATTTGGTTATCAATAATGAACTTAAGTTTCTGGTGTAGGGTAGAGGTGATGGCTCCGGCAGCATGAATCCATGGTCGTCCGAGAAGACAACTGTAAGTTGGATTAATATCCATGACTTGGAAGGTTATGGAGAAAACCTTAGGCCCGATTTGGACTGGTAAGTCGATCTCCCCTACGACGGCTCTTCTTGACCCATCGAAAGGTTTTACGACCAAGGCGCTGGGCTTCATTATTGTCCCTTCACAAGATAGCTTTAGGAGGGTAGTCTTGGGCATGACATTCAATGATGACCCCGTGTCCACTAACACTCGAGAGAGGATGTGGTCCATGCATTTTACGGAGATATGTAAGGCGCGGTTGTGAATATGCCCCTCGTCGGGTAGCTCATCGCCTTTGAAACCCAAGTACCTACTTGAGGTAATATTTTCGACTATCCCGTCGAATTGGTCCACAGGAATGTCCTTGGTGACATGTGCCTCACTGAGGATCCGCAGTAACGCTTCTCGGTGTGCTTCCGAGCTTAGTAGTAGGGATAGCATGGAGATCTTGGAGGGAGTTTGACCTAGTTGGTCAATGATTTTATACTCGCTCTTTTGGATTATTCTTAGGAACTCTTCGGCCTCCTTTCGTGGGGCTGCTTTTTGAGAGGGTCCCGCTTGGTTCTCGTTTTCCTCCACGCTCTTTTCTTTGAGCGGCTCTCTTGGTAGTACGGCTGGCGTCTTCCCGAGTTCTTTCGGAGCGAAGACTCTACCACTTCTGGTTATTCCTCCAACACCGGTAATGTTAGTGATGCTGGGTTCAATTTTTGCTAGTGGTTTTCCTTCCACATAGGCCACAGGTTGGTAATTCCATGGTACCTTCTTCGTGCTTTGAAGAGAGAAGGGTGCAGGTACGTGGAATGTTATGGGCTGTATAGGCATTGGTACCTCTCTCCTTTGGTATGGGATTTCGAGAGGTTTTGGGTCGTGAGACTCGAAGGTAGCAACGTCCGTGCTGTCCTTTATATAGCCCATTTGGATCCAACCTTGGTCCATTAGCTCTTGAAGACAACTCTTCAACTTTCCGCACTTGTCCGGGTTGATTTTGCAGGCTTCGCAGTTGGCGTGTATCTCCTCGAACAAACCAAAACCGGTTAAAAACGTGCAATCTCAATGGTTGGGGATTAATCCTTGCAATCTCAATGGTTGGGCAATAAAAACGTACGCTGTGATGTGCAGAGGTTGGGGGAAGCAAAAGGCAACATGTGGGCTGGTGTGAGAGGGATGAAAAGCTACTGAAAAACAGGGCAAGCAATCATGGTTTTTGCAAGTGAAAACCAGCTGGGTTTGACTGGTTTTGGGGGAGAAAGCAGGAAGAAAGTCCTCAAGCTGGTGGCTGGCAACCCTAGGGTCAGTAGCAGGTCACTTGGGAGGGACAAGAGCTGCCCAAGGGCAAGCCCACTTGCTTGCCACATGCTAGGTTGGAAGAAAAAGCTTCTTTCCTTGGCATTAATGGCAAGTCTCTCAACTCTGGCTTTGCTGAGCCCGATTAGCCATGAATGCTGATGAAAATAATAATGAAAATGATGTGTAACAAAAACTGGAATTAAATAAAAGAAACCAAAAATCTGCAAAAAATTCGCAGACTTCGCACTGCGAAGTGACCTTCGCACTGCGAAGTCACCATTTTTGAAATGTTGACTTTTTTGGTTGACTTTTTCTCTGAGGAAAAAGGGTAGAGAAAGACAAGAAAAAAGCAAAAAGAAATTTGTTGGTTTTGGCACAACACATGCTATTTTTCTTATGACTTCGAATTTTTTGGAAGATGCTGACGAGACCGATTCCTCTCCTCTTGAATCTTGTCCGGAGCTTGGATGTTGCAGTCATTGCCTTTCTTCTTTTGTTAACCCCTAATTTTTGCCTGGACCGCTCTTTCGAGTTTTCAGTCCACCGGGGTGTATTTCCTTTTTTGATGTCCTTAATTTTTGCCTAGACCGCCCTTTCAGGTTTTCGATCTACCAGGACGCTCTCTATTGCCTAAACCGCCCTTTCAGGTTTTCGATTTAGCGAGCTTTTCTTTTTTTCCTTTTTTTTTAGGCATAATACTTCTTGACTGCATCAGAATTTATTGAGAGCGGGAATTCTTCTCCCCGTCCATAGTGGTGATGATCAAGGCTCCGCCAGAGAAGGCTTTCTTTACCACATATGGTCCATCATAGCTGGGAGTCCATTTCCCTCGGGGATCTTTGTGGATAGGTAATATCTTCTTGAGCACTAGGTCTCCTTCTTTGAATTTTTGAGGACGGACCTTTTTGTCGAATGCTCTCTTGAGTCTCCTTTGATAGAGTTGTCCGTGACATACCGCCGTCAGACGCTTTTCCTCTATGAGATTCAGTTGGTCGAACCTTGTTTGGACCCATTCAGCTTCTTCTAGCTTGGTTTCCATCCAGACCTTTAACGAAGGGATTTCAACCTCAATGGTAAGTACGGCTTCCATACAGTATACTAAGGAGAAAGGGGTTGCCCCAGTTGAAGTGCGAATGGCTGTTCTGTAGCCATGTAGCGCAAAGGGAAGCATCTCGTGCCAATCCTTATATGTTTTCACCATCTTTTGGATGATTTTCTTTATGTTCTTATTGGCTGCTTCTACCGCACCGTTCATCTTTGGCCGGTAAGGGGAGGAATTATGGTGCTCGATCTTGAAATCTTTGCACAACTCCTTCATTGTCTTGTTGTTTAGGTTTGCCCCATTATCGGTGATGATTTTGTGGGGAGTGCCGTAACGGCAAATGATTTTCTTCTTGATGAAACGGGCTACCACTTGTTTGGTTACGTTTGCATACGAAGCTGCTTCTACCCATTTGGTGAAATAGTCGATGGCAACGAGGATGAAGCGATGTCCATTTGATGCTTTGGGTTCGATCATTCCAATCATGTCTATGCCCCACATAGAGAATGGCCAAGGTGAGGTCATGACGTTCAGGGGAGTTGATGGTACATGCACCTTGTCGGCATAAATTTGGCATTTATGACATGTTTTGGCATAACGGAAACAGTCAGCTTCCATGGTTAGCCAGTAATAGCCCGCCCTTAGGATTTTCTTTGCCATTGCATGCCCATTGGCATGGGTTCCAAAAGATCCCTCGTGGATTTCTTTGATGAGCATGTCCGCTTCATGTTCATCCACACATCTGAGCAGGACCATGTCATAGTTTCTTTTGTAGAGGGTATTTCTGCTGAGGAAGAACTGGGATGCCAATCTCCTGAGGGTTCTCTTGTCGGTTTGTGAGACATTTTCTGGATACTCTTGCTCTTCGAGGTACCGCTTGATGTCGTAGAACCAGGGTTTGTTGTCAAGTCCTTCTTCGACTGCTGCACATACAACTGGTTTGTCTCTATGATCCATCTTTATGATAGGCGCCTCATTGTGGAAATTTACTTGGTACATTGATGATAATGTAGCCAAAGCATCTGCCACTTGATTTTCTTCTCGAGGTATGTGATGGAAGTTGATTTCATCAAAACGCTCAATCGACTCTACAACCCGGGCTCGGTAGGGAATTAAATTGGGATGTTTTGTTTCCCATTCTCCTTTGACTTGATAGATGACCAAGGCTGAGTCACCGTATACTTCAAGGGTTTTGATCCTTAGATCAATTGCTGCTTCAAGGACTAGGACACATGCTTCATATTCTGCCATGTTATTGGTGCAGTCAAAGCATAACCTTGCTGTGAAGGGTTGATATCCATTTCTTGGGGAGATTAAAACTGCCCCGATTCCGTGCCCCATGGCATTTGAGGCGCCGTCGAAAGCGAGCTTCCATCGAGCTCTCAGTTCTGGTCCTTCATCATCGCTTGTGACCTTTTCGTCATTCAAAGCTACGACATCTTCATCTGGGAAGTCGAATTGTATGGGTTGGTAATCCTCCAATGGTTGGTGAGCAAGGTGCTCGGATAAAACACTCCCTTTGATAGCTTTTTGAGCAACGTATTGGATGTCGTACTCAGACAGCAACATTTGCCAACGGGCTATCTTCCCTGTGAGGGCAGGCTTTTCGAAGATGTACTTGATGGGATCCATCTTCGATATCAACCAAGTTGTATGGGTCAACATGTATTGCCTTAGGCGTCGAGCAGCCCATGCTAAAGCGCAGCAAGTCTTTTCAAGCGAAGTATATCTTGTTTCACAGTCGGTAAACTTCTTGCTTAGGTAGTAGATTGCGTGCTCTTTTCTTCCCGTTTCATCTTGTTGTCCTAACACACAACCCATTGATCCTTCAAGTACGGTTAGGTATAAGATGAGGGGTTTACCCGGAACCGGAGGTATTAAAATTGGTGGTTCTTGCAGGTATTGTTTGATCTTGTCAAACGCCTCTTGGCAATTCTCGTTCCAATGAACGGCTTGATTTTTCCTTAGCAGTTTGAAGATTGGTTCGCAGGTAGCTGTCATGTGTGAGATGAACCTAGTGATGTAGTTCAATCTTCCTAAGAAACCCCGGACCTCTTTCTCGGTATTTGGCGCTGGCATTTCTTGGATGGCCTTTACCTTGTCAGGATCCACTTCGATACCTCTTTGGCTGACGATGAAACCCAATAACTTTCCGGATCTAACGCCAAATGTGCACTTGTTAGGATTTAAGCGCAGCTTGAACTTTCTTAGGCGTTCGAAAAGCTTTTGTAGATGGACTAGATGATCCTCTTCCGTTTGGGATTTGGCAATCATGTCATCGACGTAAACCTCTATTTCCTTATGGATCATATCATGGAAAAGAGTTACCATTGCTCTTTGGTATGTTGCCCCGACATTTGTTAATTCGAAAGGCATTACCTTATAGCAGAAAGTTCCCCACGGGGTGATAAATGTGGTTTTCTCCATGTCCTCTGGAGCCATCTTGATTTGGTTATATCCCGAGAAGTCGTCCATATAGGAGAAGACTGAGAATTGGGCTGTGTTGTCCACCAATATGTCGATATGTGGTAGCGGGAAATCATCTTTGGGCTTGCTCTATTCAAGTCCCGATAATCCACACACATTCTAAATTTGCCGTCCTTCTTTGGAACTGGCACGATGTTGGCAACCCATGTTGGATACTTGGTTACGGCTAAAAAGCCGGCATCGAATTGCTTTTTGACCTCCTCTCTGATCTTGAGAGCCATATCAGGTCGAGTTCTTCTCAATTTCTGCTTCACTGGTGGGCATTCTGGCTTGAGTGGCAGTTTATGTACGACGATGTTAGGGTCTAAACCTGACATGTCTTGATACGACCAAGCGAATACGTCCACGTACTCTTGTAGAAGCTTAATCAACTTTCCTTTCACATCCTCATGCAGGGAGGCTCCTATCTTGACCTCTTTTTTATCCTCTTCGGTCCCCAAGTTGACCTTTTCAACTGATTCTTGGTGAGGTTGTATTACCCTATCCCCTTGATTTGCAAGTCTGGACAATTCTTCAGGCGGTTCATAATCGTCCTCTTCATCATCTTCCGTTTGATTAATTGGGAAATTGAAGTCATAAGGGATTAAGGCAGTGTTGTTTATGGAGGGTGGATTTGTAGATCTGCATGAGTATGATTTTTTTTAGGCTTTTTGTAAAAATTTTTTTTAAACAAATGGAAAAAGGAAAAAGAAACTCAAATGAGCATAAAAGAGTGATTTTATTCATGATCGAAAATAACTTTTAAAACATGGGGGCCCCACACAACTAATCATTTGCCTTGGGCAGAGCTAAATGATTTTTTTTTAAAAAGTAAAAACAAACATGGTTTATTACTTGATCTTGGTAATGATCTCGGGAATTGCGATAGCCCTCCAATTGTTCAAAGCTTCATCTGAAGCACAACGGTACACCAAATCAGGCACGTCTTCATCCACATCTTCAAGTAGAGCCACTTGATCTTCATTGATAAATCCCGCACTGATAAATGTTTCCAAAATGGGGAGGATCCCTTGCATTGGAGGCTTTGAGGAAGTTTCGCCTGATGGATGATATCCCAACCCGAAGCGATTTTTCTTCTCCGGTATGTCCACTAACTTGCCCCATCCGGTAGGTCGGCTTTCTTCTAGGGCCTCTCTTATTGCCCTCCATGATGACATGGCTGTCCTAGCCTCTTTCTTGGGCTTTGAGCTCAAAGTCACGACATTCGCCACTTCCAAAGACTGGAAGGGAACATCTACAGCTTCTTCGTCCGTTTCTATATAACGGAATGACGAGAGATGGCTTACCATCATGTCCTCTTGCCCGGAAACTACAATCATTTGGTTATCAATAATGAACTTAAGTTTCTGGTGTAGGGTAGAGGTGATGGCTCCGGCAGCATGAATCCATGGTCGTCCGAGAAGACAACTGTAAGTTGGATTAATATCCATGACTTGGAAGGTTATGGAGAAAACCTTAGGCCCGATTTGGACTGGTAAGTCGATCTCCCCTACGACGGCTCTTCTTGACCCATCGAAAGGTTTTACGACCAAGGCGCTGGGCTTCATTATTGTCCCTTCACAAGATAGCTTTAGGAGGGTAGTCTTGGGCATGACATTCAATGATGACCCCGTGTCCACTAACACTCGAGAGAGGATGTGGTCCATGCATTTTACGGAGATATGTAAGGCGCGGTTGTGAATATGCCCCTCGTCGGGTAGCTCATCGCCTTTGAAACCCAAGTACCTACTTGAGGTAATATTTTCGACTATCCCGTCGAATTGGTCCACAGGAATGTCCTTGGTGACATGTGCCTCACTGAGGATCCGCAGTAACGCTTCTCGGTGTGCTTCCGAGCTTAGTAGTAGGGATAGCATGGAGATCTTGGAGGGAGTTTGACCTAGCTGGTCAATGATTTTATACTCGCTCTTTTGGATTATTCTTTGGAACTCTTCGGCCTCCTTTCGTGGGGCTGCTTTTTGAGAGGGTCCCGCTTGGTTCTCGTTTTCCTCCACGCTCTTTTCTTTGAGCGGCTCTCTTGGTAGTACGGCTGGCGTCTTCCCGAGTTCTTTCGGAGCGAAGACTCTACCACTTCTGGTTATTCCTCCAACACCGGTAATGTTAGTGATGATGGGTTCAATTTTTGCTAGTGGTTTTCCTTCCACATAGGCCACAGGTTGGTAATTCCATGGTACCTTCTTCGTGCTTTGAAAAGAGAAGGGTGCAGGTACGTGGAATGTTATGGGCTGTATAGGCATTGGTACCTCTCTCCTTTGGTATGGGATTTCGAGAGGTTTTGGGTCGTGAGACTCCAAGGTAGCAACGTCCGTGCTGTCCTTTATATAGCCCATTTGGATCCAACCTTGGTCCATTAGCTCTTGAAGACAACTCTTCAACTTTCCGCACTTGTCCGGGTTGATTTTGCAGGCTTCGCAGTTGGCGTGTATCTCCTCGAACAAACCAAAACCGGTTAAACGATCCCTTATGATTGACAGGGGAGTCTTAACATTGGCTACCTTCTTGATTGGATCAAAGTCCTCTTGTTCTTCCACCGCATTTACAGAGGGACCCGCATGCCCCGGCAATGGGTTATTTTTTACATTGGGGTTCTCCTCTTTGAAGGATAACAGCTTCTTGTCAATGAGACTCTGGACCTTGTATTTGAGTGCTTTACATCCTTCAATATTGTGCCCCGGGGATCCCGCATGGTATTCGCATCTTTCGTTGGGATTATACCAAGGTGGATATGGTGGCACCAAAGCTGGTAGTGGTTTTATCTCGACCATGCCCTTTTGAATTAAATACGGCAAGATCTGACCGTATGGCATGGGTACAGGATCAAACTGTACATTGCGATAGTTATTCCTCGGGCCCATTTGGCAGCTTGGTGGATACCCGCCTTGTTGTTGCTGCTGATTTTGTTGAGGCAACACTGTTGGTTGTCGTGGTGGAGTGGTGGGAATTACTTGAGGTGAGTAATGCCCTTGAGCCGTTGCTGCTGCCACATAAGGATAGTGGTAGCGAGGCATTTGGTTTGATGGTGGGCAAGATGGTCCCACTAGAACAGCATTCGTCTCCCCCTCTTTCTTTTTGTGAAAGTTGCTGGGGGGTCTCCTAGCTCCATTTTGAGTTTCTAGAGGGCCTTGGATCTTTCCCCTCTTTACTCCGTCCTCTATTCTTTCACCAATCATGACTAGATCGGAAAAGCCGGAAGATGTGCTTCCAATCATTTTGTCATAATATGGGCCTTGAAGTGTGCCCATAAAGGTGTCGACAAGCTCCCTTTCCAACAATGGTGGTTGTACACGAGAAGCTAGTTCTCTCCACCGTTGAGCGTAATCCTTGAAGGACTCGTTGCTTCTTTGCAGGAGGTTTTGCAATTGCATCCTATTTGGAGCCATGTCCAAATTGTATTTGTATTGCTTTAGGAAAGCATCGGCTAGATCCTTCCAAGTTTGGACGTGGGTACGCTCAAGTTGCATGTACCAATCCAATGTTGCTCCGCTTAAACTATCTTGAAACACATGTACCATGAGTTTCTCGTTCGTTGCGTAAGCTGCCATCTTCCTACGGAACATTCGTAGATGGTTCCGAGGGCATTGAATTCCCTTGTACTTTTCGAAATCCGTTGCTTTGAACTTCGGAGGGATTACCACGTCGGGCACTAGGCACATGTCCAAAGCATTGTGGGCGCCGTATGAACTGAATCCTTCGACAGCTTTCAACCTTTCTTCCAAAACTCGATACATTTGGGTGGTATCGTTGTCTTGGTGGGTGGTGTCGGGAGCAGAATGTCTTGGCTGATTATTTTCCACATTATGAGAAATAACCTCATGCTGAGTAGTGGAATTTCCTTGAGGACGACGCTCTTCGTTCCTTACGGGGATTGTGAGCGGTGGTGGAGGTGGTCCATGGCCCTCATTTTCAAATGGTGGGGTATATCCTACAGGTAAACCATAAGGAGGCCATTGCACATTGGCTGCATCCGTTGTTGGGCGAGGGTTACTCTCTCGGGCCGATAGAGTTTGCATTAACTCTAGCATCTGATCCATCTTCCCCTTCATCTCATCAACCTCTTCTCTCAAAGCCGCTTGAGTTTGTTCCAAATTGTCCATGATCCTTTGTTTGTTGGCTCGTGTTCCGTACGAGTGCTGGAGATCTGGTTCTTGGACCGAGGGCTTTCGGGGTTTTCGGGCTATGATTGCTTTGAACTGTTTTTAGGGAAATGAATGAGTTTTTTTTTGAAAAATGCATGAAGATGCATGTGAATGTATGTATGCAATGAGTATGCAAAAAACATGCGTTTTTTTTTTATTTTGCTTTATGAGGAAATTTAAAGGTGCACAATTTAATATTAGCAATTTGAAATATTAAAGACCGGGAAATTGATAATGCTTCAAAATAATATTTGATTAGATAACATTTGTTTACAAAGTGTAACTAATGTTATTACAAATCAAATAGCCGCTCGCTTCTCGGCTTTTTCCATTTCTTCCCTATAGAAATCTATGATGTCCTTGCAGAATTTCATAAACTTCTGGATCTCCGTAGGGATGACAAAGTAGGGCATGACCATCTCAGCCTTCGCTAGCTTCTTTGGAAGTTGGGTGATTACCAAGTTCGAGAATGCAACCAATTTAGTGAAATCCTCACTTAATCGGGTGGCGTCTTGCCATACAAACTCAATCACTTCCTTGTGCTGGTCTAGCTTGACTCTTGCACTTCTAATTTCATCGTGTAGTTGTGCAATATGGTCCCCGTGAGCTCTTGCAATCTTGTCGAAGTATTCTTCGAATTTCTTGATGTCCGCTTCGAGACGATTGCATTTTAGCCTCCCTTGATGAGAAAGGTTCTCATGTCTTTGCCGTTGGACGCGCTCGGCTTGGAGCTGCTCTTTGTAGTCTTTAACTACTTCTTGGAGCTGTTGATTTTTCTCTTGAAATTTCAACCTCCATTTCCGTTGAGCTTTGATGGCTAGCTCGCCGAACTTCTTGAGCTCTTGGTTGGAATGCAAGATTCTTTCCAACTCTTCGTCCTTGGCCACAAGGTTGGCATCCGCACTAACCAAGCCGCCTCCTATCCAATCTCTCTTCCCCTCGGAGATTTTTAGCCGCTTTTGGCACACTAGGAGAGAATTTGTCACTTCATCTCGATCTCTCTTCGTCCTAGTGATTTCTCCTAAAGCTTGGAGGTGCTTTAATTCTAAGTCTCCGTTTTTGTTTTGGAGTTCTTGAATTTTAGCTTTGAGTTCCTCCGTTTCTTTGTTGGGAAAGGTTGCAATAGGTTTAGGTGTAGGAGGTTTTGGAGGGCATATGACCACAAAGGGTAACTTGATTGCTTTGACCCTCTCCTTCACCCATTGAGTATAAAGGGGTTTGGCGACACAATTCCTCTTGCCAACCCTTCCTTTGCGCACTTGGTTCCATGCTCCCCGGATTCTCTCTAGCAATGCCGGGTCTTGATCGCCTTCCCTTAAGAAGAAAGCTTCCAACAAAAGGTCATTGGGTTTGTCTTCCATTGAAAAACCTAGTTGTCGGAGAGAGAGGACCGGATTGTAGTTAATACATCCCTTAGTACCAATGAGGGGTACATTAGGGAAGTCCCTGCAACTGAGGATGATTTCCGGGTCCTCTAAATTCGGAGAAAACCAATGGATATCCTTCTCGGTGAGGGTTGTCATCCGTTGTGACCATTTGAGCTTGGCCCGGTTTTCCATAATGTCTCGGTTTCTTGGCATGTGGGACATCATCCAAATTTGCACCACAGGAGTACAACAAGAAATTTTGCGTCCCCTTGCTTGTTCATGCCTAGAGTAGAGGGTATGATAAAAATCCGCCAAAATTGTGGGAACCGGATTTTTAATCATAAATACCTCTAAAGCCGGAAAGTCTATGAAATCGTCCATGTTGGGGAATAAGACAATCCTGTAGACTAAGAGGGCTAGGATGGCGTTGAATGCTCTTCCCTCTTTGTTGGCTAACATCTCCCGAGCTTTGGCCTCCAAGAACTTTCTTGCGAATCCCCTAATGTTTCTCTAACTTCCAAGTTAGATGCTACTTCTTGGACATCAAGGTATAAGGATTCGGCGATGGCCTCTAATGTGGGGTCTTTTCCCAGACCGAGATAGAGTTCATGGTCCTTTATGCTACAACCCAAAATCTTCTCAAATTCTTCCAATGTCGGAGCTAGTTGGAAGTCTTGAAATGTAAAGCACCGTAGAGGTGGGTCGAAGAATTGCGCCAAAGTGGTTAAGGCCGTTGAATCTATCCTCACGGGTAGGAGATCAAGGATTAGCCCATAGCTTGCTTCAAAAATACTCTTGTTGACCGAAGAGAGCCTTTTACTTAGAGCTAACAAACTTTCCACTTTAGGAGCCTTAATCTTGAAGGCGAGCGTATTTTTATTCCCGGAATCCATATTTATTTTTGCTAATATTTGGTTGTTCTTTTTAAATTCCTATAAAGCAAAATGATGCGAAAATTACTTTCATGAATGCAAATGATATGCAAGGGTATGGTTTATGAAGGTTCGGAACTTCCCCCCAATCCTCACGTGTAGGCTCTAAAGGTGAAATTTCCTAAGAAGAGGTCCCTAGAGTCATAGATCTCACATGGAATTAGGGTTGTCTATGGACATACGTCAACATGACTTCAATTAATTCCACGTGAAAATCTCCTCTAAGCGGGGTTGGGCATCCTACCTCACGGACATACGTCAACGCGGGCTTCCGCTCACAACCACCATTCTAACTTAGTTTTTTCTCAAGCTCGGGTAGAGAGCCTCACACGTCCGGCATTAACCCGAACAATGTGGAGTAACATCGCTCAAGTAACCCCCGCATTTGATATATGATATGAATATATAAAGCAAAATAAAGCATTTATAAACATAAAGCATGGGAATGACATAGATAAATAAAATAAAAGCATGCGCGTAAAGGAAATAAAAACAATTAGCTTAAAAGCCAAATAGGATAGGCTTGACTCGCTAGTGGGAAAAGCATCCCCAGTGAAGTCGCCAGCTGTGCGCACTCGTTAAAAACGCGCAATCTTTCGAGAACGTGTGCGAACGCTCGGAAGGCCTTGTGAAGTCGCCACCAAAGTTTTTGTGTAAAGGGAACGTTGATAAACCCTTAAGTTTTTTGTTTGAAGGGAAACGATAATAAAACCCTTGACGATGAGGAAAAGGACTGGTCATCGCAACCATTGTTGGGTTCGGGAGTCGATTACGCAAGGGGAAGGTATTAGCACCCCTCACGTCCCATTTTTTGACCCAATTTCAATTCGTTTTTCTCGCATTTTAAGCAAGAAATTTCCGTCGTTTCAGACGAAATTTCGGCAGGGAGGTATTTTAAAATACCTCATTTTTGTTCCGAAGGCAACCGTTTTATTATTTTTATTTTCTGTTGTTTTATTATTATTTTTATTTTTTATTATTATTGTTTATTTCTTTTCTTTTATTTTTTTCTTTTTATTAGTTTTTATTTTTATTGTGTATTTTCGTTTTTTTAATTATTGTGTTTTATTATTTTGATTTTATTCTTTTTAAGTCCATTTTCAGTCTGATTTTTGTCCAAGGCCCAGAGGGGCATTTCAGTCTTTTTTCGTTTTTACCCATTATTTTACTATAAATAGCACTGTTCACGAAAAGTACAGGGTCAGCCAATCAGTACAGAATAGTCCGTCACCAAACCACCATACACCACCAACACAACCACCACAAGCCACCCATTGCACCACCCTCAGGCCACCACCAACCACCAACACAAAAAACCAATCGTTTTTTTTCTTCTCTTTTTTTTCCAGAATCATCAGAACAAAAGCAAAACCAAACACAAAGCCACATCAAATCAGTAAAACGCAAAGCCAAAAACATAACCGAACCAGTATCAAACTAAACGCAACCAAACGAATCAGTAAAATCACAAAGAGCTGGTCACAGGAAAACGAAACCAAACGCAAAGCATATCAAAGCCTCGCAAGATCACAACAACACGAACCAAGCCAAACACGTAAAGAAGGGTACGATTTTCTCATAGATCTAGATTTTTCTTTGGTTTTTTTTAAAGCAAGCTTCGGATTCATGTAGAGGTGAGAAAAGGAAGATGAGAACGTGAGAGATCTTGGGAAAAATGGAGAGGAAGAGAGGACGTGAGAGAGAGCTTGAGAGAAATGGTGAGGATGTGAGAAAAATGGATTTGAACGTGAGTGTACAGTGAGAAAACGTGAGGAGTCAGTGAGAAGAGGAAGAAAAAATGTGAGAGAAAAAGTGAGAGGACTTGAGAGAAAGAGAAAGGATATGAAAGAAATGAGTTACTGTGAGCAAACGTGAAAAGAATCTGAGAGAGAAAATGAAAAGATAAAGAGGAAAGAGAAAGAGAGTAAAAAATGAATTAAAAAACCAGGTTTAGACTTTTATAGACTGCTGAACCGGTATGGTTCTTTCGGACCGAACCAGACCGGTTCACCTTGGACTCAGCTTTTTGGACTTGGCCCATTCTCCTCTTTCCTTTTCTTTTTCTGATTTCTACTCTTTTACTTTCTGCACTCCCCTTATTACTTCTGCACCCCTTTTCTTCCTCTCTATTCTTTTATTTTCTTTATTTCTTTCTTGCACTTTTTTTTATTTCTTTTATTTTTAGCACTTTATTTATTGCTTTAATTTCCAGTACTATGCATTTTTTTTTATTTTTTATTTTATTGCATCATATTTATTTTTTGTCTTGCATTTTCCATTTTCTTTTATTTTATGCATCATATTTAATTTTATGCCTTGCATTTTTTATTTTCTTTATTTATTTTCCAGTACCATATTTAATATTCAGTCTTGCATTTTATTTTTCAGCTCCATATTTATTTTTTCGCCTTGCATTTTTATTTTCTTTTATTTTACGCATCCTATTTATTTTATTGTCTTGCATTTTTTTTTTATTTTCTTTTAGCATCATGTTTATTTTTATTGTCTTGCATTTTTTATTTTATTTTCAGCATCATATTTATTTTATGCCTTGCATTTTTATTTTTTTATTTACTTTAAGCACCATATTTACTTATTGTTTTGCATTTCATGCATTTCTTATTTCCTTTTAGTATTTTTATTTTAATGCAATTTTATTATTTTTGTCATTTATTTTATTGATACTAGAATGTAACTAGGTCCAATGTAAATAATATAAATGAGAATATGCACCGACACCACATTTATTTTTTATGCTTTATGTCGAGGGCGATTATGTAATGTGGACCGTATCCGAGGAAAAGGACCCTCACTTGATCCAACGTCATTTTGAGGGATCCGACGCGTCAGACCTTTCTCAGCATAACTTAGTCTCTGGACCTTAGGACTTAATCAAAATTTTCATAAAAAAGTCAAAAAAGTCAAAACTCAAAAACATTTTATAATCAAAATTTTCAAAAAAAGTCAATCTTTTATCTTTTCTTTCTTAATCAAATTTTAATCAACCTTTAATCACTCAAACTTGTTTTCTTCAAATTAAAATCAATCAACTCACTTCCTTTTATTTTTTCTATGCCTTTACGGCCCCTTATCTTTCTCAAAACATTTTCAAAACTTTAAAAAATAACCAAAACAAATCACTCGGCTTTTTACCCCGAACTACGTGATTTTGATCCCGCTCGGGTACGTAGGCAAAAGACTTTGTCTTTCCAAATCAATAAAAATAACAAAAATATTTTCTTTTCTTTTACTCTCACCATCTTTAATCTTTCACACTTAAGCATTTATTTTACAAACAAATAATCATTTTAGCATAAAGATAAAAATAAGCAAGAGGTTCCTATAGAGTACTATAGACGTTTAGGGTGCTAATACCTTCCCTTTGCGTAACCAACCCCCGGACCTTTGATCTCTAAAAAATAGGGTTTTCGAACTTTCTCCCTTTTCCTCGGAAAAATAAAAGATCGGTGGTGAAATTAAAATTGCGAGTCAAAGCTAATTAATAGCTTGATATCCAAAAATCACCGCGACAGAAAATGGCGACTTCACTGGGGATCAAAAATCCTAAGTGGGTTAAACCTATCTTGCTTTTCTTTATCTTTATGCTTTGTTATTATTTGTGATTGTAAATATGTGCTTAAGTGTTTATCTTTTTACGTGAGTGGTGAGATAAGTCCTACACCCGGACTTGAGGGAAACATAAGATAGGACGGTGGTATAATCATAGTGTCTTTCTGAGAGTAAGTTTCGGATGTGGCACATGTGATAACCCCACTCAATGGAGGAATCTTGGAAGTATTATTATGTTGGCATGAGTAGTCGTGTTTGGCATTGATATTTTCAAGTGACCTATGAAGTTGAGGACCTTTAGTTACCTAACCCATCTTGGCCTTTTAGGACGTAGTGCGGTGGCTAATCAAGAGTAGTCTTGAATTGGTTGATACGCGATACTACACTCAAACGAGACTTTCCTACGAACGTTGTTGGACCGGGAGTCAGTCCCGTAATCCGACAATATTCGGAAGTGGTCAATGACTTTGGGAACTTGGTAGAACCCGTGATACAGGTACATATGAAACCATAGTCCTTACCAAATGGCGTGTTTACCCTTGACTCCAACATTATGGACCTAAACTCACCATGTTTTCTCCGCTCTTTAGCATAATCATACATACATGCATTCATTCATAAACTTTTTTTTTTTTTTCCATCAAGTATCGAAGGACTTAGACAAGTTTTGTTGCAAACATCGTAGGAATGAATTTCACAAAGAGAAACACTCAGAAGTACAATTTCAAAAGCTTGGATGTGACAAGCTTAAGTAAGCTAGGATCTTCAGTGACTAGTTCAGAGGATTTTCTCGAACTCGTTATTGGAGATCATTCAGTATCCTCAAATTTGAAATATCGGGACTTTTTCAAGATTTCCACTGTTGAACTTCTGAGCATATCCCTTGGCTCTGTTCCAAAAAAGGGGATTGTTTGTAACATTTTAAATGAAACGTTTAAACTACGATGTTTACAATTACTTCGACAAGCCCTTCGATAACAAATCTTTCTTTTTTTTGCATAAGCATAATCATGCATCATACTGCATTCATAGTCTCCAAATCGAGTCTCACACATTTTGTTCACCAATAAAAGGTTAATCTGCCGCCGTCAAAGGAAGTGACCCGGCGTGTTCATTGCAAGCCTACTCGCATTCACAACACTCGAGCACATCAAAGAAAAAGAATGGATCTGTTAGAGCAAGAAAACCAAAATCTCCGGGAAGAGGTAGCTAGTCTCAGGGAGGGGATGGAGAAGTTGACCTCCATGATGAATGCTTTGTTAGCTTCTCAAGCCCAGGCGTCAGTTCCTCAGCCTTTCGCCACTACTCTTGAACAACCACTCTACCATTGCTTCACCTTTCCTGCTCAGCAAGAGGCAGAGCCTGTCTTTCATGCCGAAAGTGTTGGAGCCTTCGATAAGATAGACAAGCTTCAAGAGAAATTTGATGGGATGCAACAAGAAATTGAAACCCTCCGTGGAAAAGACTTGTTTGGCAAAGATGTTCGAGAACTCTGTTTGGTTCCTGACGTTGTAATACCGCCTAAGTTCAAGGTCCCTGACTTTGAAAAATACAAGGGGAATTCGTGTCCACGTAGCCATCTGGTGATGTACGTGAGGAGGATGTCTATGCACGCTGATAATCACAAGCTTCTTATCCACTTCTTTCAGAACAGTCTGACTGGTGCTGCTTTGAAATGGTACATGAACCTGGACAGTGCCAACGTCCGCACTTTCAATGATCTCGGTGAGGCCTTCATTCGCCAATATAAGTATAATCTGGACATGGCCCCAGATCGTGACCAACTTCGTGCTATGACTAAGAAGGACAAGGAAACATTCAAGGAGTATGCCCAACGCTGGAGGGAAGTGGCAGCTCAGGTTGTTCCGCCTTTAGAAGAAAAAGAGATGACCAAAATCTTCTTGAAGACCCTTGGTCAATTTTATTATGAGAGGATGGTTGCCAGCGCGCCGACAGATTTTACCGAGATGGTTAACATGGGAATGCGTCTGGAAGAAGGAGTCCGAGAAGGACGTTTAGTCATGGAAAGTGCTTTTGCTGCCAACAGTACAAAGGGGCTTGGGAATGGCTTTTCAGGAAAGAAAGAGCAAGAGGTAGGTATGGTGGCCCATAAGCAGCCTCAGAAACAGTATCAACGACAGCCTCGACAACAGAATCAGGTTCAGCGGATATCCCAGTTTGATCCAATCCCCATGGCATATGCAGAGTTGCTGCCCGCTTTGCTTGATAAAAATCTTGTTCAAACTAAGGCACCTCCTAAGGTACCTGAAAAATTGCCAAGGGGGTATAAATCTCATCTTTCTTGTGCCTTCCATCAAGGGGCACCCGGTCATGACGTTGAGCATTGTTATGCCTTGAAAGCTGAAGTCCAGAAGTTGATCCAGGCTAACATCTTGTCCTTCAAAGAGTCGAACTCCAGTGTGCAAGCTGATCTACTACCTGGCCATGGGACTCCATCTGTTAATTGGATGCAAGATTGTTCAGAAGCTCACCCTGTTGAAGAAGGTGACAGTTAATTTTGTAACACATGGCATAGTTTACCGCAACTAGGTCGCTGTTGACATTCCCTCAAGTTACTCATAGGTCAAGTAATATGTTTTGTTGTCTTGTCTTTTCAAAAAAAATCCTTTCGTTCCGCCCGAGACGAAAGTGAACTTTTTAGGGCTTTTTGTTTCATGCATTCCCATCATCAAATAAGAAGTCGTTTTGTTCCTGACTATGTTTTTATTATTCTTAGCTTTTTCTGGAAAATGGTAACACAAAAAACCCAAAAATATTTTATTTTTATTTTCTGTTTTTCAATCAATTTCAAAAAGTCTGCATTGTTCACTCGTCTTCTAAAATCAGTCATCAATCATATGCAGACTAAGCATCAATAAACCCGTTGAACACTGTAACCCTATGCTCTCTCCCGACTTTGAGTTCCCTGTTTACGAAGCTGAAGAGGAAGAGGATGAAGGGATTCTCGAAAAGATCTCTCTGCTACAGAAATATGAAAAGAACATCATTCAGCCTTATGAAAGAAGTACTGGAAGTGATTAACTTGAGCACTACGGTATTCCTGATCGAATCCCAGACGAATGGTGCCATCTAGGCTGCATAAAAAAAAACAAACAAAAAAAAATCAAAAGCAAAAAAAAAAAAATCAAAAGCAAAAAAATCAAAAGCAAAAAATCAAACAAAAAATCAAAAGAAAAAGAAAACAAAAAGAAAAAGAGCAAAAAATACGTCAAAAAAAGATGGTGCAGAAGATGGTAACCACCTACAAGGACGTGCATGAGATGCTACTGTATGCTTTACATGGATATCACACTTCAGTACGCACCTCAACAGGGGCAACCCCTTTTCTTGGGATACAGTATGAAGGTCTTAATGGAAGCCAAGTTGCCAGAGGCTGAATGGTGTCAAAACAGATATGATCAGTTTGAACTTACTTGAAAAAACGCATGAAGGCCTTGTGCCATGAACAGTTAAATCAAAAAGGATGAAGCAAGCTTTTGACAAGAAAGTTCGTCCTCGTGTGTTTCAAGAAGATCTTGTGTTCAAGAAGATTTTATCCTTCCAACCCGATTCCAGGGGCAAATGGACGCCTAACTATGAAGGTCCATATGTCATCAAGAGATCTTTCTCCAGTGGTGCAATGACTTTTACGACTATGGATGGTGACGAGCTTCCCCGTCCTGTGAATGCTGATGCAGTCAAGAAATACTTTGTCTAAAAAATAAAAGAACAGCTCGGTAAGTCGAAAACCCGAAAGGGCGGTTTAGGCAAAAAGGAGCGTCTCGGTGGATCGAAAACCCGAAAGGGCGGTCCAGGCAAAAATTAGAGACATAAAACAGAAAATAATCATCCTGATAGGTCGAAAACCCGAAAGGGCGATCTATGCAAAAGTTAAGGATCAAAAGACAAGGTAACTGCATTGGTCTGATCTCTACTCACTTGGGGCACATTAAATGTCAAAGAGACTCTGAATCTGAAGCATCCAAACAGTGAAATTCAAAGTTGACCGGGAGAATAGGGTTACAGTGTTCAATGTACCTTCCCCTTATATTTACCATTTTCCAAACTTTGTAAGATCCGTGGAGCCATGCCATTGGCGGGCCACCACTCTTTTAAATAAATTTGAGCCTATTGCCTTTCATTTGGAATTCCTATTTATCCAGTTTATAAAAAAAAAACTTCTTCTATTTTTGATGGTAGTACTTGAAACAAAATATTCTTCAAAATCATAAATATTTTTCATGACTTTTTGAAAAGCACGAACAACAAAACACATTTTCTTTGAACTCATGAATAAGTGAAGGGTGCGTCAACAGCTATCCTGAGAACGGATAAACTCTGCAGTGCTGAACATGGTCAATTGCTTAAAAAAAATATACAAAAAAAAATAATACAAAAAGAAATATATGAAAAAAGGAAAAAAGAAAAGAGCTCGGTAAGTCGAAAACCCGAAAGGGCGGCTTAGGCAAAAATGAGCGTCCCGGTGGATCGAAAACCTGAAAAGGCGGTCCAGACAAAAATTAGGGGCAAACAAAAGAATAATATTCCCGGTGGGCTGAAAACCTGAAAAGGCGGTCCAGGCAAAAATTAGGGACTCAAAAAACAAACAAGAAAGCAAAACAAAAATAAGCATGACCACAGAAGCACCAGTTCTTCTACCAGGTTTTTGGATTAGCACGCTCTCCCCAGGAAGTGGTTACTCCCCATCAGTTGTGGCACATACCGGGCTTTACCCCGTCTTTGTTTTGATATGTCCCCAGTGGCATCATCCCCGTTGAAGATTACCGAGTGTTTGTGACGCGACGTCGGGTCACTTTCCATCTTATCCGTCCAATCTTGTCTCATCAAGTCAATCCTTCATACAATCATACAAGTCAGTTTTTCATACAATCATACAAGTCAATTCCCCATATAATCACAAGTTAATCAGTCATACGGTCATACAAGTCGTGTCGTTATTCATGCATTCATACATTCATGCATATACACATTCATGCAAATATAACATACAAACAACATCATGGTTGCATTAACCACCCTGAGTCTTGCCTCAAATATCTTTCCATATCGATCAATCATAAAAATTTGTAACTTTCTCTTTCCCCAAGTGTCATCCCCAGTGTGTCTGGTCTCGAGATGTCACTCCCTTCTTGTCGTCAATGGCAGTTCGGCAATAACCCGGACAGTTGACATTTACCTTGCTTCTTGTCGTCAATGGCAGTTCGGCAATAACCCGGACAGTTGGCATTTACCTTTACTTCTTGTCGTCAATGGCAGTTCGGCAACAACCCGGACAGTTGACATTCATCTTTGTTTCTTGTCGTCAATGGCAGTTCGGCAATAACCCGGACAGTTGGCATTTACCTTTGTTTATTGTCGTCAGTGGCAGTTCGGCATCATCCCGAACAGCTGACATTTACATTCTACCTTCTTTAAGCTACCCTCACAATGGTAGTAAAAAAAATTTTTGTCTGCCTTTTTCAAGCTATCCGCACACCGATAGTAGGCAAGGTCAATCTCCTTTTATATTACCTTTTTCAAGCTATCAGTTCACGATAGTAGGTAATACTTGTCATCTGTCTTTTTCAAGCTATCCATACAACGATAGTAGACGATGTCTCCTTTTATATTACCTTTTTCAAGCTATCAGTTCACGATAGTAGGTAATACATGTCATCTGTCTTTTTCAAGCTATCCATACAACGATAGTAGACGATGTCTCCTTTTATATTACCTTTTTCAAGCTATCAGTTCACGATAGTAGGTAATACATGTCATCTGTCTTTTTCAAGCTATCCATACAACGATAGTAGACGATGTCTCCTTTTATATTACCTTTTTCAAGCTATCAGTTCACGATAGTAGGTAATACATGTCATCTGTCTTTTTCAAGCTATCCATACAACGGTAGTAGACGATGTCTCCTTTTATATTACCTTTTTCAAGCTATCAGTTCACGATAGTAGGTAATACATGTCATCTGTCTTTTTCAAGCTATCCATACAACGGTAGTAGACGATGTCTCCTTTTATATTACCTTTTTCAAGCTATCAAGTTCACGATAGTAGGTAATACATGTCATATTCCCCTGTGATGTCATCTGTCTTCTTTAAGCTATCATCTTTGTTGATAGTAGACAATGTCTCTTTCTATTACCTTTTTTAAGCTATCATTTACATGATAGTAGGTAACATCGATCTTTGTCTTTGTTCAACTTACATTTATCCCCATGAAACCATGTTATCCCCAGTGGAGTCGGACCCCGTTCTTTACCAGACTCGGGTATCCTTTTGTTTTGTTATCCCCAGTGGAGTCGGACCCCGTTCTTTACCAGACTCGGGTATCCTTTTGTTTTGTTATCCCCAGTCGAGTCATCCTCGCCGTCTTGCATTCATACTTGCATCGCGAGCATTCACAACTTTACATGCATAGCATCACATGCATATCATTGCATTCATAGCATTTTGCAGTTGAAATTGGTCAAAAATGGTGTACTCTGTATTTAAGTCTCTTCGACCCGTCGATCTAAAAATTTCACTTTTAAATCTCCGTAACGAAGAAACTTAAATAGGGGCATCTGTCATACCCCATTTTTTGACCCAATTTCAATTCGTTTTTCTCGCATTTTAAGCAAGAAATTTCCGTCGTTTCAGACGAAATTTCGGCAGGGAGGTATTTTAAAATACCTCATTTTTGTTCCGAAGGCAACCGTTTTATTATTTTTATTTTCTGTTGTTTTATTATTATTTTTATTTTTTATTATTATTGTTTATTTCTTTTCTTTTATTTTTTTTCTTTTTATTAGTTTTTATTTTTATTGTGTATTTTCGTTTTTTTAATTATTGTGTTTTATTATTTTGATTTTATTCTTTTTAAGTCCATTTTCAGTCTGATTTTTGTCCAAGGCCCAGAGGGGCATTTCAGTCTTTTTTCGTTTTTACCCATTATTTTACTATAAATAGCACTGTTCACGAAAAGTACAGGGTCAGCCAATCAGTACAGAATAGTCAGTCACCAAACCACCATACACCACCAACACAACCACCACAAGCCACCCATTGCACCACCCTCAGGCCACCACCAACCACCAACACAAAAAACCAATCGTTTTTTTTCTTCTCTTTTTTTTCCAGAATCATCAGAACAAAAGCAAAACCAAACACAAAGCCACATCAAATCAGTAAAACGCAAAGCCAAAAACATAACCGAACCAGTATCAAACTAAACGCAACCAAACGAATCAGTAAAATCACAAAGAGCTGGTCACAGAAAAACGAAACCAAACGCAAAGCATATCAAAGCCTCGCAAGATCACAACAACACGAACCAAGCCAAACACGTAAAGAAGGGTACGATTTTCTCATAGATCTAGATTTTTCTTTGGTTTTTTTTAAAGCAAGCTTCGGATTCATGTAGAGGTGAGAAAAGGAAGATGAGAACGTGAGAGATCTTGGGAAAAATGGAGAGGAAGAGAGGACGTGAGAGAGAGCTTGAGAGAAATGGTGAGGATGTGAGAAAAATGGATTTGAACGTGAGTGTACAGTGAGAAAACGTGAGGAGTCAGTGAGAAGAGGAAGAAAAAATGTGAGAGAAAAAGTGAGAGGACTTGAGAGAAAGAGAAAGGATATGAAAGAAATGAGTTACTGTGAGCAAACGTGAAAAGAATCTGAGAGAGAAAATGAAAAGATAAAGAGGAAATAGAAAGAGAGTAAAAAATGAATTAAAAAATCAGGTTTAGACTTTTATAGACTGCTGAACCGGTATGGTTCTTTCGGACCGAACCAGACCGGTTCACCTTGGACTCAGCTTTTTGGACTTGGCCCATTCTCCTCTTTCCTTTTCTTTTTCTGATTTCTACTCTTTTACTTTCTGCACTCCCCTTATTACTTCTGCACCCCTTTTCTTCCTCTCTATTCTTTTATTTTCTTTATTTCTTTCTTGCACTTTTTTTTATTTCTTTTATTTTTAGCACTTTATTTATTGCTTTAATTTCCAGTACTATGCATTTTTTTTTTTTATTTTATTGCATCATATTTATTTTTTGTCTTGCATTTTCCATTTTCTTTTATTTTATGCATCATATTTAATTTTATGCCTTGCATTTTTTATTTTCTTTATTTATTTTCCAGTACCATATTTAATATTCAGTCTTGCATTTTATTTTTCAGCTCCATATTTATTTTTTCGCCTTGCATTTTTATTTTCTTTTATTTTACGCATCCTATTTATTTTATTGTCTTGCATTTTTTTTTTATTTTCTTTTAGCATCATGTTTATTTTTATTGTCTTGCATTTTTTATTTTATTTTCAGCATCATATTTATTTTATGCCTTGCATTTTTATTTTTTTATTTACTTTAAGCACCATATTTACTTATTGTTTTGCATTTCATGCATTTCTTATTTCCTTTTAGTATTTTTATTTTAATGCAATTTTATTATTTTTGTCATTTATTTTATTGATACTAGAATGTAACTAGGTCCAATGTAAATAATATAAATGAGAATATGCACCGACACCACATTTATTTTTTATGCTTTATGTCGAGGGCGATTATGTAATGTGGACCGTATCCGAGGAAAAGGACCCTCACTTGATCCAACGTCATTTTGAGGGATCCGACGCGTCAGACCTTTCTCAGCATAACTTAGTCTCTGGACCTTAGGACTTAATCAAAATTTTCATAAAAAAGTCAAAAAAGTCAAAACTCAAAAACATTTTATAATCAAAATTTTCAAAAAAAGTCAATCTTTTATCTTTTCTTTCTTAATCAAATTTTAATCAACCTTTAATCACTCAAACTTGTTTTCTTCAAATTAAAATCAATCAACTCACTTCCTTTTATTTTTTCTATGCCTTTACGGCCCCTTATCTTTCTCAAAACATTTTCAAAACTTTAAAAAATAACCAAAACAAATCACTCGGCTTTTTACCCCGAACTACGTGATTTTGATCCCGCTCGGGTACGTAGGCAAAAGACTTTGTCTTTCCAAATCAATAAAAATAACAAAAATATTTTCTTTTCTTTTACTCTCACCATCTTTAATCTTTCACACTTAAGCATTTATTTTACAAACAAATAATCATTTTAGCATAAAGATAAAAATAAGCAAGAGGTTCCTATAGAGTACTATAGACGTTTAGGGTGCTAATACCTTCCCTTTGCGTAACCAACCCCCGGACCTTTGATCTCTAAAAAATAGGGTTTTCGAACTTTCTTCCTTTTCCTCGGAAAAATAAAAGATCGGTGGTGAAATTAAAATTGCGAGTCAAAGCTAATTAATAGCTTGATATCCAAAAATCACCGCGACAGGAAACGATAATAAAACCCTTGACGATGAGGAAAAGGACTGGTCATCGCAACCATTGTTGGGTTCGGGAGTCGATTACGCAAGGGGAAGGTATTAGCACCCCTCACGTCCGTTGTACTCAACGAGAACCTTCTATTTGGCTAAAGCTTAAAATGTTTTTAAATGTTTTGCGCGCATGCTTATCTATGTCAAAAGAAAATATAATAAAAGGGGAAAAAAGAGATAAAAACAAACGAAAGGGAAAAAGAAAGTTTTTTATTATTGCGCTTGACAAGATGTCGATCTTGCTCCTACGTATCTCCCGGTAGTCGGAGAATTCAAAGCGTACGTAGTTCTTTGGTAGAAAAACGTACATATGTTAGTTATTTTTAAATGAACGATGTTTTAGCCGTATTCTTGCGATTAAACGTAGCTTGTATGCTCGCGTATGGGAGACTTAAGCGTATAGCTTGTATGCTCGCGCATGGGAGACTTAAGCGTTTGTTTACGAATCGCGCTTAGAATAGGTAAAACATGTCCGTTGGGTAAAAGGGCTCGAATTGGTCGCTTTGGGACCAAAAGGGGTGCAATGGACTCAACTGAGTCGATCATTGACCGGAGTGACTCCAACGAGTCGGGAAAAGGTTCGATTGATCTAACGGGATCAAGAACGGGTACAATGGACTCGATCGAGTCGAACATTGCCCGGAGTGACTCAAATGAGTCGAGGGATTGAATCTAGTGGCCACGGGGGACCAAAAGGTTCGGATTGACCACAAGGGGCCAAGAATTGGTTTGGTATGGTCGGATACGTTAGAAAAAAATGGAATGACGATTGTCCGAACGACGAGACATACGTCACGCATTCGTACAATCGGGGCAATGGAGAGACATACGTCACACCATCCCTTTTTCATTCAAGTTTTTGGTTGAATTTCTTAGAAATCCCAAAGTTTATCAAAACATTTGGTTTGAAACCCAAGATGAGAAAGTTTTAGCAATTTTGTGAGAAAACGCACAAGTTCGGCTCATTTTTGCAAACGGTTTTTAAAAGCGAAACAAATTCGGCTTATGTTCACGTTTGGTTTTGAAAATCATGAACAATGTTCTTGTCCAAGTTTGGCTTTGAAAATGATGAACATAGCTTGTTTGTTCAAGTTGTTTTGAAAGTTTGTGGACATAACTTGTTTTGCAAGTTATCCACAAAAGTGTTACCCGAACTTGCGAATTTTCCAATATTATGCAAAATCCTTGAATAGGTTTGAATAAAATGAGTTTTAAACCTCCTAGGTTCTGAGCTCTTGGGCTAGAACCTCAAAAATTGGCCACTTGGGAGCCTAAACTCAGATTCTGAGTTCTGTCATGGTCGCTCTGCGACCATGACTTCGCACTGCGAACAATGCGAATTTTTGAGTTCAGAAGCTGTTTCTGAACTGTTGTTCAGAAACAACTTCTGAACACACTCAGGACCTTTTAGGAGAATTAAAAGCTTTGAGTTTTGCAATGAAAAGGGCTGGACAAACCAGTTTTGATGTTTTGCAAACCTTGGGATTTCTTTTGAAATTCAAAAGGGGTTTTTTAGAGCAAAAGGTTTTGGACCAAAATTAGTATGCAAGCACAATTGAAAATGCAAGATAATGACTTAGAAACTTACAGAGATCCTTAGTAAAGCTCCTGCTGCAATGAACTTGGATTGGTTGAGGGTTCTTGCAAAGGTTTTTGAATGTTGGTGATGAGCAATGAACTTTGTAATGCTTTGTATTGGAATTGGTTTTTGCTAGTGCTTTGTGCTGGTTTTCTCTGGTTGTTTGTAAGTGTTTCAAGTGTTTATGAGTAGTGTTTCTTTGTTAGAATAATCCTCTTTTTTCCTCTTGCCTTGCATCTCTATTTATAGGCCAAAATGCAATCCAATGCAATGATGGAAGATCCATAGGACCTAGCTGATTTGTGGGCTAAATTCAGGCTAAATGGCTTTGCATTTAATGCTAATGGATAGAGGTAACCTTGCCTTGTGCCAAGGGTTAAAACCTTGACTGATTTCAGCCACAAATTCAATGGTCTTTGGATAGAAATGATGATGAAACATGGCTGGATTGCAATTGGCTATGCTTGGGGATTAATCCTTGCAATCTCAATGGTTGGGCAATAAAAACGTGCGCTGTGATGTGCAGAGGTTGGGGGAAGCAAAAGGCAACATGTGGGCTGGTGTGAGAGGGATGAAAAGCTACTGAAAAACAGGGCAAGCAATCATGGTTTTTGCAAGTGAAAACCAGCTGGGTTTGACTGGTTTTGGGGGAGAAAGCAAGAAGAAAGTCCTCAAGCTGGTGGCTGGCAACCCTAGGGTCAGTAGCAGGTCACTTGGGAGGGACAAGAGCTGCCCAAGGGCAAGCCCACTTGCTTGCCACATGCTAGGTTGGAAGAAAAAGCTTCTTTCCTTGGCATTAATGGCAAGTCTCTCAACTCTGGCTTTGCTGAGCCTAATTAGCCATGAATGCTGATGAAAATAATAATGAAAATGATGTGTAACAAAAACTGGAATTAAATCAAAGAAACCAAAAATCTGCAAAAAATTCGCAGACTTCGCACTGCGAAGTGACCTTCGCACTGCGAAGTCACCATTTTTGAAATGTTGACTTTTTTGGTTGACTTTTTGTTGACTTTGACTTTTTCCTTCCTTTGTTTTTTTGATTTTTGTTTTAAAAGGCTTAGGACAAAATTGGGGTACTACAGATGTTATTGCAATTGTATGTTATTTATTCATAGTTATTTGTTGTTTATTTATAATTATGGATGAAAATGCGGATGATGATCCGGTCGAGACAAAACCTATTTTTGTCGATAATTCCGGAAATGTCATACCGCCTAAGGTTGAAGCTTCTGTCCATGTTGAAGCTTCATTATATGTTGACTCCGGTGTTATCCCTCTTGAGGCCAACGAAGTTGACACGGCTCATTTTTTTTCAAGCGAAATTAAATGGAAAGATAGAGATGACTTGCGTAATTGAGTACGTCGTCAAGCAAATAAGGCGGGATTTACAATTGTTATACGTAGATCCAATTTGATCAATCCAATGTTGCAACTAATTTGTGAAAGGAGTGGCGACCACAAAGTGCCGAAAAAAAGATTGAAGCATGAGGCAACGGGTTCAAGAAAATGTGGGTGTAATTTCATGGTTCGTGGATATCTTAGTAGGGAAACAAATGATTGGAGATTGAACATTCTTAACGGAGTTCACAACCATGAGATGGAGCCAAGTTTAGAAGGACACTTGCTTGCGGGTAGATTAAGGGAGGATGACAAGAAGATTGTACGTGACTTGACCAAGAGTTTGGTGCTACCAAAAAATATTTTGATAAATTTGAAGACAAAAAGAGAAGATTGCATGACAAATATCAAGCAAGTCTACAATGAACGTAAAAAAATATTCAAGTCAAACAGAGGTAACAAGACTGATATGCAGTATCTAATCTCAAAGTTGGAGGAGCACAACTATGTCTATTTCACCATACCAGCGGCAGTTAACTGCCGCCGGGGTAAAACCGTCATTTACTGGTGTGTTTTAGCCTTCTTTAAAGTGGGAAAAACAATGTTCTTTTTTTTTACAACTCTAAACCTAACACAAACCCTTCCTCTGATAAAACTCTTATAAATGTTGAGTTGCGCTTACTTTGACAATCCCAAAGAGCTTGCGGTGTCGTTTCTCTGGAATTTCATCTCCCTCTATATCCCTGTTATCTTGCATATACAGAGAATTGGTAATCTGATATTTCATTATCTATCTTTTTATCACTATTAGATATTTAGGATATATACTCGCGCGCACACACACATATACCTTTTTGTTGAACGACAACATATATACTTAGAATGATTGAATTTATGATGATGATATTTTAGGGAGGGTACATCAATTGCAGCTTCATTGTACTTAAACAATATATGCATATATAGCGAATATAAGTCATTTATCTGATTCTATCACTGATTACTTACATCTTTTTTTTCTTCGATTAATATTTTTTTTTTTGTTTTTCCTCTATTAGATCTACAAGTTATGCAACATAAATCGAATCAAAGGCTATCAAGTATTTTCTCCGGCTACTGCGATTTCTTTAATTAAATATGAGGACATCAACAAAGAAAGATGAATTGTTTTAATGTTCATTTTAATGAAGGTAAAAATAATGTGTTTTTTTTGTGTGTGTCCTCTTTCACATTTACTATTATTATTCATTTTGATTTAATATTTTAATTTAAGAAATATTGTCTATTTTTTCTATGAATTTGTGGGATTTATGTGGCTGATTATGATGTTTTATATATTTCTTCCAAATGACCCATAATGTTATATTATGAACGGTTTCTAATTTGTTTTGTTAGATCAATTGATTCTTTGTTATTGTCTTGTATTGATTAATAATATTAATAATATGTGTGTGTGTATGAAAGGGAACTCTTTTTTTTTCTTCTCTAATTTCTACTACTTAGCAAACTTTTCCTCTTAATTAAATAATAAGAAAAAAAAAATGAAATTGATCAATTGGCATTTGTCTAACTCCATGTGAAATTGAATTAATTTCTTGCTGAATGCCAACTTCATGTGGTGCAAGAGGTACCAAGTACCAACCAAGGATCACCACCTTGTAGGTTACCTCTACAAATGTAGTTTGGTTATGCTCTATTTATCTATTCTCTATTTATAAGATAGATAGACACAAGTGGTAGATTAGTGTGACCTATTTTAATAAGTGAACCCTACTAATGGGTTTCATTAATCATCCATTTGTATCTATCTCATAAATAAATAATAAATAGAGATATATAAATGAAGCAAAACTAAACTCACCACCATGCCTAAGAGAGTAACCTGAAGGAGGACCCGGACAAGAGGGTTTTGCTAACTCCCTACCAAACTTAGAGACATTAACTTTAAGCTTATAGTGCCCAACCAAATTTGTTGTAACCAAATTTGTTGTAAGCTTAGAGAACAAAACCTAATAAACTCAAACCTTTGCCCAAACTTAAGGAAAAACGTACAATTCCTTATGTGTGTTTTTCGTATGGTTTTTAACTAAATTCACCATGATTTCCTTAAATCCATAATTTTCTCAAAGTTTGTTATATCGAAAAAAATTGTATTCTTGGTTAAGAATCATACGAAAAGCACCTAAAGAGTTGTACCTAAGTTTGTCCTAAACTTAATTGTGCCTTTTGGAAAATTTGTGAAGAAAAAAGACACACACTCCTCTTTTTCCCCTTAGACAACCTCCGATAACTCCCTCTTGTGGTTCTATCCTCCTTCTCATAGTGTGTTCTATGTTTTCCTTGAATAGTATTTCGTGAGTAAACTACAAAATTAGTATGTGACTTTGTAAAACGCAATTAAATAGATCTACGATTTTATGATTATTTCAAAAATATTATTGATTATGTTAAATTTTACTCATATTAATGCTTCAAAGAATATGTTATCGACTAAATTGATAGTAAGTGGATAAAGTTATGGACTAAATTGATAGTAAGATTTTAAGGAAATTTCATTGATAGTAAGTGTTTAAATATTAAGATCAACTTGACACTTTAATAGAGTAAGAGACCTTTTTAAAATATTCATAATCTCATGAATTTATTTCAAAGTGTCCTATAAAGTTAGAGACTAATTTCGTGTTTTACCCAATTTCTGATTACTAATTTAATGTCATGGATACATACACACTTGTGCTTGCAGCTTACATCGAATGGTTAAAGGAAGAAGCACATACTCCAAGATACAAATTACTATCGTTGATTTTTCAGTTTTTGATGAATCGTCATCTCAATCCCAGCTTCAAGTTCCTCACCAGCTAGCCACAACTGAGAGGAACCTCTTCTCAAAGAAAGGGTGAGTTCGTATAACTAGATACAATGTTTCAATATCACATTTTTTTATGTGAATTATTTATTTTAATACTAATATTTTTAATAGTGGATTAAATACTGACTAATATATTATATCATGTGTTTGCATGAATCTCTTTTTAGTATGAGATGCTACAAAATCACTTTCAACGCACATGAAAACACATGAAGTATGTCTTGAATTAAAGATAGGTCTTCCTATAAACTCATGACATGTAGATTGTCGAAAGTTAAGGGTGGGTAACAACGCTTCCTTGAATCTAGATATTGGTTCAAGTTTAAAAAGTTCTTTAGTTTTGGATGAAAATGTGTTGTCGAAACAACCACGACGCTTCCTTAAGCAACTCTTCCTTGGCAACAATTCCGACCTTCAAATCATTGGTTTTTCTATTTTTACCCTATTGCACCGTGGTTGTATTGACAACACATTTTGATCCAAAACTAAAGAACTTTTTGAAATTGAACCAATATCTAGATTCAAGGAAGCGCTTTCACCCACCCCTAACTTTAGAAAATCTCTATGTGATGAGCTTATAGGAAGACCTATCTTTAATTCTAGCGATACTTCCTGTTTTTCCATGTACCTTGAAAGCGATTTTGCCAGCATCTCATACTAAAAAGAGATTCATGCATACACATAATATAATAAAGTAGTCAATAGTTAATCCCCTATTAAAAATAGATTAGTATCAAATAAATTATTCACATGAAAAATGAGATATTGAAACATTGTTTATAATTATATACTAACTCACTCTTTCTTTGCGAAGAGGCTCCTCTCAGTTGTGGCTGATGAGGAACATGATGTTGGGATTGAGATGACCATTCAAAGTAAGTTGCAAGCACAAGAGTTATTGTATCAATGGCATTAATATTTATGTGTTAATTAAATGTATAATCAAGTATTGGGCAAAACACTAAATTAGTCTATAACTTTGTAGGACACTCTCAATTAAGTTCATAAGGTTATGAGTATTTCAAAAAGGTATATGACTATATTAAAGTGTCAAGTTGGTGTTTATATATATTTTTTGGGTTACCATATATAGTATTGGTACAAAGTTTTCACTGCAGCTTAACAATGACTAATCTTCGTCGGAAACTTGTGGTGCACACAGAATGAGTTCTTTCTTCCAAACCAGATTTTTTCCATATACAAGAGCCACGAATGGAACCCCTGGCCACATGCTTAAGGACCTTAAGTCCCTTACCACTTGAACCAATTGATTATTTGTAGTTGGTCTTTATTTTTAACCACTTACGAAAAAAATAATTTTCTATATTTTAAAAATTTACTATCAATTTGGTCCCTAAGTTTATTCACTTGCTATCAGTTTAGTCTATAGCATATTCTTTAAAGTACTAATATGTGTAAAAATTTTACATAGTCAAGAATCTTTTTAAAATATTCATAAAATCATAGATTTATTTGAGAACATCCTACAAACCCATAGACTAACTTTGTGGTTTACTCACCAAAAACTATTCAAGGAGAATAAAGAACACACTATGAGAAGACGAGAGAAACCACAGCCAGCGTGGAAGAGGGAGTAGTCGGAGTTTGTCTGAGTGGAACAAGAGGAGTGTGTCTTTTTTCTTCACAAATTTTCCAAAAGCAACTAATGAAGAAGGGCTTCGTAAATCTTTGTAACATTATTTGGTAGGGTGGGCAAAGGTTTGACTTTATTATGTGTTGTGTTGGGAGATTATCAAAGGTTTGGACGTAAATTTTTTTTTCTTCACAAAAATAAAACGATATTCGTTCATTCAAATTAATAGAATACATCAAATACAATAACATTATCAACATTGCTAAAAACGTAAAGGGTAAATCTGCGAACAAACTCACATCACTCAAGTTAATAGCATACAATGACAAAATGCCTACAAATAATATTATAAAATCTAAATCACCAGAATACTTGTGCTTTCGGATATGCAACATTGACGCCCAAATCATTGATTGAATATGTGACTGACTGAAGCTGATTTGTCAGTAGGAATAAAACGAACACCGCAACAAGACACAAAATCAAACAACGCCGCACAAGACGACGAACAACACAAGTCACACTCGGACGACGAAATCACGAAAAAACTTGAGGGGTGATTTTAGGTCAAATGACCTAAAACCACCCCTGAGTGAAAGAGAAGGTGGAGTTTTGTCACTAAAAAACTAGGGCCGACTTGAACGTAAAAGTTTTATCACGGTTACATCAAATTTGGTTGGGAGATTATTGTTAGTTAATATTGTTATTATTAGTTAGTAGTAAGAGTACTTTTGACTTTTTCTATTCTATAGTAAATATATTCCTTGTATTGTATGACTATGTACAATTGTAATGTTTTAGTTTGGTTATGAAACCCTAGCCACCATACGGGTTCCTCCTCTTCTTCATGTGTGTTCGTTCACTTCTTCCTATCCTAGTGCTTGTTGGATCAAAGTAGCGCAACATAAGATGAAAGTAACAATAAACAGAAACCGAAAACTATAGGAGAATGGAGAGAGAGTTTTCTGAATTGTAATGTGTAATTTTCATTGAGTTTTCATTAAGTATTGAATACACACACTACAAGGCTTTTATATACAAAAAATGTCACTTGCTTACATCACAAGCTAAGTAACTACCTCTAACAAACTCTTAACAACCTCTAATAGACTTAACAAACTCAGACTCTGGTCACTAACAACCTCAGACTCTGAGGCTTCAGATTCTGAAGCTTCAGACTCTGAACTTCAGCTTCTGAATGTTCAGACTCTGGTGTCACTGCAGTTATGGATTAATTCTCAACAGTGCTAATCCTATATGAATGCCTTTGGCATGACCCTTATAGTGAATGGAGCAAAAAAAAGAGAACATCAGAGTCAATAGCCTAATTATTGCATATCCAGGCTTTTCTTAATTTTACCTGGCCTAATTACAAAGTTCATCAAAGATAGTTTTTTTCAATAATTAAGCACACATAATTCCTAGCAGAGTATTTAACCAAATCTAAAAAAGTTTTCTATAATCTAAAACACTGTTGTCAAAGGGCAGTGCTATAGCATAGCATAATTGGAACCGACCACTATTGTCCATGATATGTCCATCACTGTTTTTTTTCTTTTTTTGGGAAATCACTGTTGTCAAATAGCAGCGCTAAAGAACTATGTCATAGCAGAATTTGAAGAAACGGCTTTTTTTTGTGATCTGCAATTGACAGCATTGATCAAACATTGAAACTTCCTTTCTTACCCAGCATTTCATAATATCTTAACAAGGAATAAGACCTAATGAGAATTAAACAAAAAAAATTCTGAGGTATGGACCTAACTTCCTACTATCATCTTGCGATACCAACAAGATACCTGGTAGAACATCATTCATCTACTAGAAATTACTAACAAGCAAAACAATGAAACTTCTTACTACTAGCAATCCTGCAAGAGAAAACAATTGTCCCAATGTTTAAAAAAATATCAAAACAAAGATAATTTATCTTTCCAATGTTATGTAGCAGATTTGAAATTTACTAACCTGTTCTTCACTTGGTGCATTGATTCGTACATTAAGACAACGAGAGCGGATGGCTTCTGTGACTCTTGAAGAACTATTGCAACATAAAATTAATCTGCAATAAGCGCTGTATTTTTCCATCGTTCTGCGGAGAGAATGTTGGGCTTCTCTAGAGAGTTTGTCCACATCATTAAGCACCAGCACTGATAGTAGAGAATAAAAGAAAATATCAGCTTGAAAAAATGAAGTAAACTAAAAGGATAAAAAAAAGTTAAGGTGAATGCTTGCTTGTAGTCCTAACATTTATGATATACAAGTCAAGGTGGAAGCACTAAGATATAGGTTGAAGACAAATACAGCCAGTTACCTTTAAATCCTTTCTTCCCTTTAGTATCGATGGGTCTATTTTTAGCCATTTCTTTGATTATTTCTTGAACAATGTATCTGTCCTGAAATCCTGCATCGCTCGGAGTCATTTCAATATGATTGGCACTTGATAATGTCGTCAGCTCTAGATCAATAGATCTACTCCCAGCCTGAAACCAATTCCGCGGTACTTAAAAATAAAAATGCATAGCTAAATAAAAACCAAAGACTCAGTTCACTATGCACAACAAATCCAATCCAATGAAACACATCTCAAACTATTGCCTCAAAAGTGGCACCAAGGATAATAACATAAAGCTGAACAAATGTTGTGCTCCTTCGTGGAGTTCAAATGATATAGACATATCCAAAAATCAAGGTAAAGATGTATCTACAGAACAAAATCTACATAAATGTTTGTGGTTGCTAAACGAAAAGCATTCACTGAGTCATGTATATAAACAAGCTCCTCTGTCTTAATAACAAAAACAGTATCTTAAAAACATATCAGTGATTCTCTGGAACCTTTCTTTTCTGTCGAGGTACTAGTTACTCTTGGCAATAAGTGTTCAGTATTCAGTCATGTACTCCTCACTAATTATTAAGGGTACCAGCGAAATCACAGAAACTCCCAAACCGTTCAAATTTAATAGTGTTTCTGGAAACTCACAAGTTCAGAATGACAACACAAAAGTAAAGGGCTACAGATTGAGAAAGAATGAAGCTTACATCAACTTTCCATGTCCTATTCTCCACCTTCACCTGAAATACCAATCAACAAAGACGATTTGAAAAGGACACGAATTACAGCACCAAGAAGCAAACAGCAGTGTAATTCAACCATGAGCACAATATGTATAATCACAACCAATTAAAACTCACGACACATAACAACAACTGAAACAGACAACAAAAAACTTACTAAAATCACTTCAATTTTATCTTAAAGATTGTATTAGTGACGCTAAGGCAAAATACAACTATCAGGGTATAAACCAAAAATATAAATTACACAATGATTGAGTTGTCTTAGGGTATAAACCAAAAACCAACTAATACAAGTTTGAACTTCAATTTTATCTTAAAATTAGACAACGATCGAGTTCTCCCATGGTATAAACCAAAAACCAATTACATTCCTCCTATATCTAGAAATTTTCTTGTCTGAGCCTCAACTATCTAGAAATCACATTAGAACTTCACTGTCTAGAAAAGCTAAGACACATTTTTTTCCATACACAAGCAACGTATTGATAAAAAGTCCACTGTCTAAGTCACAACATTAAGGTTTTTGCTATCTCCAATTTTCCATGACTGTTACCAAGGCCTTGTTTGTATAAACAACCTATTTGCAGTTTATAGCTCAAGCGTTTATCATGATAAGCGCTTATGTATAAGTTATTTCTATAGCAAAAGATAAAATAAAGTTAAATTGTTTTCGTATAAACTACAAACTGTTTTCATAAGCTATCTTGAATAACTTATGAAAATAAGTTGAAAACAGCTTACGAACAACAATGTCATAAGTTGTTTTCATAAGTTCTCCCAAATAGTCTCGCAAAATTTATGCCAATAGATAAGCTCAAATAAGCCAATCCAAACAAGATGCGAATAAAGCGAAAACAGCTTATGAACAATGTCGTAAGTTGTTTTCATAAATTCTCCTAAACAGTCTCACAAAACTTATGCCAGTAGATAATCTCAAATAGGCAAATCCAAGCAGACGATAAGATCACATAAGCCACATTTGGCAACAATTCTATGTACTATGAGAAAATCTCACACAGTGTTACTGCGATCACAATTTGAAAACCTAGTTAACAAAGAGCCTATTTTTATATTTACAATTACGAAATTCAACCATGCTTAAGTGAAACCAAGTGGTCCATATGGCCTAACTCAACTAACAATGCCGATATTGTTAAGCTGAACAACTTCACCCGGGTTCGAACTCGAACCCAAGACCTCACAATTGTGTTTGAGTTTCAGGTGGTGATTGTCACTTCGTTTAAAGACCCAAAAAAAATTGAACCCAAGTGTGTATTTTTTTTGAAAAAGAAAAAAAAAACATTCTAATTGAAACAAACACACTAAAAAGTAACAAAAAAAAAACCTTTTCAGCACCAGGTCCAAACATTTGGCGGAGAAGAGCCATGATTAGGGTTTTCTTGCCAGAGCCTGTAGGACCATAGAACAACAAATGGGGACAATCATGTTCCGAAACCTACAATCAAAAAAACCCTAACAAAAATTACAAAAATGTCGTATAAAAAACACAATTAAGGAAATTGAATGTGTGAGAAAAATTACCAATTTTTTGAGATTTTGAGCGGTGTCGTTGTGAACTAGAACATTGTCTAGGGTTTTGGGACGATACTTGTCTACCCACAACATCGTTCTTCTCTCTCCAAACTTTGGTGGCGGGAAAACTACAGCCTTTTATATATGCTGATGATCACTAACTCAATGTAATGTTTTTATGTTTTTTCTTTTTCTCTCGGTCTCGAAATAAACGAGTCATTTGATTATTTTACAATTGAGTTAAAAATTGAAGACGATTCTAGTTTTTTTGGACAATTTGTCAATTTATTCAAGTGCATTAACCATTTGAACTTAATTATTTGGTTTATTTATTAAAAAATGATAAAAAAAATGTCATAAAACATTTGTTAAGAAGTGTAAAAAGGAAAATCTATCTTGGAAATAATGTACTCTCTTCGGTTTCATATATAAGAAAAGATTCTTTTTTTAAGTTCATTAAATAATTAATGTATCTGTTTTACAATGTAGACCAGATACATTAATTATTCAATGAACCTAGAAAAAAAAAATCTTTTCTTATATATGAGACCGGAGGGAGTAGGTTAAAAATTGAACTTTTTTCACATAAACTTATCATTTTTTTAATCTTTAACAAGTGTTTTAAGAGCATTTGTTAGCATGATTATTATTTATTTAGTCCTCATTAAAAATAGTTTAACATAACAACATTGAGGCATATGTTGCTATCGTGATGTATATGTCAGAATCACGGTGAATCGTCGTGATTCTAACATAGTCACGGAAATACCCAATATACATGAATTAGTACGAATGTAAAGAGATTTGAACCTCTAGGCGTGGTTGAAATTGGAAGTTAGGCTATATGATTATTGTGTATGGAGAAAAATCGGTAAGAGAGAAGATCTACAATGCGTGTTCCACATATTTTGCGATAGAGATTTGTCCTTGGATAGCTAAATTTTATAAGCAAATTAGCTCACGTAAATTTACATTGATATGAGATCAACATGCAATGTGACATGTCTAGTTAACGTGACACATATAAACTATAATTTTTAAATGTTATTTTATGATTTCAAAAATGTATTTGTCAATTCAAAATATAAGGATTATTTTAATAAATGGCTACAATTTCGAGAATTTTTCTATTCACTCATTTAATTACTTTTTTTTATAAGAACTCCTTTAATTACTTCATTCTTGAAAATCTCTTCACTTTCTGATGCAACCAATGGGACCATCCACTCTCACATGATATGGTGATGTAACACAAACATGCAAATTACACAAATAAATATGATGACCCACAAAATATTAACACGCACTCTTCTTTCTTGGTCTTATTAGGAAGTTTCCTTCAATCAGTCAAAAATAAAAAAGAAAAACAAAATGAAGTTTCCTTCTTGGCAAATTTGAGACAGTATAGATAACTTTCTACTCAAAAAATTTCTTGACGTGTAGTTTCATTTTCATACATAAGTCCAAAAGACAGTATACGAAACTTCTTAATATGTCTGCTTGCATTTATAATTAAGGATTCATGGCTAACAATTTTGTCTTTATATGATTGGAATATTTGATATGTGAAGTATATGTCAAATGATTCACCCTTTTGTTTATTCTTCTTATATTTCATCCACATCTTTAATCCTTATTACACAATAAATAATTGTTAATAGCAATTTCATTGAATCTTTTTTGTCCCTATAACTCAAATTAAGAGGAGTTTTGGTTGTACTCTATTCTATTTTTCAGGAAAACATATTAAGTAGAGCTTTTTGTACTCAAGTGGCTATAAAAAGTATTCGTACAAACTTGATTATATGTATCGATTATGTGACTAATCTCCACTCGAATGTTTAGATTGCATTTTGAAGCTCTATGTCTCTTTTTAAGAATGTGTTATGTGTAAATCGAATCACAATCTTCTCTCTGTGTAACATTCCTTAACCAACTGAACCACACTAATTAGATATCTATTTCCAAGTATTCCATATTCATTACCTTGTACAAAAAAGTGAGAGCTATATTAATTTTATACCATATACTTATGCGTAATGGCATAAAAAACTATAGGCTAAATGTTCTTGTATATATTATATGAGCCAAACGTATTACTTAAAAAGCTGTTTAAAATTGAACTTTCTTTATCTGTCATTTTCTTCTCCCTAGGTCCCTTTCTTTTTGGAACTTCCCATGCATGTTCTATTATAACCTCAACCAACATATATACCAAATTCCAAATCACAAATTCACCATATCATCATGTGAACAAATCTTATCAATTCTCTATATATTCACACAATTGACATATCCTCGAGAACGTACCTACTCTAAATGGCACCTTATACTTTCACTTCCAACTCTAAATCACAACCAAAAAAACTCACTCTTCTCCTCAACACATCCTTCCTCTTTATCCTATTTTTTTCCCTCAAACTTTATATCAATCCTTCAAATTCTAATTCTCATTTTCATCATGTTTCCTCAAAACTCTTCAACCATGCTAGAATTCTCACTAGTGACATCATAGTTGATTCATGCTCAGAACTTCACAATTACTCAAATTACACTTCTAAGTGTATTTATGTCAAAACACATTCTGATTGTAGATCAAAAGGTTACATAAACTATCTTCAAATCTTTTATTGCAACCTTGGAAATTCACCAATTCTTGGTCACACACTACTTGTTTTATGGCTAGTAGTTTTATTCTATCTTTTAGCCGACACAGCTTCAAATTACTTTTGCACATCCCTAGAAGGTTTGTCTAACATCTTAAGACTATCTCCAACCATAGCTGGTGTAACATTACTCTCTCTAGGTAATGGTGCTCCTGATTTCTTTGCCAGTGTTGTTTCTTTCACAAGTTCAAACAATGGCGCAGTCGGTTTAAATAGCATTTTGGGGGGTGCATTTTTTGTTTCCACAGCTGTTTTAGGCATCATAAGTTTTATAGTTAGTTCCAATGAAGTTTCAGTTGATAAAGCTAGTTTCATCAGAGATGTCATTTTCTTCCTTTTCTCTTTGTTCATTCTTCTTATCATCATTTCCATTGGAAAGATTAGTCTTTTTGGTTCAATTTGCTATCTTTCTATCTATTTTCTTTATGTTTGTGCCGTTTCGGCCACACATTTCATCTACGAAGTTGACAAAAAGGAAGTTGAATCTTCATCATCTTGTGATGATTTAGTTGAATCCGGCATACCATTATTAGGTTATGCTGATGATGATACTGATAATGATAATGATTCTCATCAGAAACCGATTTTACAAAGTATTGAAGAAAAAGAGGAGAAGAAAGAAATTTTTAGTACCTATTACTTGTGGAAGTTTCTAGAAGTACTTGAATTACCACTTTGTTTACCAAGAAAACTCACTATACCGGTTGTGAGTGAGGAAAACTGGTCGAAACCATACGCGGTTATATCAGTTACCTTAGCACCAATTTTATTCGCAATTCTTTGCAATACACAAATGGAAAATGTGGATTCAAAGAGTAGTTTAGTTGCATATTTAACATCATCATTAATTGGAATTGTCTTTGGAAACATGGCATGTGTGACAACAAAGAGTACAAGACCACCAAGAAGGTGTTTGTTTCCTTGGCTAGCTGGTGGATTTTCAATGAGTGTGACATGGACTTATATAATAGCTGAGGAACTTGTTTCACTTTTGATTTCAATTGGATATGTGATTGGTGTTAGTCCTTCAATTTTAGGGTTAACCGTTTTGGCTTGGGGAAATTCATTAGGTGATTTGATAGCAAATGGTGCTATGGCTAAAAATGGTGGTGTTGATGGTGCACAAATTGCTGTTTCAGGTTGTTATGCTGGTCCTATGTTTAATATGTTGATGGGATTAGGGTTACCTCTTGTTCTTTCAGCATGGGGTGAATACCCTAATTCTTATGTTGTTCCTAAGGATAGTTCACTTTTGGGGACAATATTGTTTTTGATGGTAGGGGTACTTTGGTCACTTGTTGTTTTGGTTAAGAAGAATATGAGGCTTGATAAGTTTTTAGGGGCTGGTCTCTTGACCATTTACCTTTGTTTCTTGTTTTTAAGGTTAGCCATGGCAATTGGAGTTCTTACCTAATTGTAGACTCGTGCACTTTTTAATGAAAACAAAAAGAAGTCAAATTTATGAAATTGAGATATGTCATTGTTGTCTATATAATTTGAAATCAAGAGATTTACGTCACCAAAAAAGTAGCTTAGTGGTATACGTTGAATTATTGAATTAAGAAGTATTATCTATCATGGTCAAAATAAGAATTTTTTTTTTGTTATTTTGGTTTCATTTGTAAGAGAATGTTAATATGTCTATGATGTATTTATTGTGTAAAAAACTTTTTTTTATTCCTCCATCCTTTTGTTTTTCGCCACACGTTTTTAAGACTTCACCACATGTTGTCACTTGTGAACCTCTAGAGGCAGTGAACCAAATCAACAACAATTCACCAAGACGCATAATTTGTGTTGTGGTAGTGAACGAAAGCAAAAGGTAGTGTGTATTGCCCAAATTTGGAGACAAAATTGTTTAAAAAAAAATTTCATTGTCATTTGCAACTATGATAGTGATAAATCTAACATTAGTATTGGTATTTAGTTAGGAATTAATCCTTAATTAGTTCAGCTTAGCATGTTTTTGGAACTACATTTGCAAACCAATTTTCGTGTCCCAAGACATTTTCATCGTGAAAATACAGAATCTACAAAACCAAACTTTTACTTCACCGTAGTTTTAGCAAATGTTCCGCAAAACCAAACATACGCTTAGTTGTAAAGTGGTTGACTAAATGCATTCAACACTAAAATGATGTTTTATAGTAACAAATTGTCTTTAAGTCAAGAAAACTATTATGTTTTTCTAGTAGAAGAATTTGAATAAGTGTGCATTTTGAAAGAACATATACACATATTTTATGGCATAACACGAGAACTTGTAAAAATATATTATATTATATTAAGTCAATTAGTTGTTTTTATCTTATTTCAAATTTAATTGTCTACAATAGCTTATAAAAAAAAGTAAATAACTTACCGCTTATTTGGAAACAACTTAGTCGTGTTCCCTCTTTGGTTATAAAAATCTTTCTCGTGAGCTTAGCTCAATTAGTAGAGACAATGCACTGTAATATGCAGAGGTCGGAGTTCTAGCTCCGGACACCCCACTTATTCATCTTTAAGAGGAGAATTATAGTCATTGGGTTACTTGACAGAAAAATATAAATCCTTATACATAAGCACTAATATGACAAATCATTCAATAAATACTCAATTAATTTGTTTATCCAAACATTGAAAGACATCCTAATACCATATGTATAATACCATATGTATAAGAGCTAAGTTAAACAACTATCAATTTGAGCTTCACATTATCTAGACTAGCAATAAAGCCAGAAGAATCATTTTACAAATTCAAACCAGTGCTATGTTATAGATGTACATAAAGCTAGGTACAAAAGAGCTATTGAAAATATACAACTAGCAAAGTTACACCTATATATCTTTGTTACAAATCTAGTTCCAAAGAAAAAAATGCCATTTGCTAATAGTTACAAGTGTTCAATGACAAATTTAAAACATGCTATATCTTACAAATACTAAGAATCTAAACCTTACAACATATCATAAAATTGGAGAGACCCTTGTGTTTGAATCAACCTCAAAAACAGAGAAATGAAGTAAATAACTAAAAGTCCTCCTCCTAATACTCCATCAATTTTCATATCTTTTCTTAACAAAACCAAAA